>CALSFV010000296.1:0-450000 GCA_943737045.1 Parapristionchus giblindavisi | reverse complement strand
GCAAGTCGTGAAGAAGGCTTCCCACTCTGCCCAGGTGATGGTATGAGCCATACATGGGCGCCGACAAATTATGGCTTTTCGAAAATTTGTCGAAAGCCCCCTGTTAAAAATGAGATTTAGGTGAAATTTTTGAAAAAAATAGTGAAAACCCCCTGTAAAATGAACTATTTTTCGTTCGGAAGCTCCCTTTAGAATCGAGCTCCAGGTACCCCGCCCATGTATGGTATGAGCCGGTGTGTATGGGCGATTGATAAGACTCCTCTCATGTTCGTCGATCCTCAACCAGACCTATTACAAGGAAGAGCTCCTCCAGAAGAATCTTATCCCCTGGACCCGTTCGCACTTTCAAACTACCTCCTGGACGTTCCAGCAAGATGGAACCCCTTCCCAAAAGGCAAAAACAGTGCAGGCCTGGTTCAAAACCCATCTCCCCTCTTTGATCGCGGGCGATGAATGGCCAGACTCCTCAATCGACCTTAACCCAATGGACTATTCCGTGTGGTCAGTCCTTGAGGCCAAAGCCTATTCTAAGCCCCACCCCAACTTAGCCCCCTGAAAGCATCCCTGATCAAGGAATGGGATAAAATCGACATCCTACCTGTGTGCTGTGATCGATGCTTATCCCAAGAGACTAAAGGAGGTTATCAAGGAGCGTTGAGGAGGGATTGAAATCTAAGTATGTACTGTTGTTCCAACTAGTTTGAATATGCTCTAATAATTTTTTTAACAATTTCGTTGTTTTGTCCCCTGTATATTCATTTATTATTGCTTTCTTTCCCTCATTTTTTTGAAAGATACATGTAAAAACACGGCGGCTCAATGATAGTAATTAAGAAGCTCTTGCCTGAGAAAGAAAGTATCGCAAACTGAGTGATGATAAGCAGTAAAACATCTAGGTTCTCCCAGCGCGAAAGTTAATTACGGTATATCTGGGCGCTCGCTTCTGACTAGACCTATCATCGAGTTTTACGATTCGCGAGTCATGCTGAGATGGCTTAGTGGATAGAGCTTTTGTTTAGCGATCCGAACCTCGTAGGTTCGAATCCCGCCCAGTGCAAATCAACTTTGCCGATTTTTCGTAATGCAAGAGCATTCAAGCCAAAGTTAAAGGGACGGTATCCCTTGGAGAATTATATGTTCAAATTCGCGGGAGATCCCCATACGGAAAAGTCGAACTAGAATATTTCATAGAAATCAGCAAAAATCACAACGCGAAGTGGTGGTGGAACTCGTCAGCTACGGCCTTTGGGAGCGCCGTAGACCACTAGGCCATCAATAGACAAATGCTTGCTTGGAAAGTGCTATACATATTCATGATCTCTTTGTATTCCCTGGTTGTATTATGAGACAGATCAGAAGACAACCTATTCCTTCGCCAATCAACTATCGATTTGCCAAAATCGATTGGATAGAAGACGGGTCGCTTCCTATCCAGTCTATCTTTTCTCTTTCACTATGTTTTTGCACTGCCCCGGCGCAAATATCAATGGCGATTTTCGAAAATTACCGTATGATAGTTCGTCAATTCGTGGTGGGACAAAATTTCACGTTCAAACATTTTCGGCATTTCAATCAATATTTTTATGGGAAACTCTCCCTTTAAATGTAGGGATTTCTCTTAATTGAACCGCCGTGAAAAAATACACTATGATGTTCATGCAAAAATCAATATGTAGCTTACAATAAAAGTAATTAGATTTACTCCCTTTTTATGACTTATTTATCGTCATTTATACTTAATTAGAACTTAGCATTCAATAGTAATGAAGATGTAATGATCATTTTATTTTTAAATAAGTATATTATTTGTAATATGATTCAGAGTATCAGATGAATCAGGGGAGAATCTAATGACTGTGGGTAATCTCGGAGTATGTTTTGGTCCTACTCTATTAAGACCAAGAGAAGAAACAGTTGCTGCTATTATGGATATCAAGTTTTGTAATGTTGTAGTTGAAGTACTCATTGCTCATTCTTCACAGGTACTTTGTATATCTATATCTATATTATTATTTGTATATTCACAATACTTATTTCATCCCACAAAAATCATTTATGAATCTTATAATTTATGTTGTAATGAAATCTAGTTTATGTAATAAAAAGAGTAGATATGATTATTCTGAAAAGGTTTGAATATATGAAGTATTGATTGATTGACTAATTATAGATCTTTGATAATCGTCCTCCTCTATCGATTGGTCCTCCTAAACCTGAACATTTAATATCTAGAAGAGCTATTGATGATAAAGAAATAATAGAAGATGAAGAAGAAAATGAAAGACGACAAGATATAGATAATATAGAGAAGAATGAGAAGATGATATCAAAAGGAGATGATATTGAAATTAGAATAAATAAAGATGAAGATATAATATATGAAAAAGGATCATCTCATCCATTACAATCATCCCATTCATTTGATAGTTAGTTTCATTATATATATATATATATATATATATATATATATATATATATATATGTTGATGTTCAATTGTAATTAAATGAATATATTGAATGAGTAATATAATATAATATATAAGATGATCGTCGTCATATCAAACGGAGTGCTCATGTCGATGCAGATCGTCCAAGGACAAGAACTTATCGTATGTATATTCTATAGTTTACATCAAAAGTATTGGGCCCAAAATTGAAATTGGCATAATTTCCTTCGAACGTTCACTAAAATTAATATAGCAATGCTATAATTTTAAAAATGAATGTGGTCTTGTTCGGGAATGTTACTATCATTCAATATTATAATACAATTTTGTACATTTTCTCATTTGTGCGTGTTTTTTTGTTGTTGTTGAACAACACTAAAATTTTTTAACATAATTTTTTTGAGTTTAAAAAGTAATCTAAAGTTCACTATATGAAAATGATAGGAGACCAGAGAAGATGAAAACATAATGAATTTAGTGTGATCACCTATATCTATGGTAATTAATTATAATGAAATAGTTAATATGTATCGATGATTAATTATAATTAGTTCCTCTATTTATATTTATGAAGTGAAAGGAAGTTGTAACTTATAAGAGGAATCGCGAGAAAATCGACTGTTTCGGAGGGTCCGCGGCGGTAGAAATTTCGACCCCCTGAAAATTTCAGATTACGTACTTCGAACGATGCTCTATCGAACTGCGTTGGCCGAATTTGCATATCTGCTCTCATTTTCGAGTAGTGGCAGGTCAAAGTTGGCTGGTACGGTATTTTTGGCTCGAGTGTGCGTCAGAAAAATGATCATAACTCGTTCAAAATAATGATAGAAATTTTTTCAAAAAAAAGGATAGAAAGAGGAGAATTTGGGCAACATTTCCCAGTTGATGACGTCATTTGTCGACCATGCGCCAGTGCGGGGCCGTCGGTTTTATGAAAAAGTGACGTAACTTTCTTAATCGGAAAAAGTGCACTTTTCTTCTATGCGCGTTTTGTTGCGTCCATATGTGTCTAAAAATGACCCAAGTTTCAGAGGATTTGAGAAATGCAAAAAAAAGCGTTGATTTTAGTGACGCGATCTCGGACCTGTCATAGGAAAGAACGGCTTATTCCTTTATCAAGTAACAGCAAAGGTGTTAAAATGACTCAAAACATCCGAAAAAACATGCTCAAGCTCAAAATACACATATATGACAGTTATTTGAAACACAAAATCACCGAGTTCCGAAAAATTTGAAAAAAAAAAACCATATTTTGCTTTTCCACGTGGAAAAAACGTTTCAGTAATGTTAATTAATCTTTATCATATTTCTTATAATGTTTTTGAACATTTGTTTTTGGAAGTGAAGGCCTACCTGCTCTTAGAGCCGAGATATCCGCCATCGAGATTACACGCGCGCGCCCCAACTCCGCGCGACTGCTCATCATCCGCTCTCTCACTCCCACACGCTCTTTCGTGAACAGACAGAAAGAGAAAAAAAGGAGAAGGGAGACTAACATCTGGCAACTACACGAAATGGAGATGTTAGAAAACTCTGAGCGAACAGAGTTGCATTTGAACAACAAAGAACGAGTGTGAGCCCCCCCCCCCCAAACCTTCCTCGCTCTTTCTCTCTCTCTTCAAGGAATGATGAAGTACAATGTCAAAACTAATGTTAGATAAGATACATTTATTAGAGAAATCAGTCACAATTGGAAACAATTAACAATTGAAATAACATATTACAAAGACATCCGTTGTATCATGTTACTATGCTACTATTATTATTACTATTACTATGTTTAGTAAATCAATTGATCTCTCACCTTCCCCCCATCCCCATCCTCTTTTAATAATTTTCTTCTTTCACATATTTTTTTGCACTCGAACACTTTGTACTTGTTGAAACACCCTTGCGATGTACGATAAATAAATAAATAAAATAAGCAAAATCATTCGAGGCGTCGAGGTAAAGAGGTACCGCTCTAAAAACACCGAGCGGGTTCGAACCCCGGTTCGATCCAAATCTTTTGCTGATTTTTACAGACACAGAAAACGTGTTCCAAGGTATTTTTTCGTGATAAGAATAATGAAACAAGTTGTTTTGAGTCATTCTGAGCTGGAAAACGTTCATTTTATGGCAACACATCTCTTCTCAAAGGGTGAGTTGGGGCGCGAACGTGTAATCTCGATGGCGGATATCTCGGCTCTAAGAGCAGGTAGGCCTTCACTTCCAAAAACATAAATGTTCAAAAACATTATAAGAAATATTATAAAGATTAATTAACATTACTGAAACGTTTTTTCCACGTGGAAAAGCAAAATGTGTTTTTTTTTTTCAAATTTTTCGGAACTCGGTGATTTTGTGTTTCAAATAACTGTCACATATGTGTATTTTGAGCTTGAGCATGTTTTTTCGGATGTTTTGAGTCATTTTAACACCTTTGCTGTTACTTGATAAAGGAATAAGCCGTTCTTTCCTATGACAGGTCCGAGATCGCGTCACTAAAATCAACGCTTTTTTTTGCATTTCTCAAATCCTCTGAAACTTGGGTCATTTTTAGACACATATGGACGCAACAAAACGCGCATAGAAGAAAAGTGCACTTTTTCCGATTAAGAAAGTTACGTCACTTTTTCATAAAACCGACGGCCCCGCACTGGCGCATGGTCGACAAATGACGTCATCAACTGGGAAATGTTGCCCAAATTCTCCTCTTTCTATCCTTTTTTTGAAAAAAATTCTATCATTATTTTGAACGGAGTTATGATCATTTTTCTGACGCACACTCGAGCCAAAAATACCGTACCAGCTTTGACCTACCACTACTCGAAAATGAGAGCAGATATGCAAATTCGGCCAACGCAGTTCGATAGAGCATCGTTCAAAGTACTTAAGGGGTCGAAATTTCTACCGCCGGGGGGGGGGGGGTGGTCGAACCTCTGGCGATTCCTCTCTTATATATAATAATAATAATAATAATAATAATATTTTATTATTATTATTATATTGATTGAGTAATGAACATTACGATATATGGATATCATCATGAATAATATGTCAAGCACAGGGAGAGTATTTTGAAGAAAAGACAAATATAAATGATATTTACATGAACGGGGGGCGATGGCGCAAATGGAAATGTATGAACATGATATAGATTGATTGTAGCCTCTTCATCAAGTTCATCAAATGAAATGATTCAAGTATCGAGTAGAAGGAAAGATATACAAGAAGGAATAAATAGATGTGAATCAAAGGATAAGAAGAAAGATAAAGGAATTGAAGGAATAAGGAAAGGAGGAGGAACGATTAGTAATTCACTTGAATCATTCAATCTATCTTATAATCCTAGTAAGTATTCATTATATTATTCTTCTCTTTCATATCTCCTTTGTCTTCATCTTCTCAATCCACTTACTACTCACAGAGAATGAATCAATAATTCATTCCTTCATTTTCATATTGTGTATTTTGTGTATTATCTGATCTGTATTCCATATATGAATGACTTAATCTATCATATCTATATTAGTGAATGAATGATATGATTCAGCTAATCTCTCCACTCCATACATACCTCCATGCAATCCTCATCCATCTACTTCAGTTGATCCGTAAGTTAATCCATTCCATCTCTTATCATCACTTCATCCCTTCGTCCTCTCATGTCTATCATGATATTCAATCTATCGCTTCTTTCACTATCATGTGCATGATTCATCATATAGAATAGACAATGAATGATATATTCATTATCTATTCAATATGATATTGTTGTATTAGTGTTTGTTATGAGTGTGAGTATATTCAGTATATCTCCATCATTATCATCATCATCATCAACTTCATCTCCATTGATTATTCGACCATCTGATCCTTCATCTATTCCATCTTGTATATCAACTCAATCATCAATTCGTCCTCCACTTCCACCACTTCGTTCATCTTCTTCAATCAATCATAATCGTTATAATCATTCTAAATTGGATGATCTACCATCAATCGATACTTCATTATCTCCATCAACTCATCATCATATAATTTCATCAATAAGTCCAATGTATGCATTCGTGAATCCAATATCATCATCATCACCATGGTAGGTAATTCATTTCCTTGTATCTTCTCTATTCTCTGGAGTATTCTAGAGATGGGCATCTTTAAGTGTCATCTTTTGTAGTGAGATACAATTGAATCTCCATTTCTTGAACAAATATTACTTGAACCGCTCGTTTTGAAATGTTAATTATTGAAACTATGGATAATTATGAACTGAGGAAATTTTCTAATTTACTAGTATAATATTATAATTAGTTTCTAAAATCAAAGTTAAACATTTTCTAACAAGTTCATAATTGGAATAATTTACATACATAATACTTCAAAACGACCATTCTAAATTTTTGGTGTTAAAAATGTACAGTTGAATTGTTTAATTCAAATGTGCCTCTATGAACTTTTGTATTCTTCTCTTCTATTTCAACTATCGCTTCATTCTATTTGTACTGGTATTATTATAATATTTGTTGTGTGTGTCTTGTATAATAAGATTCTTCCTTTTGTTCCTTCTTTTCTTTTCCTATTCCATCTATTTTCATTTCATCTATTCATATCTAACAATCATATCATCTAATCAATTCATTTCAGTGTAAGAGTTCGTACTCTTTATACTTGTACTCCTGATCATGATTCTGAATTATCTTTTGAGGCTGGACAAATAATTACAAATGGTTAGTATATCAATATATTTATTATTTAACAAATGATATATACGAAAAGAAAGAAATGTATCGGAGTAATAAAGATATTATAATATAAGATGTAGTCATGAAGTGAATGAATATATTATATGATTACAGTATATGAATCAAAAGAAGATGGATGGTTAGTTGGAACATTGAATGGAAAGACTGGTCTTATACCTGCTAATTATGTTGAACATCTATAGTATCATTCCTTATATTTATATCACATATGTATATTTAGTTATCAAATGGATTAGATATTAATATAGATAATATATTAATTAAATACATTGACTATCTCATTAACTCGGTTGAATTCAATTGATTTGATCTACTTGCCTCATCTATTTACTGTTCACTATAATATACGGGTTCATTCATTCATTCATTGTCCTCTTGTATTCATTCATTCATTCCCATCCATTTATTTATATCTCCTTCATTTGTTCCTTCTATTTGATCTTTCTCATGCAATCTAGTAATATTATATAATCTCCCTTGAAGCATTCATTCCCTTCTTCTATTCAGTTGTATAATTGATGAACATTGCGAGTTGTGATTAATCAGATATATTAATTCTACCGGTTCATTGTATTAATATAGATAGTTGTAACAAGAAAGAGTATCTTTATTGATTGGGCGGAAAGGGGACAGGCTGGTTCACACAATACAATCCAAGTATATGGTATGATGATATTCATCCAAATCTAACCATCATATCTCCAGCTGATGGAACTCTTTTAACAGCTGATGATCCCATTATCCATTCATTATCCTATAATCAATCAATAATAATACTTATTCAATCAAATTACATCCTTCATTGATTGACACTTTAAACCTTAGTATTCAATGAAAAGACCTTTCTTTTATTTTGTTAAGAGTTTAAACACCAAGTAATGACGAGAGTAGTAATTGCTATGCTACATAGTCATTCACACATATTCTATTGTTTAAATAATAATTGTACACTTTAAACGGTCTATACTATAATTATGGATTGAAAAAAATGGATCAAATGATATAGTAAAAGGAAATTAGTAATACCTCCACATTGGGATCAGTCATCTCTCCCAGTTGTCCTGAAGGGAAAGAAAGGATTACGGTAGAATTAATTGATAAATTGATATTAAGACTAAGATACATACCATATGAATAAACAGTTCTAGCCATAGATGAAGTAAATAGAAGAGATAGAAGAATAATAGATAGAAGAATGAAGAACTTCATACCTTTAATAGAAAGGAATAGAATATAAAGTGACATATGGTCTTCTATTCAAAAAGGGGGCGGTTCATTCATCTACCGTATACTCTATAAGGAAGAAAGGAATGAATGAATGAATAGATTGATGATGCTAATTGTTGAGATATACACAAATAAATGAATGAATTGAAATGAAGTAGAGATAGTAAAGAGAATGTTTAGTATAGATTGTAAAATGAAATTGTGATGAAAAGGATATAAATGGAGGATAGAAGGAGATAGAGAGGGAGGAGATAGACATTAAAGAAGACAACGACACTTTGAAATTAGAATCTACTTGTCAAGAAGTGAAAAGAGAAGAAGAAGAAGAAGAAGAAGGAGATGTCATGGAAGACTGAGTACATTAGACCACTAAGGTAGTCCATATATTGAAAGGTAGATGGAGAGGGAGAGGGAGAGGGAGAGAATGGGTTGGTATATGGTCATATGAATGTTATAGTGTAATGGATTCAAGTGTTCAATTGGATATCTTTAGAGAAGGAAATCATTCATCGAATGTATTGATTACTCATCGATTAATAGTTCAATGTGATGATCTACCAAGGATAAGAAGACCTCTACCTATTGTCAGGTTAGATTCATAGAGGAAAAAGGAATGGAGAAAGAGAGGAATAGTAATGGAGATAGATGGTATGAGAGAATTCATCTATTCTTATAAAGGGAATCATTAAATATTAGTAAATTAAAGATGAAATTGATATAGGAATATTCTACTAATATATGATATGTTGTATTGATTACATTATAGATCTTCATTCTTTTCTATTCATAAAAAGAAGTTACAAATAGAAAAAGAATTCAGAAAAGTTGGATATGGATCAATCGATATTATGAAAATTGGAGTAAGCTAGATATCGATTATTACAATTTTGAATGAATGAATATTGTTTCCTTGTAATTTTTCAATATAAAAAAAGAGATGAAGTATGAATATTATTGTTTAAGAAGAGATGGAGTTGGATAATGAAGAAATATCCTTTGAATACTAATGATATGGAAAGAGGATCGAATGAACCATTATCTATTCCATTAATTGAATTATTTTGGATGAATGAAAGATATAGTATGATGAAATATATTGATGGAGAGATAATAAATGAAAAGAGAAGACAGAAGATTATTAAAGGTTCAATCTAGATTACTTTATTAATAGATAATGGAATGATTCATTTGAAAGATTTCTTGTATTCCTAATCTTACAAGGGAATGCCCTGAAGCCACTCACATCGATCAGGTCCAAATTTTTACTGGAGGTACATCTCATATAAAGATCAGATTTGGCGATATCAGAAATTGCAAAGCTCTTCTTTGAAATTTTAAAATTGATTTTAAAATGGACAAAAATAATGAAAACACTTTCAAAATCGATTATTTGGCAATCAAATTTGCATATCTGAATGCGTTAACCTTTCTCAATTTGCATACGATGTTATGGTGCTACTTCTGATAAAGATGTAAATTTTATCATCGATTTTTTAAAAAATAATTTTAAAATTTCAAAGAAGAGCTTTGCAATTTCTGATACCGCCAAACCTCATCCCTATACGAGATGTATCTCCAGTAAAAAATTGGACCTGATCGATGAGTGTGGCTTCAGGGCATTCCCTTGTTAGTATCAAAAAGAAAATCTGTAAATACAATGTCTATTAGTTCATTTCTATTCATTTGAAATGATACAATGTAATATAATATAATATATTATAATATACTGATATAATGTTATAACTAATTAAAAGATACCTTTGAATGAGTTTTAACTGAAAAGTGAGTTAAACATATCTAATGAATTAGTTATAGATCTGTATAAAGATATTGATTGTTATATTAAACACGGAGAAAGTAAATTAATTGGAAGAAATATGGAGAGAAGAAATTTACGATCTTTTATACAAGATAGGTACATGAATTCCATTGAAAAAATATTTGGATAAGGAAATGTACAATTGATATATTGGAATATGAATGAATAATCTTTTCAGAGATTCTCTAATATTTTCATTGTCTTCATTGATTTCATTGAATCCAAAAATGAGTTTAATACAAATGAGAGAAGGAATTATTAATCAAATTAGATTATTCAATTCACAATTAACCATATTGTTTGTTTGTTTGTTATATTCAATTACATTTTACAATATCCTAAATATACAACTATGACGTTGGTCTAGAAGAAGTTGGGAGGTACAGGTAGAGAGAGCGGTAGAGGGGGATGGAGAGGGAGAGGTAGATGAGGAGGGAGAGGTAGAGGGAGATGGAGAGGGAGAGGTAGATGAGGAGGGAGAGGGAGAGGGAGAGGGAGATGGAGAGGGAGAGGTAGATGAGGAGGGAGAGGTAGAGGGAGATGGAGAGGGAGAGGTAGATGAGGAGGGAGAGGGAGAGGGAGATGGAGAGGGAGAGGTAGATGAGGAGGGAGAGGTAGAGGGAGATGGAGAGGGAGAGGTAGATGAGGAGGGAGAGGTAGAGGGAGATGGAGAGGGAGAGGTAGATGAGGAGGGAGAGGGAGAGGGAGATGGAGAGGGAGAGGTAGATGAGGAGGGAGAGGTAGAGGGAGATGGAGAGGGAGAGGTAGATGAGGAGGGAGAGGTAGAGGGAGATGGAGAGGGAGAGGTAGATGAGGAGGGAGAGGTAGAGGGAGATGGAGAGGGAGAGGTGGAGGGAGATGGAAAGACTAAATGTATAAAGTGGGTCCGTCCATATAGGAAGTAAGGTTGGAGAGTGAGGATTGTGGGATATAATGAGTATTGTAGAAATGAAGGAAAGATGAATAAAAGAAGAAGAAGATTATTGAATTTATCATTATATCATGAATTGACATCATCTGCTTATCATTCTATTCAACTTTATTTGAATACATTAAAGAACTCAGTTATGTAATCATTCAAATTCATCTAATCATTATCTTATTTAGGATCCATTTGTGTATTTTGAGGCCAATTTCAATGAGAATGGAATTATAATAGAATCAGAAAATATATTAGAAACAATCAAGGTCATTTTTAATATTGAAACTCATATAAAATGAATGATTAGATTAGTTATATTATGAATATACTAGTATAGAATTAAGACATATAAAATATTTCAGAGTCCAATAATAATATTGTCTAGAATGGAACAAGTTTATGTAAACAACGAAGATATGGAGAAATGGTTAAATGATACATCGAAGATGATTAATAAGTTAGAATATATTAAATAAATGAAATATATGAAATGAAATAAGATGGATTGATTCATCTACTATCATGTCAAATGATCGAATTCGTCATTTGTCATCATTGAATCGATTACCTCAAATGGAAAGTTTAACTATACTTGAAGAACTTGCTCTACTTATACAAATGAAGGAATTCATATCGAAATTAGGAAGAGCTCCTCAAGTAAAAAGAGAAATAATATTGAATAAGGAATGAATAATTATAGAGTATTGTAAGTGGTATATTCATTATTCATATGGATAGAGTATGGAATGGAATGAATAAGAAAGGAAAGAATATTATTGATTGTCTCGAGAAAAGAATCAAAGAAAACTTGAATGAGTTAGTTTATTTTAAATATACTATATTTAGGTTTCATTTATCTATTAGTATACAGTATCGATAACTATTTTATAAGTTAACATCCGTTCATTTACTTATAAAATACGACTGAATAAAAGACTGGTCAATGAACTCATAGTGATATTGGTTATTATATATGTTATTCTATCATTCTAATATATCATAATATCATGTCATATAACCATCAATCATTCAGAAATCTGGAAAGTTTACTCAATAAATTTCGTCATTATGATCGAGTTTTATTCTTTCGTTCATTGAATCCAGAAGCTATGTTACATAATAAAGTATACTATATAGATATCATTCTAATCAATATTTATATTCATATCAGGCATTGGTAGACAAATTATTAAAGAAAGAGATATATTCAAGTGCATATGAATTGACTCAAATGTATGAACTTCTATTCGAAATGACTCAAGTAATCAATATATTATTAAATGAAATCAATCAATAATGTATATTTATAGAGTATACAATTAGATGCTATTCAACATGAACTTTTATTATCGATTGTATCTCTTCGTTTATCACTTCCTCAACAAATAAATGATCATCGATTATTCTTTCAAAAAAGAATGCAAACATTCCTTTCATTTGTTCAGGTATTCAATGAATTCAATTAAGCAATCAATAAATCAATCGATAATTAAGAAACATCAATCTATAGTAACAGGATCAGCTACAAAAGTACTTGATCAAGCAACAGTAACTAATCAATTTGTAAATCCTCACGAGTCCTCTTCATATCTTCATCTTCTTAGGTTTATATTCATTATATTTATGAATAACAAAATGAATTCATTATCAGACCAATCAAGCCAATTGTTTCTGATTTATGTAATCAATTAGATTCTCTCAATGAATTTGAAATGGTTGGATATTTATTATAAATATTTCATAATACGTTTAGTAATATTATATCTATATTTTTATATTCATTAAAGTTATAAAAAAATGTTTTACAAAAGATGATAAATGACTTATCATAACTATCAAGGTTGTCAATCTTATTCCAACCGAAATTCCTCGTCTTCGTACATTAAAGAATGATGTGATATTAATGGAAGAACTATTTGAATGTACTAATCAATATTATGATCACGTCAAGTATGTTCAAGCATATCATTTTAATATAGATGTAAATAAAAATAAATAGAATTCTCTAAAACAAATCGAAATCGGGTCAAACTCTTTCTATATCACCAGACGTCGAGTTTCTTTTGTACATATTTTGTACGTCACATATGATTTTTTAAATTTCGATATTTTTTCAAGCATTTTCCGATAACTCATTAATTCACCCTCCCTTTATATCATTATTTTTTTCTTATCTTCATCAAATTTGCAGTAAACGTGGCAGCCCTGATATGTAGATATTAGTATAATTTTAGTAAATTCTTTGATCTTCGTCGAACGAATGTAATAGTATCACAAAGTGAACAAATGGTTGAGATTGTATTGAAGAAATTAAGTGAATGTGAGAAGAGATCAACACATCATAGAAGTATTAGACATTTCATATTACAAGTATATACAATACTTTTAATTCATTTACTATTATCGATTAATTTAAGGTTAGAAATGATGTAGATAAGTTCAAAAAGAATTTCCCAATAGTGGAAACGATGTCATGTAAACGTTTTGTTGAAAGACATTGGATTAAGATATCAGAGATTGTTGGTATGAATATACTATTCCTAAATAGATATATGTATTACATTGAAGGATTTGATATGAGTATTCATTCGAATTCTAAAATAGCATTGATTTGTGAATTGGGATTAGAAGAACATCTTCATCAGGTTCATCATTCTCAGTTAATCACCTTTTTCTCGGTTTTCGGTGTATTTCGAAAATTTCCAAAAAAGAGAAGATAAGAATTTTTGAAAACATAATTGAAAAAAAAGAAAAAAAACATTCTTTACTTGTTTTTATCGCCCAGCACTGATTTGAATTTGTGCTTTTAAAAATATTGTTCCCATTTTTTCCGAAATATGTAATACCCACTTTTGATATGATTGGTTTATTTGAAATATTACTCTCAGAAGTTGTTTTTGTAATGAAGTTAAGTTCAGCTTCGTCCCATTGCATTTACAGCAGAAAGAGAATCATTATTGAGTGATCATATTGAAAGTCTCGTTTCATTTTGGATCAAGGTTTATATTATCTCTAATACTCTCATATACTTCTATTTATAGACATCATTTCAATGGATGAACCATTCATTATTCAATATTCGTATCCCATCAAATCTTTTATCGCTTAAACAAATGGTATACACTTTATATATTACACACTATATATGATAGAATTAATTTATTCCTTTCTAAAGTATCGCTTTGAGTTTATCTTCTTTCCACATTACATAAGAAGCGATAAATATATTATTATTATTATTAATTAATTAATTAATTGAAGGCAGATCAACATATTGAATCTCTTAAAGAATTCTCTAAAGGTGATGCACTTCTTACAAGAAAAACAATCAAGTATACATTATCTATTCATTTATATCTTTATATCTTCATATTTAGTGAATGGTCAATAAAGATACAAAATCTTAATAATCTTTTAACTCAATGGAATTATTGTTTATCAATATGGAATTCATTAACATTTCCATTATATCGAAATAAAGAAGAACTACAAGTAATAGATATATCTTACCTCTATGTGAAGAATCTTACTCTTTTAGACTGAATATCTTCATTTTCGTAGAATTGGAAAATATTGGAAAAGATTGGAAAGAATATTTGGAGAAGATACAATTGTATTATCTGTATGATTAAAATCATCAATCGATACTATAATTATTATGGTTAAGATTCTTGATATATCACATTCTTCATGTTGGATTCGATTAGCTTCAAATCATATGCAATCAATACTCAATAGAGTATCCATTCTTATTGAAGAGATACGGTATGATCTCAATCAATCAATATCATCTACCGTAATATAAATGTACAGTATGATTTGTCCTCGTCTCGCATTAACTCCCCCATCAAGTCTATTACAATTAATGTCAACAAATGATTTATCTACAATGTAATCAATCAATATTCTAATGAATAATTGGATACAATTCATTCAGTCTATCTCTTCTTTTATCTTATTCATTTCCTCTTTTATCTAAAATAGAAATAATGGATAATAGTATATGTGTAATATCAATAGATGGACAAATTATTCAATTAGAAGGAATTATTCATCATCTTTACGGTATATATTTTCTTCGATTATATCCATATAATGTTTAATTTTAGATATTCGATTAGTCGATTTAGTTCAATTAATAGAGAAATGGATGAATGATACAATAATAGAAGAGATGAATAATGATAGAAGAGATGTAACAATGTGTCGGACTTGTCTATCCTTACAAGAGTCAATTCAATCTTCTATATCATCTTTATCAATTGTGAAGAGTGAAGGAGGTCTAACAGGATCAATGAAAGGAACAACAAAGAAAACAAGAATACAAATAGATCTTGGTTCTTCATCTACACTTCAATTACCATCGTATCTTCATTTCAATCAATCAATCAATAATTCATTGAATGTAGAGTATCATTAATATCTCCATGGTCATCTGGTTCAATTCTTCTATTGATTGGTTCAATTCAATCGACTCGTCGTATATCTCATATTCTTTCATCTTCATTATTCACATCTCCATTCTTCATTTCATCTAATTCATCTCATAATCTATCTTTTCTTTCTATTCTCATTAAGGTTTTTCATTATTTCATTCGTTCATTTATATTATATAAGCTTACAAGGGAATCCTTTCACCTCGCGGAAGCCAATCCAGATGAAAATTTGCACAGGCATTGTTGAAGACGATAGAAAATGATATGTGAAGTCGAAAAATGCAGCAGGGCAATACCCGAGCCGCAGCATCTATCCAAACTTGGTCAAACTTAGCGCGCATTCGCCGCATTCTGAAGCAATGAGAGAGACCTTATTGGTGGCACAGTTTCTTCGTACAATCGCGTTGATATTATCTTTTCGGAATCTTTTTGTCTTTAATGCACGAGCCACTTTCCACTCCGTTACCAATCAAGTTGATACTTTTCTTCAGAGATAGGGCGATGAATTCAGATTGTTGGCGGCGAATGCGCGCCAAGTTTGACTAAGTTTGGATAGATGCTGCGGCTCGGGTATTGCTCTGCTGCATTTTTCGACTTCACATATCATTTTCTATCGTCTTCAACAATGCCTGTGCAAATTTTAATCTGGATTGGTTACCGCGAGGTGAAAGGATTCCCTTATTCACGGCGGTTCAATGAAGAGAAATCCCTACATTTAACTTTGGCTTGAAGGCTCTTGCATTACGAAAAATCGGCAAAGTTGATTTGTACTGGGCGGGATTCGAACCTACGAGGTTCGGATCGCTAAACAAAAGCTCTATCCACTAAGCCATCTCGGCATGTCTCGCAAATCGTAAAACTCGATGATAGGTCTAGTCAGAAGCGAGCGCCCAGATATACCGTAATCAACTTTCGCGCTGGGAGAACCTAGATGTTTTACTGCTCATCATCACTCAGTTTGCGATACTTTCTTTCTTAGGCAAGAGCTTGTTAGTTACTATCTTTGAGCCGCCGTGTTATTAGACGTAGCGGCCAAAACACCATGAAGCACATTATTAATTTAAATATTTTATCAACATTTTTTAGTCGTACTATTAACGTGCATGCAAACATTTATTTGTACATTTTGAATTATTATTAACTTATTAATACATAATTATAGGCTTCGCAAAGAGAATCTGTTTTATTTATACTTGAAAATATCAATTTTTTGACTGACTCAACACTACAATCATTCTTATCTCTTCTTCCTTCTGATATTAGTTAGAATATCAATTGTATTCATTCATTCAATTAATTAATTCTATAGATTTTCCTCGTATGATTCTTACATCAACAATTCCTATTTCAATTCCATCTAATTCATCTATTCACATTGAAAATCTTCCTCAACGAACAACTACAACTCTTACTCCATCTAATCAATTTGTATTCATTCTTTTTACTTACAGTAATCTAATATTTCCATTCAGGATATCCAATCTTCATCTCAATTATCGATTATAGAAGGAATATCGGCTGTCATTGGGAAATATGCTAAAAGAGGAATAAGAAGATCATTATCATTGAAAATTGTAATGAATATCTACATTAATCTAATCAATTAATATATTGTAATGTTAGACAACATGGATATATCTTGATTCTCTAACAGATGAACAACTTCTATGTGAAGGAAAACTATTAACAGATAATCCAATTGGTTAGATATTATATTAATAATATTGATTGATATATATTATAATCTAGGTATACTATCATCTCTTTTAACTTCAAATAGACCATCTATTTCTATTCCCATATCCCATCCTTCCACATCGAGTGGAAGAATTAAAACACGTATATATTATTCATTACATATGACGTTATATTGTCTAAACTATTTTTATTTGCAGCATTACCTTCTCAATATATAATTTTGTATAGTAATTCGAAAGATCTTTCTCGCTTCTCATTTCTTTTAACTCTATTGAGTACAATAAAGATAGAATCATCAAAAGAATCCGATGAAATGGATAATATATTGATTGGATCAATACCTCCTCCTTATATATCATTATCTAATGGAAGTTCTTTATATTCTCCATCTAATACTCAATTCATTCTTTGTTCTCCTAAATGTGTTCGTTATCATCTTCATTTAATCAATCGATTAATCAATATATTGATTGAAGATGATAGATCTCAATCCATTTAATATCTCATCTCTTAATATGAAAGATGACTTAGATAGATCAATCTATGAACAATACAATAATGAATGGAGAAATATCTTACGTGATATTCTTCCAAATGGATATTTAGAGGTTATCTTCCATTTATACTATTTATCTAATTATATTTATATTGAGTCAGTTGATGATTGTTTCTATCAAATTCTTCTTCCTCTTATAAATGAAACTAAAACTGAAGATCATTTTGAATATATGATGATTCTTCTTGAACAGGTTCATTCAAACTTCTATTCATTTATTCATTGATATCCTTTATAGGAAATGTGTGATTTGAGTTCGAATCTCTCTTCTTTTACATTAGACACAACAAAATGTGCAGTTCTATCGTTAATA
This sequence comes from Parapristionchus giblindavisi, assembly GCA_943737045.1. NCBI lineage: Eukaryota > Metazoa > Nematoda > Chromadorea > Rhabditida > Diplogasteridae > Parapristionchus > Parapristionchus giblindavisi. Next base: position 431,834 of record CALSFV010000296.1, on the reverse strand, counting down.
ATCAATCATATATCTATTATAATTCTTCATTCCAATGATATTGATTCAATCGTTCAAAGACTTAATCTAGAAGAAGAAGTACTCGTATTAATCATTTAAATATGGATATATCCATCTATATGGATGTTATCTATATGGATGTATGGTCTACCTTATCGTATTTTCAGATTCCCATATCACTTCCAGAAAACATTTCAGAATATAAAATGAGTACAATGGTAATAGTTGAGTATTGAATGGATATTCTTATTCTATATTATAGGAAATGGGAAGATGGATAAGATGGAGAGAAGAACCATCTATTATATCTATTATTGATAAACATCTGCCACTTAATAATATTATCGTACATGATCAATCCATTTATTGATTGATTAATTGATTCATTTAGATAGTAGATGCATATCTAGATCGTTTGATATCATATTGTCTTCGACTCTTTTCAACAGGAAATCATTTGGTTGTATATGGACCAAGTTTATCTGGAAAGACAACTTTTGTTAAGGTCTACATTCATTCCTTTAAGAGAAAATAAATATGAATAATAATTAAGAGATTAGAGAACGTGATCCTTTCAATGGGAGATTGTTCATTTGAATGGATAACAATGAATTATCGAATGAATCTTCAATCTGCTCAATTATATATTAATAATCTTATTACTAAGATATCCAATATGACTACGGTATTCAATTTAAGAACAGATTAATATAAATCATCTTTATATTTATAGTATCTAATAGTTGATTGTGTTAATATAGATGAACCAATTGTATCTTTACTTGAATTATTAGTTGAGGAGAGGAAAGCTATGATTAATAATCAACTAGAAACTGTTAATGTTAATATAAAAGTTTGTCTATTTCTAACTATTTAATTGTCAAAATCTTTTATTAATTTAATGTAAGAATAAATTCGTGAGATATAAATTGACAATTTTAGATAATTCTAATTGGTGATTTATCGTGGCAATCAATGAAGAATTTCTCATCAAACTTCATTTTTCTTCCATTTAAAACTCCTGATTCTGAGAGATTAGAAACAATATGTGAACAACTTTTTACATGGCATATTCATTCAAAGTAAGTATATTATGGTAATTATTATTTGATAATTGAGGAATGGATAGAAAATGGTTAAATTGCAGAGCATTTTCATCAGAATATCATACATTGGCACATAGAATAGCATCGGCCACGGTTGAATTGGCATCTAAACATTATATTGTAATACTTAAGAATAGAATAATAAATATGAATATATTATAGTTGATAAGTCATCTTCCATTAGTTATTCGAATAACTAAATCATTATTCTTCTCATCCCCTGATAATTCTCCCGATACATTATCAATAATTAGACTATGGTGTCATGAGTGTATAAGAATCATTATTGATTCTTTATCTCAAGATATTCATCAAATCGTATATAATGATATATTATCCATTATTTGTGATATAATCAAAACTCCAATTACTTCACTTTTTGAGAATCATTTAATGATTGAAGGTTTGTTTTATTCTATTTTTATTTTATTCTATAAATACTTTATATTAAGGAGATGAGAATAGAACAAATCAATTGAATCTTTCTAATCTTTTATACTCCGAGATTGAAATTCATGATACTATCGAAGGTTTTTTATTAAGAAATATTATATATTATATTTGTTCAATTTATAGGAATTCCATATCTTCCAGTACTCGATCTTAATCATTTTATTCGATCAGCACAAAATACTTTATATGAATCCTCTTCAGTTAATGTTATCATAAATGTTACTATTACTAAGTATCTATTATATGAATGAATTCATTCATTCACTCCATCTCAGATACATTTGTCTTCATTGGCAACATTGTCTTCGTGTTTATAGAGAATGTAATGAACATCTCATTCTATCTGGTCAATTCATTCATATCAATCAATATAATAATGAATGATTAAGGATATCCTCGTAGTGGAAGATATAAAATAGCTCGATTAGCTACTTTCTCTCTGTGTATGCATGTTAGTCATCCTTCTCTATTCAATTGATATCGTCTATTCATAGATTGATCATATCTGGGCAACTACTCCATCTCAATGGATATCTTCATTTACTACAACAATAACTCGAATTCTTCCATTGATATCTGGATATAATCATCATATTACTATATTCATTCATGCTGATTTCACAGTCAGTCCATTCATACATTCATCTATTCATTTATTGATAGGATCTACCAGAATCATTCATATCATATCTTCATTTATGGTTTGAAAGACCAGATACAAAAGATATTCTATCGGATGAATCAATATTATCAATGGGAGAAATGTTATTAGAACAAGAAAAGAGTTTATCTGTTCAAATGCAAAGTACATCTATGAGATTACCTGGGTAGATCATTTCATTTCAATCAATTATAATCAATCAATATTTAGTCAACGATTATCTCGTTTTATATCATCGGATATACTCAAAGATCCGCAATCTCTACGAAATCTTTTACATTCTCGAATTATTGATTTTGTTCATCTAACATATCTAGTCCCTCCTTCATTCTCAATCATTCCATATGCTACTATCAATAGAATGCATGTATGAATCTATTCATTCATTAAATATCAATGAATATATGATTAAGCCTCCAAAAGTATCAGATATAGAATCAATGAAAGAATCAATATTATCCAAATGTCCTCAATCATCTACTATCAATTCACTACTTTCATCAATTTATTCTATTAGTGAACGTATTATCATTGATATACGACCCACTCAATCACCAGTTAGTAATCATTTTATATCTTTCATTCAATGTATATATAATTATTTAATTTCAGATAAAATTCGCAGATCAAAAAGTCAAATATGAACTGTTTTCAACATTTTCCAAAGAATTCGTTCACAAAAAAGCGTTAGATTTTCCTGATTGTTTTTATAGATGTAGTTAACTAATTTGAGAGAATTGAAAAGGAATGCAGATATAATAGAGAAAGCACTGAGTACAATAGAATCTATCCGGAGAATGGGAAAGGTTCTGATTATGAAATTAAAGATTATGAAATAAAATATTTGAAGGAAGATATAAGTAGAGATAGAGAAGAATTAATAAAAGTATTAATGGAAGATGAAGAGAAGATATTATTGATTGAACGAAGAAGAAATGAAATATCGATTGAATTAGAACAAATCTTGAAAGATGTATGGGCTTTCTTGATTATTGATTATTCTGTTTGAAAATTAATTTTATGCTTCAGTTGAATGAAATAAAAAATGAATATAGTGTTGAAGATGAACAAATTTCTGCTCTTCAGAAAATTTTCGACCAAACATTAAGTGTTAGTTTGTAGAAATGAATCTTTTAGATATAATAATAACATTATAGGTTCATAAATCCAATTATTCAAAATCTCTCAATGACTTACTTCAAATTCCTTTGACTGAATGGAAGAAATTGAGTTCAATAAGTAAACCAACTGTGGGAATTAGATTTGTTATTCTGGCAATTGGACTTCTTTTTGAAATGGATAAAGAAGAGAGTTAGTTGTCAACTCTTTTAATATTAGGAATATGAATGTATTCATCAGATTCAACTCAAGTTCATCGATTTAATAAGGCCATTTCATTATTCAAAACGAATAAAATAAGAGAACGAATACATACGATTCATGTGGTACTAGTAATATATTTTTATATTATTTTATTTGAAATATTTGATTAAGTCTATACTTTTACATTTAGGAATCAATTCCATATTCAAAGATTGTTCAATTACAAAAATACGTGGATAATAGAGAATTAAAACCAAATCGATTAGAAAATGATTCATCATTGGCTTCATCTCTATCCATATATCTTAATTGTCTATATAAATATGCAATGTTTCTTTTGAATCTTTTATTTTTTATCTTAATTCTAAACAATTCAGAGCATATCATTCACTTAGAGATAAAGAGAAGACTATGCTGAATTTGAGAGAAAAAAGAGAAACTAGAGAAGAACAAGTAAGATCAAAGATCAAAGATTAAAGATCAATTCATAATTGTTTATTTCAGTGTGAAGAAATGAAGAAGAATATGAATGAATTATTAGAAGAAGATAAGAAACTCGTTGTTGATGAGAAAACAGTTTAATTTAATTTTTAAATGAAATTAATAATGAATATTCATTTAAGTTACATTCAATATTATCAACAAATAAACGAGCTTTTGATTATACAAAAAGAAGTGAAGAAATGATAGAAGCAATTGAAGAATTGATTCCAAAATGGAGTGAACAATTAGAAAATACTAGGTTAAATAATAGATCCTATAATATTTATGTATATTGTATATTTTATAGAATAAGTGAAGAACTTCTATTAGGAGATTGTATATTGAATGCTTCATTCATTGCTATTCTTTCTCTTTATGAACATTTCATTAGAAGAGTAACATTATATAAATATATCAATCAATATTATCTTTTTCTTCTTTAGGATGTTCATAAGAAATGGTGCGAATATCTAAAAGAAGAAGGCATTGAATGGAGTTATATTTCATCTAATACATCAATTCTTCTTACTCGAACAATACAGTATACCATTTATCTTATCAATCAATATAATATTATCCTATCAGGACCTATCCATTATCTCGTCGTTATCCCCTTTTACTATTTCCTCATTCATTTCAATCAATTCCTATTCTACGTTCATTGTGGCCTCAATCAATAATAATCGATTCATCATCTATTGATTGGTTATCATATAATACTCATGATAGAATACATAAATTATTCTTCTCTTCTTTACCAATTGTATCATCTATTCAATCAATCAATCAATCAATCAATCAATCAATAATCTTTAGATCTTTCATTCACTTCAAACATCTCCACCATCTGAATATTGGCCTATTCTATATCAATCTGATGGAGAAACTCATTTCTTTGGCAGATCAATCGATCTTCCAGAAGATTTATTTATTATATTCTCATGTAATTCAATCGATAACTTTCATAAACAATTTCTTCATTTGGTTTGTCTTCTAAAAAAATAAACATTCATTATAAATATTGCATTAAGGTTGATGTAATTGTAGTAGACGAAGATCTATCAGTGGAACAACTTAATAAATATAGTAAAGAAGAGTAAGTATATATTGTATTCTATTCATTTATTTTAAAAAAATGATTAAGAGTATCAATCGATGAAGTGGCATTGTATATGAATGATCTGTCTCCTGAAGATCTTTTAGAATCTACTGAAAAATGTGATAAACTTGTATCTTTAGCAAATCTTATTAATACAAATATTAATTGATTTCATGATAAATATATCAACACGAGTACTTCATTCATTCCGTACAATCAATCAATTAGTCAATGAATGAATCAATAAATGATACGATGACGATTCGATTCAGTGAATGCAAAGAATAATAGAATAATAAGAGGAATTGTAAAGAATATCATTCCGAATATGATTAATCCATAACGAGATGATAATATTGATTCATTATGATATGATTCTTTCTTTGATACTATTTCCTCTATTAAATTAATTAATTGAATAGGTTTAAAATATTGAATATACCTTTTACTGGATATAATGTAGGAGGTGGATTCCTATTTATTGATCTTTGATCTTTATTTATTCTTGTAGCATAGAACGTACTCATGTCAGGATCTCTGACAAATTAATTAATTGATTGAAGGATGCAATAATAAATAAATACCTTATATGGGGATTTAGATTTGTAGAGAATATTTCAGATAATTCGTGTTCAAGATCTATAGACGTATAAGATGGGAGAGACTTCCCAATACTCGAATGAGAACCTTTCTCATCCATTAGTGTACCCTATAAATCAATAATAGAATAAATCGATTGATAGAATAGAAAAATCGTTCCGGAAATGGAAATAAAGTAAATGAAGAGAAAGAGAATATGTTGATTGGATATAACAGCTATGTAAATAGAATTGAATGATTATGACCCCCATATTGTGAATGATCTTCTATCATTTCTTTTTTATATTTACCACCTCCCCAACACACAAATAACTGACCATATCTATCAACATATTCTATTATATTCAATTTTTTAAATATTATTAGTTAACGAAAATAAAAGAGTTAGAAGATAAATTGTGTAACCTATGAATATAGATTGTAGATATAATTGGATGAATGAAATATAGAGATATTGTATTGAATGAAATCATAATAGAAGAGATGTTATTGCACTTCAATATATGAATATAAAATGAATGATATCTCTATTCACTTCATCCAATCTATTCTATGTTATACCAATCATCATTATAGACAAAAATCGAATATTCTATATATTTGTGGTATTTATTTATTTTTAATTATATTATATTTATTATATTTATGTATTATTTTCTTATGCATTTGTCGTACATATATATATATATATATATATATAGATGTTTTCATCCATTACAATATGATTTTCTACTCTCTCATATTTCCTTATTAGTAACATTTATATTTTCAAATTCATTTATATTTTCTATAATAATAATAATATTTATTTCCTTATGCGATTAAAACAGATGAACGAAAATGATAAATGTAGAACTATCGTTTATTGAGAATTATTGATATATTATTCTCATATATGAAATAAGAACAATTCATTGGACGAATCGATTATCTGTCTAAATGAAACTTTATTGAATATTAAAGGAATTGAATTCATTCTAATCGACAAGTCTCTTCCATCATCATGTGCTGGTCTACAATGCACGTAAACAACTCTCACACTCTACCTCTCTTCCATCCCTCTACCTCTCCCTAACCTCTCTCTCCCTCTCCCTCCCCTCTATCCCTCTACCTCTCCCTCTCTCACCACTTTCACTCATTCTCTCATTTTACTCGATCTCTACTCTTCTACCTCATAAGAGTGTCACTACTATGGCCACAATTCATATGATCCATTCATATAATCTCTTCACTTTCATTATATTCTATCATATATTTTATACTTCTTTCTATTCAATCAATCAATTACTATTTCACTTGATCATTATCATTTAATTCTTTATCTTATTCCATCTCTAATATGACCTTTCTTCATCTCATCTCATTTTCCTTCTTCCTCTTCTTCTTCTACTTCATCTCTTCTATTTCTATTCATGATCTCTTTTCATCCCTCAGATTCTCCATCTTCATATATCAATCAATGGCTGATTATAATAAAGTAGAGACAACAGATGATATAGAGAAGGGAGAAAGTGTTCATCCTCCAAAGAAACATTCAGTTCAACGTATCATATCTCTATATTTCTTCTATCAATCATAATCATCTTTATAGATAAGAAATCAGTTTATGTTCATAGAAGAACTTGTTCTGCCTGTGGACATATCAGTGAGAAGGAAACACATTGTATCTTTTTATATCTTATTTATACATACAAATCCATAATTCATTAAACTAATCAATAATTCATTAAACTAATCAATAATTGATGGAACTGATCAATAATTGATGGAACTAATCAATAATTTCTTCAGTGGATATCTATCCTCCTCCTCGACCAGTTACAGCAATCCATCAACATAATTTCAATTTTATTGGATATGTTGTAGTCATTGCTATAGTTATATTCTTAACTTTTGTTGCGGTTAAATATATAGCATAGAATATATTAATAATGATAAACATTCTATCTACTTATACTTTCCTATCATCTCATACTCTTATATTGTACATAAAAGACTCAAGATTGATAAAGTATTCATTATATTGTACTTCACTTCATCTTCCCCATTCATTGAATTGAATGACTCCTTTATCTATCTATACTATTCCTACATCATCTCCTCCTCCATATTATATTAATCCACTATATGAGACAACAACAAATCATAGATTTGATCAGAAAACTGAGGAACAAAGAATAAGTAAGTTCATTTAGAAAAACAATTCTATAATATGCGTATATTATAGAATCATCTCGTATTATATTCAATACAATATTTCTATCTTTACTTCTTCTCCCATTTATTATTGGTTTCATTTCTCTCATAATATTGATTAGATATTGAATATATTGTATTGGCTATATTGATCATTCATTCATTCTTTCAAGTAAATACTTCGTGTTTTTCCATGAACAGAAAACATTGAAAGAAGAGAAAGGGATAGAATAGAGAGATGGAATAGATAGGGTAAGTATACGATATCATCATTCCAGTTCTACTTCTTTTCATCATTATACTCTTTATGAAGGTGTTCAATTCCATCTCTTAATCAATGAATCTTATCAATTGGAAAGTGAATAATCATTGTTGATCATACAAGGAATTAAAATACAAATAAACAAAGACATGAAACAGAATAACATAGATGCACGTGATTACTGTAGAACTTATGACAGAAGTAAAAAGTTGCTCCAATCACGCAGTGAACTAAACAATTTTGATATACTGTAAGTAAAATCATCCTTCTTTGATCACTTACCATTTTCATGGCAACAATCGTGGTTCAATTTAATTCTATTTTTCTTTATTCAATTCCACGAAATATATTTAATCATTCTTATACGATATTGGATTTGATAGTTGAATGTTAACAAGTGAAGATCTTCTCATTTGGGGACAAAGACAAGCCGATCCATGGAATAGATTAGGAAATAATCTACATCCATTCCTTGTTCTTATTGAATTCTGTCAGGTATCGTATACACTTATATTCCCTGTTACCCATGTTATCAAGGTAGAAGGACCTCGACCTTTGATAATCAATGGATTATCGGAAGATGACAAACATAGAGTAGATCTGGATAGTATCTCATTATGGCTTATGAGCAGGTACATTACATTAGATGATAGTATTATACTAATACAATATGTTATAGTGAAACAACCAGTGGTAGTATATCTTTGTTGTATAATCAAGAAAGTGCACTGTATGCTATATCATATTATTGTACAGTTTACGATATTCATGCTCGTGCATTCTTAGTATGTTTCTATTTATTATCAATCCAATTTATCCAATTTATATTAAGCGACCTCTATGTGTTGCTTATCTATTTACTAATCGTCCATCATCTTCTATTCTTTCTCGATTCTCTTCAAGAATTCGTCGATTAATATCACCTCTTCTCAATTGTAATCGTAGATTATTCATTCGTCTTCTATCTAAATTAGTAGCCCTAAGTGATGATATCAATTCAGGTATATCCCTGTTAATGCTTTCTTAGTTATTTATTTTTGTCTTTTAGATCTTGTCCATGAATATTATGCACTATATCGAATAGATCAGATAGAAGGATCAGCTAAGAAAAAGATAGATGCATTGGCTGAACAAGTACATACCCATTTGTATATCCTTTACATTATATAATATATTGTTTAGGCACGTAAATTGCGGTCTCGAATTGAAATGATGAGTGATGCGTTATCACGTATTATAGTAGGCGATTGTCAAAGTAAGCGCAATATAACACGCTATCTGACAAGGAGTCTCATAGGCCTTAAGTCGGCGAAAAGCGACGGTTCATAGCTTATTAGAAAGCCCTTTCTCTGTAGATTAAGAAGGTGTGCTTAAAAAATCCTGAAGGGCTCTGTACCCGGAGTAGAAAAAATTCAAAGTTTGGGCAATTTTTGTAACGAAATTGTCGTCTAATGGCGATGCAATAATGTGGTAGTTCTGCTCGCTACCTCTCCGAGCTAGTGGTGGCGCAGTGGTAAAGATGCCGCGTACAACTTTTGCGCGGCGGGTTCGATCCCCGCCGACGCGACTTGTTTTGCACGATTTTTACACTTGAATTTTTATGTTTTTAAAAATAATTTTCTCTTACTTTTCTTTTTTGGCCGGCTCGATGGAGCTGCAGTCGTTGCCCATGCCGAAGCCTATATAAAAATGTTAGGTATAGGAAATAGCATAAATATTAGCAAAAAAGTAGGAAAAAAGGAAGTATCTTGAAAGATTCTGAAGAGTGTTTAGCTAAGGAATAAATTGGAGAGGGAAAGAAAGAAGAGTAGATCAGATTATAGATGTATTGATTGACATCATTTGTTATTCAAATCTTTGAGTATTGTTCTTTGTTTTAGCGAGAGATTTCTAAAATAGTTGAATCTTTCAATCAACACTGACAAACTTTAGGACAGATTGGATGCATGAATATCAGTAACCACATTGGAAAATTATTTTTAAAAACATAAAAATTCAAGTGTAAAAATCGTGCAAAACAAGTCGCCTCGGCGGGGATCGAACCCTCCGCGCAAAAGTTGTACGCGGCATCTTTACCATTGCGCCACCACTAGCTCGGAGAGGTAGCGAGCAGAACTACCACATTATTGCACAGCAATTGCATCGCCATTAGACGTCAATTTCGTTACAAAAATTGCCCAAACTTTGAATTTTTTTTACTCCGGGTACAGAGCCCTTCAGGATTTTTTAAGCACACCTTCTTAATCTACAGAGAAAGGGCTTTCTAATAAGCTATGAACCGTCGCTTTTCGCCGACTTAAGGCCTATGAGACTCCTTGTGAGAAAATCGACATAGGTGCGGTATCGACGAAAAATGGATTTTCTGTTTTATGTATGATAATTACAGGCTCAATGAGTGAAGTTCACTGGTACTTGGAAATTTCTTCCAATTGAAAATTCGCTTCAGGAGGTGACCACACAACGATTTGGCGCCTTTTCCTAAAAGGTTTATTTCGAATCCAATCGATGCGGGAGTGGACGCAATCGACTCCTTACCTAATTCTAAAAAAACTATTGTCAAGGGGAGTTTTTTGATCAAAGGTCAATGAAGGCTGGAAATTGGGAATTTTCGAAAAAAAATTTCACATTTAATAAATTTTTACTATTTTGCTACAACAACCCTACGTTTTTTTTATTTGCTTAATCGCTTCTAAATATCATAACACAGCTTCAGTTTAAAAATCATATTTTTTAAAAAATAGTATTACGGTGAATAAATCATTTTTATAATGAAGTCGTGAATTATGGTGTGGCACCTACAGTATCCCGAATCGATCAATTTAGAAATCTGGTAGTTTTTAACATATTTTACCGCTGTTCTTGACATGACTAAGGTATACGACTACTCCGCGTCTTCGGAGTGCACCCGTGCCCAGATGAAAATTCACATTTTTCGTAAATTGATCACTATTTCGTTGTTTGTGATCCACTATCGATAAAAAATGGATCACTATACCATATTATCATCTATACAAACATACTAAAAAATAAAGAGAAACGGTTGACTGCGAAGAAAGTTATTGTTGAAAAACCAAAATATTGTAGAATATTTGCCAGCACTGTACCGTACAGGTGCACTCCGAAGACGCGGAGTAGTCGTATACCTTAGTCATGTCAAGAACAGCGGTAAAATATGTTTAAAACTACCAGATTTCTAAATTGATCGATTCGGGATACTGTAGGTGCCACACTATAATTCACGACTTCATTATAAAAATGATTTATTCACCGTAATCCTATTTTTTTAAATATGATTTTAAACTGAAGCTGTGTTATGATATTTAGAAGCGATTAAGCAAATAAAAAAAACGTAGGGTTGTTGTAGCAAAATAGTGAAAATTAATTAAATGTGCAATTTTTTCGAAAATTCAAAATTCCAGCCTTCGTTGACCGTTGATCGAAAAACTCCCCTTGACAATAGTTTTTTTTAGAATTAGCTAAGAAGTCGATTGCGTCCACTCCCGCATCGATTGGATTCGAAATAAACCTTTTAGGAAACGGCGCCAAATCGTTGTGTGGTCACCCCCTGAAGCGAATTTTCAATTGGAAGAAATTTCCAAGTACCAGTGAACTTCACTCATTGAGCCTGTAATTATCATACATAAAACAGAAAAATCCATTTTTCATCGATACCAACAAATATCCCAGTTGTTGAATTCTCTCAGATAGTGTTTTATATGATATTTTGATGGTATACGGTAGTCTTCCATTTAGGACACGAAGATGCAACTCTTCCTGGATGGTTGTTTGAAGGAAGACAATCAGGTCCTATTGGATTAGATCAATTATCACCTTGTGTATGACTTATATACACATTATTGTGATTATTTATTGATTTTAGGAATACAGTAACTTTGTTTCATCTTTGTCTGATCTATTGATAGCAATGAAAAGGAAGGAATGTGAAGAAGGAGTACTGTATTCAGCGAGTAAGATTATCGATTGATTATATTGGTATAAATATGTTTATTTAGATAATCCAATACTTCGTTTCGCGAAATGTTCAACACCAATGAAAGAAAGATTGAAAAGAGAAAAAGAATCAAGAGAAGAAGAAACATTGAGAACATGTACTAATCATTTAGATCAAGTATTTATTATATCATTATCTATTCATTCATCCATTATATCATTATAGATACTGTATCCAGTAATAGTAGGAGATGATTTAGTTGTTATTGGATCTAATCAAAGAAGGAATTCAGTTAGTGATATGGTTACGAAGGTAAGGAATATCTAATGGTGTTCAATTCATTCAATCATAATGATCTCATTCTAATTTAGCTTGAATATCTTCGACCTAAAGGAAATCTTAATCAAAAGGTATCAATATGGAAGAAGAAAGGAGAGAGGTTTATATTTATTCATTGTCTTTACTTCAAATCATAATTCATTTGTATGAATATAGTTGTAATGGAGTGTTTGGTATTGAATCTTCTCCTCGACTTATTCCATCTAATTATAAAAGAGTTCTTGATCTTAATTCATGTCAACTTCATGGAGTATCGTATTCTGGTTAGATATTATATTCTTTCATTTCAATTCAATCAATAGAATCATAGGTAATCTTCTTTCTCGTCTTCATAATCATCGATTATTTCCATCTGATACATCTCTTTTATCATTCATATCATCTTCTCTTACCGTATCATCTCAATTGGTATATATGGGAAGGTAACTATTTCATCTTTGATCTCTGATCTTTGATCTCTCTATAGATACATTCCATTTTCTCTTATTGTTGATAGTGAGAAGTTAAGTAATGAAGATCAACGAATAATTGTTTCTTTACTTTGTGAGGTATACAATTTGAATATTCGATACAGTTAGCTTTGTTCTACATTTCATTTTATTTAAGGTTGATTTTTCTAAGTTTTGTACATTGAAAGAGAAAACAGATAAACTACCTTCGACTCTATCTCCTAAGATTATTCAATTGAAATGAATATTAACTTTTTCTGCATATATTGTATATTGTATTTATACTTTCCTTCTCATCTATTCAATTATGGATAATTTTAATTGTAAATATTCAATTGTTGTCTATTGGATTGAAATAAATGCGATTCATCTTCATTCCTCATCTCATTTCTCATACAAGACGGTCAATTCTCTATGATATGCAAGAATTAGTTGAAGGGTTTGTATCATCTATCTCTACCGTATTCTAAACCTGAATATGGTAGATGAATTCATATATTGATTGAAGGGATCACTGTCTATTTCCGAAAGTGGCACAATTTAACGTTGGAAAATCTCTTATTCCCATTGGAGGAAATTTTAGACGATTTGTAATCAAGGTAAATTATTATAGCATAAATGAATATTGAATGAATGAATATAGGGTATTATTGGAAGAGGTGGATATGGAGAGATATATTATGCTTATGATCCTAATCAATGTGATCATATTGCATTAAAGATTGAATCAAAAATGAGAAGAGGAAAATTAGCAAAAAGAACTATATTGGAACAGAAGGTATGGTATACATTGATTACGGTAGATATGAGCAATCGATTATAGATACTTCTTCGTATGCAAGGTAGACCTCATTGTCCTAAAATGATATCATCTGGTTCTGAAGGACAATTCAATTTCATAGCGTTGGAGGTATACTGTATCTTCATCATTAATTATTGATTATTGATTATTAAGGTATTATCGGTTAATCTATCAGATTTGAGGAAAAGTTCTCCTGGAAAGAAACTAAGTTCAAGTACAACAGCTCGTGTTCTTCAACAGGTTCAATTGATATATCAATCAATATTGATTATCTATATATTGGTTATATTTGAGGGTATAGGAGCACTATATGATCTACACAATATTGGATATGTTCATAGAGATGTTAAACCACCGAATATGTGCTTTGGAGTACGATATGATGTATGATTATTGATTAATCAAGACACTATTGATTGATTATCTGATTAAAGAACAAACACATATTATATCTTCTGGATTTTGGATTAGTGAGACGATATCTAAAAGAAGATGGAACATTAAGAGTGAGAAGAGAACGAGTAAGTGGATACTGTAATGAATTAAATGATTATTGATTTATTGAAGGCTGGATTCCGAGGAACTTTTCGATATGTTTCTGTTAGAGTTCATGAAAAGAAAGAGCAATGCCCTGCTGATGATATGGTAATCAATATGTTCAATATAATCAATAATATTGATTATATTATAGATTTCATTGATCTACACATCCATAGAACTCGCTTGTGGATATCTTCCATGGAAGAATGTTACTAGTTCTGAACAAATAAAAGCTCAAAAGAATAACATTGTATTGATTGATTTATTGATTAACCTATCATATACAGTAATCCATTGAGGCAAAAGAAGGGTTCTCATCATTATCGAATATCTTATCACCACAAATGATCGATATTTCACGTTCAATTGTTGCTCTTATTCCATGGACTTCAATTGATTATTCACGATTGCAGTATATGCTTAATGTATCATATCATATATCTTTCTATTCTATCGTCATTTTGATCATTTAGGGAGCTTTGGATGGACTTAGGCTGACAGATCCATATGATTGGCATATAAAGAAGTCTAAATAATGAATTATTGATTATATTGATCTACAGTATAATCAATATATTCATTTGAAAATGGATTATATCACATAGAATCTATTGAAACCATCTATTAGATAAAGATTGAATTGAATATGGGTCAAACTACTGAATGAACCTTTAACCTTTCCACTTATTCTCTATTGCATCGATAGATATCTATTGTATACCCAATACTCTTTGTCTATAAGAAGAACAGGCTCATGGAGATGAATGAAGGCATAAAAGTGAGAGGATTGAAGCTGAAAAGAAGAGGGAGAGGGAGAGGGAGAGGGAGAGGGAGAGGGAGAGGGAGAGGGAGAGGGAGAGGGAGATAGCTAGATGAGGAAGAGGGAGGAGTAAAGGATATCTATTGATATGAAGAGTGTTGTAAGATACATCGATGGAGGTTTATCATATACTAATATTGTATGTTTATTCATGTATTCATTATATTCTAATCATTTCAATCATTTTATGATTCTTCTTCATATTTCATTTTGTTCATCTCGTAATCTATGGTCTAAAAGAGTACTAACATGGACTTTTCGTGACCCGTTTCATCTTATTCATTCAAAATCTAAAATCAATAGTATAAGGTATACTGTAATAATATATTATCGATTGCTAATCAATAAAATCTTAGACGAGTAATTGATGAGTCATTTACAATATGGGAAGATTCATTGGATGGAAGAATATCTTTTATTCAATTATCTCATCCAATTTATGATTCATTTCTAACGAAACCTCCGAATATTGATATTGATATTATATTTGCACGAGGATATCATGGAGATAAAGATCCATTTGATGGAAGGTATGTCAAAGATCAAAGATCAAAGATCAAAGATTAAATTGAGAGGTGGAACAGTAGCACATTCTGGATATCCTCCAATAGGAATTCTTCATTTGGATGCAGATGAGAAATGGTCATTAGGAGATAGAGGAATTGATTTGAGACAAGTATTATGTTAATACATAATTCAATGAATCAATCAATATATAGGTTATTCTTCATGAAATTGGACATATTCTTGGATTGAGACATTCAAAAGAGGAAGAATCTATTATGAACCCTTTTTATGTGTAAGTATATCTATTCTATCATAATTATAATAAATAAAAATAATGAATTTAAGTGAAAGGAAGCGTGCATTATTCATTCCTCATGTAGATGAAGTATTCATCCATAAACTGTATCCATATACCAATTGACTCCGCCTACTCCATTATATTCAAGTCATTCAAGACTTCAATTCATTCAATTCTTCTATAATGGCATGGAAAGGTCGAGATAAGATGAAGAGTCAAGTATCATTTGCATTTGGATCATCAACTCCTAGAGATCTTAGTTATATGAATAAGGTATTATCATATCATTATTATCCCAGACTATTATCTTTATCTCTTAAGGTTCCATGTAGTATGCGTATATATAATGTTAAACCTCCATATAATGTAGATAGAGATAAAGAAACACCTACTTTATCGCAATTTGTTAAAAAGGCTCATTCATCATCATCATCTTCAGGTTTTCCTTACTTTCTCCTTCTTCTTCTTCTTTTTCTTCTATATTTCTCTATTCTTATTCAACACTTCTTCGTCTATTATGTACATTTCTTTTCTTTCCTTTCTTTTCATCCTTTCAATATCATTTCTATTCATTCACTCCATTCCCATTTACCACTATACACATAATCAATATATTACAGTATGATATTGAATTCCAGATGAGAGTAAGCACCAAATGATTCATAATGTAGCCTTTGGTAGTGGAACACCTCGACAATTAGCTCATTTGAATGGAATACCAAAGACTTTAAGAGTGTATAATGTACCTCTTAGTCGACCTATTCATAGATCTACTACTGGTTAGTATTATATTATATTTCATTTTATCTTCTTCATAGAATATATAATGAATTAATATATTGAGCTCCACCAATGAAAAGGAATCGACTACATGATAAAGTAGAAATAGATGACGTATCGAGTGAACCTGATCTCATTCAAGATAGAATAGATCAATTTGAATTACTTAATGATAAGATAAGAGTAAGAATATGATAGATACAATGTATATACTCATTCATATATTGAAGAAGTTGAAGAAGGAACTAAAGGAGAAAGTGAAAGAAGAAGAAAGGATAAGAGAAGAAAGATCAAGTGAAGAACAATCTAATGAAATCATTTCAAATATTAAAGAATATGAAGAAGTAAACGTATATATGTATATGATACTAACTAATTGTATTAATTAAGGATAATAATAGAATAGAATCAATTGTGAGAAATGATTGTATGACTATTGAAGAAATGATACAAGATGAGGATATAGAGAAAGAATATAATCGAGATGATCAATTACAGTAATAAACATCTATCCTTCCTCTACTATCAATCTTTTCAATCATATTTATCGTCTTATGTAGCATTTAAATTAACAATATAATAATAATAGATGTACAAGTATAGGTTTGCATGAACGTAAAATGTAAACTATTTAAAAGAAATATGTAGGTTAGTTATATTGTGCCTTATGGTGTTTCGGCCGCTACGTCTAGACACCATAAAACACGCTATCTGAGAAAGTCGACATATGTGTGGTATCGACGAAAAATGGATTTTTGTGTTTTATGTATGATAATTACAGGCTCCATGAGTGTAGTTCGCTGGTACTTGGAAATTCCTTCCAATTGAAAATTCGCTTCAGGAGGTGACCACATAACGATTTGGCGACTTTTCCTAAAAAGTTTATTTCGAATCCAATCGATTCGGGAGTGGGTGCAATGGACTCCTTGGCTAATTCTAAGAAACTATTGTCAAGGAGAGTTTTTTGATCAAAGGTCAACGAAGGCTGGAAATTGGGAATTTTCGAAAAAAAAATTACATTAAATTAGTTCTCACCATTTCCCCATAGCCCAGGTAAATTTTTTATTTGCTCAATGTCTTCTACATATTATATTACACCTTCATTTTAATATTGATAATTTTTAAATCAAGGTAAGTTTGTTAACAAATTAGTTTTGTTTGATGTATTCTATTGTGGTGAGGATTGGCGACTTTCTCTAAAAAGTTTATTTCTAATCTAATCGATTCGGGACTGGTCGCATTCGAATCCTTGTCTAATTCTAAGAAACTATTGCTTAGGAGAGTTTTTCGATCAACGGTCAACGAACGCTGGAATTGGGAATTTTCGAAAAAAAATTTACATTAAATTAATTCTCACTATTTTCCATAATTTTCACTATGTAGAAACGATTGAGCAAATAAAAAGTTTACGTTCGCCATGGAAAATAGTGAGAATTAATTTAATGTAATTTTTTTTTCTAAAATTCCCAATTCCCGCGTTCGTTGACCGTTGATCGAAAAACTGTCCTAAGCAATAGTTTCTTAGAATTAGTCAAGGATTCGAATGCGACCAGTCCCGAATCGATTAGATCAGAAATAAACTTTTTAGGAAACGTCGCCAATCCTCACCACAATAGCATACACCAAACAAAATTGATTCGTTAACAAACTTACCTTGATTTAAAAATTATCAATATTAAACTTAAGGAGTAATATAATATGTAGAAGACATTGAGCAAATAAAAAATTTACCTGGGCTATGGGAAAATAGTGAGAACTAATTTAATGTAAATTTTTTTCGAAAATTCCCAATTTCCAGCCTTCGTTGACCTTTGATCAAAAAACTCCTTGACAATAGTTTCTTAGAATTAGCCAAGGAGTCCATTACACCCACACTCGAATCGATTGGATTCGAAATAAACTTTTTAGGAAAAGTCGCCAAATCGTTGTGTGGTCACCTCCTGAAGCGAATTTTCAATTGGAAGGAATTTCCAAGTACCAGCGAACTACACTCATGGAACCTGTAATTATCATACATAAAACAGAAAAATCCATTTTTCGTCGATACCAAAAAAAAAATCAGTTGTTGAATTTTCTCAGATAGTGTGATATAAAGCGTTGCCTGGTGTCGTACATAGCATACATCACTTTGTAAAATTTTTATTTTGGTATATGAATTATTTTATGACAAAAACTTTAAACAATGACATGTAAAGCATGTGAATGCAATTGATAAAGAGATGCGAATATTGTAATCAGCAGCACAACCATTTGATATAAGGAAACCGTCAAATAATGATGAATGAATGAATAAATGGAGTGAAAAGAAAGAGACTAGATTAGTTCATATGGCTACTCATAAGCAATATCATGACTAGAGAAAGAAGATAAATTGAGGAACTCTATTCATTTGAACATATTTAAAAAGAGTAAAGAATAACTTCACACCATTCCTTCGTTCATATTCTCAGAAAGATTAAACAAGTCAGTAAGTCATTTTCCTCATTCACGATTAAATCTTTCAAACAAATGGGATATGATAGAGTACTATTTGAATATATCTATATAACAATCCTACTTACATGTATGTACATTTAGATATAAAAGTACTATATAACAAGATATTTAAGATGAGGATGAAGATATATGAGAAGGAAGAACAGAATCAATAATATTAACCCATAGATTAGCACATTCTGTATGATATGAACAACCTCCATATGATATAGATGATCCATTTACATTACAGATTGAACATCTTTAATTTATATTATTAAATCAACTTATCAAAATGGTTTAAAATTAATTCTCGAATCGGTGGCGGTAATTCTTTCGATCAATTTCGCAGATATCAGAGATTATACGCGACTTTCATTCAAATAATCTATTAAAGGCAGCTGGCATCCAAAAATTTCGATTCGAAATAGTTAAAATAGTTGATCTCATGTTGATAAGCTCAAAGAACTATTCAGATATATGTATTTGAAAGTATGAAAAGACGCTCTGGTAAGAAGTTGGATTACTGTAGCTTGCTCCACACCACGGGCGAGGTTTCCGAACTACAGTATGCTAACTCAATCGAAAAGCTCAAAATAACCCATTATAGAGTTTTATTCTTCATAATTCCCCACTGCTTATGGAATTATCATCAAAATATTCAATTTCAAATCGTATCCAAAGAGTTGGTGTGGCAATTAGGAAAAGGCTTCCGCTATCTGAAGCAGACTGTAGTTTTTTAACTGCGCCGTTCTCCTTACCAGAGAATTCTTATGATATAAGATGTATATATTTCGAAGTAGAATTTCAAGCTCTTTTATATGAGATCAACTTATTTTTCGTTTCCCGATCCCTTTAAATATACTCTCATAATGGAAATAAATATTATAAATTGAAATATCTCATCAAATGTGCCGCTAACATTTATTTAATACATATGAATAGTATAACTTACATATTTGTATTATTATAATCATCATCTTCAATAATTTGAGGATGAATTCTCATATTATTGAATCGTATCCATTTCTTTTCAATCTCTTCTATTCGTTTATTCATATCATTACTTCCATATATTCTTCCTATTCTCTTTCCAACTCTAATTGCTCCTCCTACACAACATATCAAGTCATCTCCTCTCTCTGTTCGACAAACCTCAAATACATTTCATTAATCACGATATTCATTCATTTTTAAAAAAGAGGAATAAAAGTAAAGTGAACAAACTTCTCTAATGACATCATTAGTTCTTCCATCAAATATAGATAAAGTATGATTAACAATTTGTTCAACTCCATTCATTGTCTTATCCCATATCATTTTCCTTCTATCATCATTTTCTTTCTTCTTCTTCATCTCTTCAGATACTCCATCTATATATCCAGATAGATCAAGTAGATCATTCCTAGATGATGATGAAGAAGGAGTCTTTGATTGATTAGATAATGTAAATGATGATGCAAGTAATGCAGATGGTATGAATTGAGATAAACGAGATGAGGATGAAGAAGGGGAACAAGATGGTCCTAATGATTCTTCCATTATTCCTATAATACTTCATCTTTATACAACATCATATTGGAATATTAAAACTTGAAACATTTCCACACCACCATTAAACATTGAGACTTCTTCGTCGGTATTCAGTGTATTGGGTCCCAAATGGAAAAAAACTGACGGGCCATAAGGTTACTGTAGAAAACTACCTTAGTCATCGATCAATAATAGATGGTTAATCTAACTTTCTACATTCATCCAATTACCCATCATGATTTTTCACCTAGTGGATAAAAGGGGGGGGGGTGGACAATTCGCCAACGCCCATTTCGGCACATACATTGCCATACACTCGCAATGCGAGGATTGACCCACTATATTTGACCGATTTTTCGTTCACGTGATCAGAAACGAAGCTAAAAATGACGATTTTTAAACGAAAAATAAAGAATTTTCTTAATCAACCCACTCAATTTCGAGAATCGACCCGCTATATAAAAATATACGGCGAGGGCACCGAAAATGTATGATTTCGGCAGCGAGTTATAAATCGGTTGGGAGATGGTGTATGGAAACAAAAATTGTACCATTGTTATAAGTGTGGGTGTACGGTACTGGGCTACCGTAACAGTCGGGAATCGCGAACTGATTTTTTAGTCGACCCATGACCCGGGGTTCATGGTTGAAAATGGCCGAAGTTGAAAAATTCATGATGGCCAGGGATCAAATACTAGTTACAATTATATCAACATTGAGTCAACTTTTATCTTTCTGGACACCGTAACCCGAAATACCGTAATCTAGCTACCGTACCTTACAATATTGTAGCGAAAATGACGGAAAATCCCGGTTCGATTACGGTAGTTCTGGTTACGGTATCCAGAAAGATAAAAGTTGGCTCATTGTTGGTATAATGGCAACTAGTATTTGATCCCCGGCCATCATGAATTTTTCGACTTTGGCCATTTTCAACCACGAACCCCGGGTCATGGGTCGACTAAAAAAATCAGTTCGCGATTCCCGACGGTTACGGTAGCCCAATACCGTACACCCACACTGATAACAATGGTTTTCTTACGCCATCTCCCAACCGATTTATAACTCGTTGCCGAATTGTTCCCCCCCCCCCTCGATAAAAGGTATCCTTCATCTGTAATCATAATCTATGCTTTTTCTGTGCCCGCATTTTTGGGGACTCTTTAGGATGAATGACTATACCAACTGGACGTCGATCAAATGTTCCACACCTTTATTATAGATAAACTATTTCATCCCATCCTAATTACTATTAAACAAGATCTCTAGTTACAATGTTTATCCAAAAAAAAGAATAGGATCATTTTGTATTTCATGATAAATGTATTCAGAAATTTGTGACTTTGAACAACAGTTTCGATCAAAATAAGTCAGGGTTTATGCATCGTTACATTTGCCTGACACGCCTACGCCGTCACGTAAAAAACGTTACATTTGGCGACGCACGCGCTAGATCGAAAAGTATGTTACAAAGTACCAAGCCTGACCGTATTTTGAGCCAAAATGTTGCAAAAACCGAAAAACGTGACCGTATTTTGAGCCAAAATTTCACAAAAAATCGAAAAACTTGACCGGATTTTGAGCCAAATTTGCCAAAAATCGAAAAACCTGATCGGATTTTGAAAATCGATAGCCTAGCTATTCGACCTATGCGCACGCGTCGACGTCAATTTTGGAGTGTGTTGGGTCCCAAGTGGAAAACCCTGAATGTCATCAGGGGTACGGTAAAAGGTTACGGTGGCCAACCATTATTGATCGATGGTTACGGTAGCTTCCTACCGTACCCCTGATGACAATCAGGGACCTTGGGACCCAACACACTCCAAAATTGACGTCGATTCGTGCGCCGCCAAATGCAACGTTTTTTTACGTGACGGCGTAGACGCGTCAGGCAAATGTAACGAAGCATTAATTTTTTTTAAAAGTTGTTATGAAACTACTCAATAAGAATTAACGAATTTCCCCCTCCTTATTCAATCGACTTAATAAAGGATACTTACGTTGCTTAGATATATTAGGTTGTAGTATAGATGGAGTATTCATGGAAGAATTAGTAGAAGAGGAAGAAATAATGAAAGATGGAGTAAGAATAGGAATAGGAAGAACAGACATTGAAGATAAAGCAGCTAGTGATTCTTCTTTCTCAAATCATTCAATTACTTTCATATGCATTATTAAATTATACTCCCTTTCCACTATGTTATATTCTATATAAACTATTTACTACTCTTATTGTTAGCTCTCTAACACTACAGAATCTAGACATAATGTATCATCTTTTCTTCAGTAGACATTTACAGTAATTGTCTTTACAGTTTCACAAAGCTTAAAGTTGGACGACCCCCCCTTAACATGTATTCATTTCCTCTCCATTGATTACCTGTGCTAGAGCGATAAGAGCCAGACAAGAGAAGAATTCAGCTCTAGTTAATTGACCAGGTAGAGATCGATTAACAGCAGACCAGATATATGATAGAACAGGACGAGGTAGATTAGATGTTACCATCATATTGTATACTGTAATGTAATTTATAGATAAGATTAATTTAGTATAGTTAAACCTAGAGCTGTATTGGGTAGAGATGTTATGGAAGTAGCCCCACATGCATATATAGCATCAAGATAAAATTGCGGTAACCTTCGTTCATCCAATAGTGTAGGTGGTACAATTCCACCTCCACCACCAGATAACGATCCTTAATCAATACAATCTATCATCATTATACTACACTTCATACTTACCAGGCTTTCCAGGCATTGCAATAGGCACATTTCCAGTTCGCATCACCTCTTCCATCTCACCTTCTCCAATCGATATCCCTTCCCCCCTGCAAGGCATGTACCTTATCGATCCATTTTCCATCCCATACCAAGATATCCCAGCGATATTCACACATATTCTTTGTTGTACAACGTGTGATCGTACACTAATTTATCAAAACGAAAATTGGAAATATATAGTAGAAAGTCTCTGAATATATGGTGACTATGTGCGCACAAAGGCGACTTCTAAAGTTCGTAGCATAGAAGTCACAACAATATATCTTGATGCTCAGTAGTCTAAATATATTAATGTATGAAAAAAGAAACAACTAAAACTCTTCTGTGGGTGTACAGAACATACAAGGGGAACAATCAATGCGGAAATTGCGCAATCGAAAGTGCGAAATGAAAGGGTATGGATACATATTTAGATAATACAAATGAATGAGAAAGAATAGTCACAGGAAACAAGAAACGAAGTATCTTGGTAATGGGAATGATCTTGTTACGCGTATGCGCGTACCCAGGTTCTTCGTGAGAAGAGATGAGGGCACTTCAGATTTATGAAGTTCCGAGGATAAGAGCGACGATCATACCGTAGAGTCCGAGTACCTTAACACGCAACAATATTATAGCATAACATTTTTCACAATTTTATATTGAAGAGCGAAAACTATCAATCCAAAAACATTATAAAAAGCATTTCCATTCCGATTACTGTTCTTTAATTGAGAGAATAAAAATAAAGGATAAAACTTACTTCAGAGAAGATAAGGATAAGGATCATTCCGACGAAGAGACGAGGTTGTTGGGCGGTTCCACGAACTCCGGCATCTCCGACGATTCCGATAGCATAACCGGCTCCGAGACCACAAAGTCCACAGGTAAGACCAGCAGCAAGATGAGCGAATCCTTTGTTCAGATTGTAATCTTCACTGCTAGCAGAAACCTTTCCCTTCAGGACCATGGCTACTACGAGACCGTAGATACCAATGATACCAGCCATAATTACAGGGATGACAGACTTCATGATAAGTTCTGGCCTCATAACTCCCATGGAGCAAATACCGACTGCAGATTTGGCGGTTCCGTAAGCAGCGCCAAAGACGGTGAAGATCTGAGCGGAAGCAGCGCCCATGTATCCGAAGAATGGGGCATACGCCGCCTTCTCAGCTGCAGCAAGATCGTACGACATCTTAATGAAGATCAAGCATTAGATTTGATGTACGGTGACATCTAGATAACGCACAAATGCGCCCGTGCATTGACGGATTGAAGGCAACAAAAATACGCAACAACGCGAATGAGTCATTTATTACAAAATATTGGGAATGATAATACAGGTGCGATCGCGAGGGAAATGGGAATGAGGTTAACCCCAGGTACGAAAAGTACATAATAGTGCTATCTATATAATCTGTTCAAGCTCTTGTAGTACATACAAGATAAATAGTCAATCTTCGAAAGAAAAGAGGAAAGATCAGTACAATGATAAGATAAGAGCTCTATGCAGCACCCATGATCAAAGCCACAATCATACCATACAATCCCAATACTTCAGCAAAAATGAGAATAAGGATCATTCCTACGAAGAATCTTGGCTGTTGACTAAGTGCACGTACTCCAGCATCACCGACGATGCCGATAGCATATCCAGCAGCAAGACCACAGAGACCACACACGAGTCCTCCTGCGAATTGTGAAAATCCGGAACTGATTGTGTAAGCAGCTGTTCCTCCAGGAACAACTTTGCCAGAGATGATGACAGCGACGACGAGTCCGTAGATAGCGACGATACCAGCCATGACAACAGGGATGATAGCCTTCATGACCAGATCGGGGCGTGCCACAGCCATGGATGCGATACCAGTACCAGATTTTGCAGTTCCATAAGCCGATCCAGCTGCTGTGAATACCATTGCAGCGGTCACTCCAAGTGTACCGAAGAATGGAGCGTAGAGCGCTTGCTCAGCTTGCACCAGTTGCGCGTCGGCTGTAGACATCCTGAACGACGAAGTTGTCGACCAGCCGGAGAGTTTCGCGAAACAATCTGTCAAATCCACACAATTCCTAAATAATATGAAACTATAGAACGAGGGGATCTAATACCATTTCCCAAGGAATTAGAAATTGAAACCATAGTTCAATCAGAGATAATAAGAAGCAACCGCTCGAGAAAGGAAAGTAAAACAAGCGACGCTTACATACCTAGATGCGCAGAGCGCTGAGGGTGAATCAAATATGGATACTTATAATCAAATACAAGATAAGAATGTTAGTTATAGCAACATAGGATGTTATGACTGAAAAAGGAAAGGAATGTAAGCGAATACTGGATACAAGGTATCTCGACTGCTCTATCACGCCATGTGAACAGTACGAGATGTGATGGACCCCTCTATGATTGACCGAAAACCGAAGAACAACACGGTAGGACGCCTACCCCAAATGAAAAATCGAACATTCAACTGTGTAGCACTCCCGTATGCTTAATCACGTAAATTCTCTAACTGTATAGCAGCCCTTCTTGGCAATTTGCCAGAATATTTTTTGATACGAAATTTCCAAATTACGAATATAAGATATGCCTAGAATCGAATCAGATGTGTTTTCAGTTTGCGATCGCTTAACCACGACTGCTGATTTGGCACATTAACATATTTCGATTAATTAGCGTGTTTCCCCCAGATGGCGTAGAAGTTGGAAATGCGATTCCAGCGTCGATGGTTTAGAACATGCTTCATCCTTCCCATTATATGTTTAATTGTAGTGTTCTTTCTCGCTTACAAGTTGTACGACTGGAATAGAGATATTGAATGGTTATAATTTAAAAGCTCCGTTCAGTGTAATGATAAGATCTTATTCAGGTCAGGATGGGAACACTCAACGGCTTCATTTTCTCATCACTTATGTGTTTTGGTTCCATTTCGTAATCGTGAAGATGAGCTAGTTAAATTCGTTCCTCATCTCAAAAATTTTTTACTTGATCAAGGAATTGAGAATGAAATCATTGTTCTCAATCAAACTGATTCGTTTAGGTTCAATCGAGCATCTTTAATCAATGTTAGTACATCTTAAAGATACTTTAGATGAACTGATTTATTCAGGTGGGATGGTTTGAATCAGATCGTATTGGATGTGATTATGTAGTCATGCATGATGTTGATCTATTACCTCTCAATAAGGAACTCGACTATTCTTATCCTGGAGATGGTGTTGTAAGGCACATTTCTGCACCTGAATATCATCCAAAGTAAGTTCACTTTGGACTTATCTTACTTTCAACTCTACTTCAGATATAATTACGCAAAATTTATTGGTGGAATTCTTATGTTAACAACACTTGATTTCAAGAAGGTTAATGGAATGTCGAATAAATATTGGGGTTGGGGATTGGAAGATGATGAATTTTATCTGAGAATACGGTAAGGTTTGAAATATTGATGTTTCATTTGTATATTGATTTGTAGAGATGCATCATTTCGTATAGATAGACCATTCGGATTAGATACTGATAGAAAGACAACATTCCTTCATATTCATGGATCGAATAGAAAAAGAGATTATACGAAGAAAAGTAAGAAGACTGAATCAGAAAGAGCTGAAAAAAGAAAACGAGATAAATATGGTGGATTAAGTACTATAAGGTTCGTTATATCTATACGTTCTCTCATCATATTTGATATGCAGATATCGAATTGGGAATAGATCAAGACTTTTATATGACTCTTTCCCTATTTCCATTTTACATATCCAATTAGAATGTGACATAGACAAATACAGTTATTGTCTACCATAATAAGTGTATTCATATCATAATCGTTGTTGTTGTTATATATTACGATCATAATTCTATTGGTTTATGGAATGATTTCTATACGCGTACAAAGTGCTCAATGATGTAACATTATGTGATAAATTCCTTTAATTGATTATATCAAATAAACGATATTTGTTAGTAAAGCGAATTTGATTGAATTCGAATTGAACGTTTCTCTTAACATTATATTTCTGTTGATTTCATTTATATATTGTAGCTTGAACCATTTGAGAAAGGATACGGTATACATATTTTACCATGTAGTATGTGATTGTAAGGTGATAATCAGAAATCATTATTGTCTTCGACTTATTTACTAGAAGCGTACATTAGCAAAGTACATTAATGAACTAATTAGATATATTTTGCGACCTCAATTTAGTATATAGAATAGATAGGAGTCGAATCATTCAATCCTTTCGCGAAGTCTATCTCAAAATAGAGAAAAAGTGATATGTACAATGTTCAGTTATGCTGAAAAAAAGACAACGCGCAAAATGAATTTTTTAAGTGGTTAAATTACGGTATATATGTATGTAAATATGAACACTTATCAATTTGTCAAAACTTGCATTGAGCTACTGCTTCTAAATTAATTTTAATTGCAATGTACTTCAAACTGATCAAACAATAAATAAATATAATTCAAAACTATTTATTAAAATGAGGCATCTTCCCTGAATACATATTTATTTAAAGACATTTATGAAGAGTACTAATTAGCTCTGATGTGGATGGCTTGATATCCACTACGTACGGTTCCGATGAGTCATTCGAGTCTCTGCTGAGTATTAGATTGAGCGATCATTCAATTGCAATATTAAAACAAGCGAGAATACATAAACATTATAAACATTTTGGTTTCCGTTTGTGCTCTTACAAGCATTGTTAGCATTTGGGATTGGATTGTACGTTAAAAATTATGATGTTGAATAGTGTTAGGACTAGTGGTGTCTATCAGGTTTGTCAAAAATTTCAAGACCTTTCCCGAAATTTCTCGATTTTCAAAACCTTTGAAACGGGAATTTTTTGTTGACATTTCTGGAAAAAAAATTCTGCAAACAACGAGTGTCCATGCCCGCGCAGAAAGGGGCGGAGCTATGTATCGGATGTTAGACCATAAAAGAAAAATGTCCTATGATTGACGAATAAATAAGTTCCAGTTGAATTTCATTTTGTGTATTTCTCTCTAATAAGAATATCCCTTTTTGAAAATCAATTATCATTAAACATGAATTTTTCCGATATCTTTTATTTTATATTTCACAATAAAAATAATACATCTATTAAGTAAAGCTTTCTTGATTAAACCACAACCCATATTGTTTTATCTTTCCAACTTTACCATTGTTGATATAAACCTCCACGGATTTTTCATCTACTATACTAAATGAATAAGATAATAACTATTAATGATTAGAATAAACTGTAGAACTAACAATAGAAATATAATAACTGGATTGTTACCATTGTAATCTTGAATACAAAATCTAAGATGGATTACAATTTCCTCATAACACAAGGATTAATGTAATTTAAATTTAAAGTTCTTGATAATTTTATTGATTAAATAGTTAATATTCTTCAGTCATCTGGCACAAGGCGACTTTTCCATCAAAAATGTTGAAACATCATCCAAACTTTAACTTTTGGAAAGTTTTAAAAAAAATATATATATATATAATTTCGGTTTACTGTAAACCGTTTACATAAGTTTTGGAAACGTGTGTGAATTAGAAAAAAAGTTGGTTCATATTTTTGCTGCATGGTATATAGTATCTGGTATTGCACAATACAGAAATGCATGAAGATGTGTCTAAAGTATTTATATTTATAATATAGTAAATAAAGTAGAAGACCATATTGATAAAGACTATGTTCTTATCTTAATTCAAAATTACTAATGTGGCTGTTTTCAGTGTTCGGAAATAGAAGCTTTTAATCCGGGCACTATATTTGTACTGTTTGTACAATCAATATCTAATCTAGTTATCATATGTTTCATTCTATCATATCGATTAGTTTTCACTATCTCCAATAGTTCTTCATTCGAACATTTGCACTATGATACAGTGAGATTGTCCTATATATATAGGATAGTCTATACATCAAGAGAGATGGGATGAATGAATGAAAGCATAATACATCTTTATCACATTAATTATTTAGCATACGTGTCTGGTATAAAAGAATCACCGCAATATAGAAGAGAAGATATACAAAGGGAAGATAAAAGCAAGACACCGCATTATGTAAAGAGATCGAGTATATGAGAGTCATTGTATAATATAGTAGATGCGAAATAAAGACTATAAGGGGTTCCTGAGTTAATTGATATGACCATTCAGTCAAATATAAGATACACTAGTGTAGTTGTAAGTAAATGATACGTATATTGTTAATGAGAAGATAATACTCGCTTTGTTAATCAAAATGAATTGATCAAATGAGCAATAGATGGAGGGGACAATACAATAACTCGTATCACATATTTCATTCCTATAAATCATCTATACTGATAGATAGAGTACAAATAGAGGATAAAGGGAGTAGGATAAGATGGATATAAGGAATGGATATAGAAGAGGAGATAGTAGTACACCCGAGTATATAGTCTATTCATCATATTCATTCATTATACTATCATCGTATCACGTTCCTTTTGTACTATGAAGAATTGTCGTTTATCTCCCCATAAACCGACGACTACAGCAACATTCTTAATAATATTCATTTAATCAATCAATCAATCAATATATCGATTAGTCATACCTCGATTATGATATTAAATGGAATAGCAATACAAGCTCCGAGAGTATAGAGAAGGAGTCTCCATACATTCTTTCTATAATATAGTTATATAGCCATGTGTTTATTTATATTTAAAAAATCATCTTATCCTAACTATTTTCCATCTTCATATATTAATCTATTGATATAATGTATTAACTACGTCTATAAGTCCCCCATAATGCATCTGTCGTCTATGACACATACATAGAAAAGCACCTATCTATCCATCTAATCTATTCCCTTTTCTATTTCTATGTCTCATGTTATCAACAATATGTTAACTATCTCTATAGAAACCACCATATCTATTCCATAATACATGTATCATATCACTTCTACACAATCCAAACAATAAATTAAACAATCATCTCCGGAGATTTCTCCTGTGGCCGTATGCAAGAACCTTTTTCCGGGAAAATGTGACGTCATTAGCGTAGGCGGAGGCGTTTTCCAAAAATCCTCCGCCTACGCTAATGACGTCACATTTTCCCGGAAAACGGTTTTCCCGGTGTTCTTGCATATGGCCACTGGTCTTTTACACTGCGGGGCACCCGTATCTGGTCCCACGGGGATATTTGACGGGCACACTGCGGGAACAAATTTCCAGAGATTATTAATGCTAACTATTAGTACCATTCTATTCTATTTTATTCATTCTCATGAGTCATTAAAAGAATATGAATAGATGAATGAGTATAATTAGGAATAGTATTACAATCTACAATTCATAGATAGTTTTACCTGTAACGATGAGAGAAGCTTTTCACTACACCAAATAGATACATATATAGATTGATTGCACCAATGAATGATAGAGTGACATCGAATGGAATATATCTACAATATATTTTTCGTTCATTCATCTAATCAATTATATCTATTCATATTAATATACTTGACTAATCAATCAATAAATTGTTGGCATAGACTACAAATGAAGTAGTCATTTCGTTTTTTGTCTTACTGATATGAATTGTGCTTAAACGTGAGTGTAGATATGAAGATACAAATATAGATAGATATGGAATAGAATGGAATGAAATGACTCACTTGGGTAGAGGGAATAAAGGACATAGGAATACTTGTAATGACGTCACTGGCATTGTTGTCCATGCATATACTGATAGAGCAAGGA
This sequence comes from Parapristionchus giblindavisi, assembly GCA_943737045.1. Lineage (NCBI taxonomy): Eukaryota > Metazoa > Nematoda > Chromadorea > Rhabditida > Diplogasteridae > Parapristionchus > Parapristionchus giblindavisi. The sequence continues at coordinate 400,645 of CALSFV010000296.1, read as the reverse complement.
ACATCTACAAATAATCAATCAATATATCTACAGTATCCATCGTTATCGATACCGCATACCTTATGAACAGCATCAATCTTAGATGAATGTACTGTAAGAAGAATACCCTGAAGCCATCGTTTCCTTTGTTGAAGGAAATCCCACATAGTGAATGGACTCTTTTCAAGCATTTCACCTATAATATAATAAATACAATCTGTATCAATCATCCCCATTCATTCATTATTCCATCTATCTCATATCTCCTCTATTCGTATGTACAGTGGCATCATTCCCTCTCCATCTATCTATCTATCTATCTATCTATCTATCTATCTATATGGTCTCTCCACTAGATAGTATGGAGTATTCGTATATTTATCATCTCTTTATGAATCATTCATTCATTCTTTCTCTTTCTTCTTATCTCTTTTATTCATTCAATATACTGATATGAGTACATTGGATGAAAGATGATTGGTCTTCTCTTCTCTTCTCTTTATTCATACCTTCAATGAAATCGAAAGTGAATCCATGTTTCATAGCAATCATAGAGAAATAACAATCTTCAGCAATACTTCCTTCAGGTCCATGATCAAATGATACTTTCTTCTCTGCTGCATACTGTAATACATAAAGGGATATATGGATTGAGATTAAGAGTACCTGAGTAACTACAAATGATCCTTTCCATCCAAAGATTGGTTTATGAAACATCTTCAATTGAAGTCTCAACTTTCCCATATCATCCGCCACTCTGAATCAATCAATATGATATCATTTGAAATATGAATCAATTCATTCATGACTAATAATGTTCTCATCTTCAATAATATCATATGAATCAATGATTATAAGAATAATAATTATCCATGAGGGGGGAATGGGATGAATCATTCCATCATTCCATCATTCCTAACATCTATTTATTTACATTCTTCTTATCTATCATTCATTCTATTAATTTGAGAAGAGTAAAGAATGATAAGTGAAAAGTTTGTATAATATGAAAATGGATGAGGAAAGAATAATATGAATTCAATCTAATACAAGATATGAATAACAAACCTAAATGAATCAGATAAAGTAGTCAACCAATTAACAATTTCTCCATTTGCATATGTGATTACTCCTTGACCAAATTGATGAGTTCCATCTTCACAGAAATTAAGTATCCCACAAATCTAAAGAGATCAATATTAATACTATATCTATTTATATTCATTCATCCATTATTATTTCACAGAATATATAATAATGGCGCACTAAAAAATAGTGGAAAACGGAAAATGGCGACTTTCTAGGGTCTAAAAAAGTACACTGGAAAATAGAAAATTTGAATTCGCGGGCGCGAAAAAAGGTGCGGGAATTCAAATTCTTACCTTCTAAATGCGATTTTCGGCGGATTTAAGAAGGATGTTAAGTAGGAATTCAAGTTCCAATACTTCTAAAGGCGGGAAATGAAATTTGGGCTCAGAATTTGAATTGCCGCACCTTTTTCGCGCCCGCGAATTCAAATTTCGAGTTACCATTTTCGGTTTTCCAGTGTACATTTTTAGACCCTGGAAAGTCGCCATTTTCCGTTTTCCGCTATTTTTTAGTGCGCCATAAGTATTGATGATATATGAGTGAGATAATGAATATAGAGAAGGAAGGTGAGATAGGATATACAAATACAAACATCCATTCATCTCTCTATCTATCTATTCAATTGAATATACTCACTGAATTAGTTGTCAGTAGTGTCTCTTCATCCAAATGAACGATCCAATCTGTATCCTGTAATCAATCAATCAATCAATAATTCATCATAGATATAAATGACCAAATACCTGTAGTCTATTAACTTCTTCTTCTAAACAATATTGTAATGCTCTAGCCTTGAATCGAGCTCCACTCTTTGTTCTATAATATCATAATATATAGAGTATATTCAAATATTCAACTCCATTCTCCTTCTCCTTTTTATTCATCTTCAATATTAAACAGAAGACAGTCACTTTCATACACTTAATGTTGCATATTCCTCCTCCTCCTCCCCCTCTCCCTCTCCTTCTCCTTCTCCCTCTCCCTCTCCTTCTCCCTCATCTCATCGTCTCTCACATTTCCACTTCGTCATAAAAAAGAAGTAGACTGAAATGAAGTAGAATGATAGATAGATAGAATATATACAAAGGGATAAATGAAGTATATAAGATAATATAATATAATTAAGCTCATCTCTATCCTATTCTCTTTATTTACTCAATATATATATATATATATTTTATTATTGAATGAATGGAAAGAATAGAATAAGAAAGATTAAATGAATGAATAATATCATATCAACTTCATTCAGATGATGAAGCAGTCATAATCAAACTATATTAGTCAGATGAGAGAAGAAGGAGAATATGGAAGACTAATATAGAATAAGGAAGAGATATATTGATAGATAATAGATAACTCATTTCAATCTATCCACATCCCTTTATTCTCTCATTCTCCCTTTACCCTCCCCCCTCCACTCCCTTTCTTAGAAAAAGTTGAAAGAGCAAACATAAGGGAAGAAGGAGAATGAAAAGATGATGAGATAGATCTATTGATATGATATCAATACATAGTCTAATCAATACTTACTCATATGATGGAGGTACAACAATCTCTCTAACTCGAGGCATTGCTGTTAGATTCAATCGATTATCAGTCACTACCTATAATCTATCAATCGATATTTGTATACATAGTCAATGTATATCATTACCTCAAACATAAAGTTTTCCATTCCAGCTTTCCTACATGCTTCCATATTGAGTACGAGATTATCCTGATATTGAATGAATCAATCATTTATTCATAACTATATTATCATCTTTTATACATAATTACTTCTTCATTTACACTTTAATTAAGTTTCATTTCATTTCGCATCTCTCCCTCTCCTTCCCTCCCTCTCCCTTTACTTGTGCATACTTTGTACGTGACTCATTTAGTCTTCCTTCTTCATTATAGAAAGAAAGACGGAATAGATAGAGAAATGGAAACATTTCTATCTATCTCAATCACTCAAAGTGGAAATGTACTTCTATTTATTCCAACCTTCCTTCCCCTTCATCTTCCTCTTCCATTCTCATCTTTCATTCTTATTCTCTTAGTAAATGACACTTCTAGGTTACAGAATGAATATATAATAGGGGGATTCATTCTCTTTCTTCTCATCTATTCATTGTGATCCTTCTTCTTCGTTGCTATACTACATATGAGGAAGAGGAAGAAGGAGATAGAAAGAGAAGACCCATAGATAGATATATAGATACCTTAACTAATCGTGGATATAATCCTTTGGTGACAACTCTGAAACACACAAAAGGAGCTAGTAGAGGAGCTGCTTTTAATGCTACCTATAATGTAATCAATATTTATTATATTTAATGTAGTCAATATAATTAAATATACTCAATCATCTACTAATTAAATCTTTAGATGAACAAAGCTTAGTAATATTTCATGTTAGTCATAACAATCAAACATTTTATCAATAGATAACGTGTAATAGAATAATTGAATTAATTAATACCTTTTCTCTAAATGCATTGAATAATGTTAAACCAAGAAGATTAGCTATACATTGGGGTAGGACGAGTAATGACAACATTCGAAGAAGATACAATATACATGTACCTAGATATCCATATCTGAATATAATCAATCAATATTATATATCATTTCTATTGAATTCAATGACTTTCCCTTCTTAAAGAAGAATGAATGAATCAATCTATTCTTAATTGCAACCTCTTTCATTATTCAGTATCATCTTGTATTAGAAGGAGAAATGAATGAAACAAAGATGAAATGAATAATGAGAAGATCAAGTAGATCAAGGAGTAAGAGAATCACAAATATATCCAATAGGAATCAATCACATTAAGACTATTTCAATTTTAAATTATATTATTTTGTAGTAATTTGTCATTCATTCATTTCTATGAGATTATTAATCAATCATATGGTAAAAGTGAATGAATGTATTCAATTGAGAGAATGACTAATGGAACATTTGTTATTATTTAATCTCAATCTCTCATATCAAAACAAAGATAATGGAGAGAGAGATTACATTTATTCTCTTCACTATATCGAATGTACAACTATGAAATAACGAATACATGGTATCTATTCATTCTCTCTTTATGGTCACTACTATAGACTGGTATTGAGTAAAAGTTCGTCATACTCTCACTCTCTCTCCATCTCTCTACTTATCATGATGACTTACGATTCAATAGGTCTAACAGGAACAGCTTCAGGAGTGAATGCACCACAGAGATAAGCAAATAGTCCAATCCATATTAGTAGAAATGCACAATGGAGAGCATGCTTCGTCTCGCAGTTCATACCCTATAATGAATAAGAAGATATGAAAGAGAGAGAGATTAAACTCAACAAATGAGTCATATACGTTCGAATACAATTACATCTGTCAAGGGAATACAATGAAGAGAGAATAGAGAAAGAGACCAATAATGGGCGGGGTGATAGGGGGATAGACAAGTCAAGAGTTAACCATCGATTACTCTTCACTTTCTATCTATATATCACTTTAAAAGTAAAGTTTATTTGTAAAATGAAAGAAATTGGATGATTCTTAAGAGAAGAAGTGTAAGAAGGGAGAAGAGCATAAAGAAAAGAAATACGAAGAAGGCTTACTTTTCTTCTTTTTTAACTCCGCCTCTCTTATCATCATATTAGGAATGACTATGTACATGAGTCATTCAATACATCTAATCACTCCTTCTTCTTCAAGGAAGAACAATCACAAAACAAATCATTGCAGCGTCAAAGAGACAGGAGATAAAAGATATATAAAGAGAGAGAAGGAATACAAGGTGTGTACACTAATGCTCTCTCCTTCTCTATAAGCCGATCAAGATATCAAATCCACGAGAATAAAATCATTGACTTTGAAATGAGATAGTGAGTGATGTAAAGCACAGTTAAAGATCGAAACAAACCAAACAGTGAGCACTAATATCGATTGTAGACAACAACTTCAAAACAAACAATACTTTCACATTTTCAGTTCTTTAATCTAAAAGCGACAGCAACCGAAAGTATTTACTCATTGAAAACTATTAAGGTGCAATATTGGAGCATATACAACTTCATTAGTTCAAACTGAATAAATATCATAACATATCAGAGGGGAAACTAACACTATAACAGTGAACAATGTTTGTAAATCAAGTGTTTTTGAGCACATGAAACGAGACATGAAAGCCAGTAAACAAGACTGTGAAATAGAAGTCTAGCGAAAAAAACGGATGCGGCTCTAGCTCATAGAAAGAGCAAACTAAAAGCAACTCCGCCCACTTAGCCCTAATTGTTAGAGCGAAGTTATATTACGGTAGAAAGTGATGCTCAAACGCGCTATAAACGATTAAAAGTTTTTTCCAAAAAAAAACATATGAACCGAATAACAATATAAGGCCTCAAGGAATATATTAAAAGCAGTACATTTTCTGTTATGGTATCAGGTGAACTAGTACTGTACCTCGTTAAAGAAGATCGTTACACGAGTTTTTATCAAGATCAATTAAATAACATATTTTATACCGAAGGCGACTGCCACATTACTCTATTTTAATGAGCCCACGAAATAAAAAAAGATTTTTGTTTATTAGCAATAATGTTTTAGAAAAGATAAGGAGTGTAACAATAAAGAAGAAGAGAAGAAAAGGTTAACCTTTTTTGGATTTCCTAGATGATGAACACTTCAACCAAAAGAATTCAATGGAATCACTTTCAGTTTGATGTCCAAAACCGACCCTCTTCGTTGTGCACCTTGTGTAAGAATGAAATTGAAATAGGGTAAATCGTCATTCGCAACGACCTGTATGCAAATATTTATTATTTAAAAATTCTGGCATGCTTTATTCGCTTCTCCTTTCTTAGAAATAAAAAAATATATTTAACCACAAAAATATGAAAATTTGTTAATGAAAATTCCTTCTTCCGTCCCAGGAAAGGAAAAGTATTAAAAAGGGTATTCAAATCTGCGCTCTTGCATATATTCAAACCGTCTCGCGCTCTATCTCGCGCGCGCCCACACAATTCAGTCATTTTCCATGAATCAGGGCTTTAAAAAATATTTATACAGAATGCATGTAATTTTACTTGGTTCAGGAAAGGCGTGAAATTATTTCTGAAAATTACACCAGATACCGATACACTAGCACACCGGCAAGTTACACCAGTACATTAAATTGCTTTCCTTAAGTAGCTAAAAATAACACTTTATTATTTTAGTTTCATGTATTTTTCCTCAATTGCGAAAAGGTTGACATCTACATATCGCGCACTTAATAATTATTCTGTGTATTCCTGCACATTGTTCTTCGTTCATAAATAGATTGTTTATGACTTCTGCCACCGTACCAAATCTATGAAGAGAGAAAATAAAAAAAATGAATTGGTACGGAACGTAAATTTGTTAAACGCAGTTGACATCCAAAAAAATCGATTCGTAATATTTAGAAGAAATAATATTTCCTGTTCTTCAGATCGAAGAACTGATTTTAAATATGCATTCGAAATGTGAAATTTAAGTTAGATCACTGTATCCTGCTTCATTTGCGAGGTTTTTATTATATGTCAATCAATCAGTCAAAAAGGCTACAGAAAGTTCAATGAACATACACTTTAAATCTTGATTAAGAGAGTCGTTGAATAGATATTCTTACGAACGTTCGCGGGTCTCATTTCTTTTATCACGAAATAAATTTGAGACGATTTCTTATAATTCCGCATTTTAGAAATATTACGAAAATTTAACGAACTTTCGATTTTTGCGCAAAAAAAACTCGTTTTTCGAAAATTTTAGGAAAAAATTGTATGCACCGTTGCGTTGCACATCGCTGTTTCACACAAATGGTGTACTGAAGTACCGGTGTCTGGTGTAATGATGTACGGTGTACAAACTTCCCTTCTCTAACTTTTTGCCGGTCCGTGTGTCACACCGTGAACATTATAAACGTTTTTTCGAACATTTTGTCACCATTTAATCTTATTTTCTCTGTTCTCTTCTTCTGCTCCGTTATTTAGAAGTTCTAATCAAACATGACCGGAACTGAACGGAAGGTCTTCCAGGTATGAATCCACTATATCTTATTCTTCTATTTAATTTTACTTTTCAGAAATATTATCCTCCCGACTTTGATCCAACAAAACTACCACGAGCAAAACAGCCGAAGAACAGGCAATGGGTTCAACGCGTTATGACACCATTCAATATGAGGTGTAACACATGCAATGAATATATCTACAAAGGTAAGAAGTTCAATATGAAACGTGAACCAGCTGATGAGTTTTATCTTGGAATGCGAATCTGGAGATTCTATTTCAAGTGAGTTTATTTCTTTTTCAAATTTCGAAATGAAATGACTTATTTCCGGTGTCCTAATTGCCTCGCGGATATCTCCTTCAAGACTGATCTAGAGAATTGTGATTATCAAGCTGAGAATGGGGCTACTCGCCTCTTTGAAGCTTTCAAATTATGGAAAGATCAGGTAAGAATCCTATTTTTCTTTGAAATATATGATATTTTGATTGCAGGAGAAGTTAAAAGAAGCGAAAGAGGAAGAGGACAGTAAAGATCCAATGAAACAACTTGAGAAAAGAACTAAGATTAGTAGAGCTGAAATGGAAGCAATGGGTACGAAATGGTGCTTGAATTTAAAAAAAAAACTTAATTGAATATATTGAGGCAAATTGGAGGAAATGCAGGAATTGAACAGAAGACATGAGGGTGCAAGCCAAGCTATCGATAGTTATCTAGAACAGACTGATGTTAGATTGAGTATGGCTGAACAATTGAAAAGGTTTGTGCCTTGAGTCAACTTTGTTTATGATATAATGTTTGAGACAAGAAGAGATCGATGAAGCAGAAGTACGATCATTATTTGGAAAAACTGAAGATGGAAAGTTGGCTAGAAGAATTAAGGAAGAAGATGATGATGAAGAAGCTTATGATTTAGATGAAGAAGTGAAGAATAGAAAAGAATTCATTCCAAAGTAATTATCATTATTGATCCCTAAACTATGTTTTTAATTTTTAAACCTCACATTCATTCATTTTATTCTAGAATTCATGCGGATGCTGCTCATAAACGAAACTCAGATCAAAAATCAATTTTATCGAAATTGGTAGTTGTGAAGAAAAAAAAGGTTCGTCTTTTATCTTGTTCATAATGAGTTATCTAAAATGTTTGAGATAGAAATAAAGAAAGAAATGAAAGAAGAACCATATGATGAAGATGATCCCCTCCCATCATCATCATCTGTACCACAATCATCTCATCATCCTACCATATCATCTAGTTTAGCTGGACTTGCTTCATATGGAAGTAATTCAGATTCTGATTAACATCATATTGATCTCTCATAACGATTATTGTACATGTTTGATTTCTCCATTGATAAATGGAACAAATTGTAGAATCTTGTTTGTTATGAGTCGTTTGTATCGACTACTATATCTTATATTTTATTGATTGGTTTAATATATTGATTGTTTTGTTGAGTATGTTGTTGGGGTATCGATTATGCCCTCGATTGGCTTCATCTCTTCTTCTCCCTCAATCATTGACTACAAGTATAGTTCAATCAGCTGAAGTACATCATCATTTGGAAAGAAGAGATTTACGAAGATTTCTTGGTATTGAAAGAAGTAATAAAGCTAAGGCTAATAGAAATACTCATCATAATGAAAGAATGTTCAGAAAGGTTCGTCATTTATTATGAAGTTAGTAAAGTTGAATAGAGATAATTGTAGATGAGAGGACGTAAGACGATATTGGTTGATCTCCCTGATGATGCTGAACAAAGGAGATTGGATAATCTACCTCCTAATCAATTAAGAGTTGAAATGTTAAAGAAGGTTATTATTATTATTATTTATTATGATTAAACTATTGATGTATTAGGGTATGAATCCATATCGAGAAGTTCAACCAAGAACATGGCAAGAAGCTCAAGTTACACTACAATCATTCTGTTAGTTTATACTTTTATATATCTTCGATTCTTTATAATGAGGATTATCGAAAGCAATTTTGTTGGCAGAGCGTTAAATAAAGTTAGGATTACTGTAGTTGTTGATTCATTTGAGTATTATTGAGAGTAAGCTTTTGTCTATTCTCTCTATCATTATCTCTTATGGACACTGTATGTCGATGATATGATAGGATAGATGAATGAAGGATTGATTGCATAGGTCGAAAAGTATGTAACAAAGTACCAAGCCTCACCGCATTTCGAGGTTATATTTCCCAAGAAATAAAAAAAAACCTGACCGCATTTTTAGTCAAAATTTCACAAAAATCGAAAAACCTGACCGCATTTTAAAATCCGATAACCTAGCTATTCGACCTATGATTGATTGATATATTAAGATGGTGTAATGGATCCATATGTGAAGAATGAAGATAGTCTTCCATGGATTGCAAATGGAATATTCAATATTGAAGCTATCAAGGCTAAGGTACATTGTTTGTTAACTTAAGAATTATGAACAAATTTATTATTTTGAAGCGTGATGAATTATTGCAAGGAACTAGGCACAGATGGCACAATTATCGTAATGGAGTACAAAGAATTAGAAAGAAACAAGGATTTGAGAAGTTTGATCCTAAGGTAAAGAATAGATTGATTTATATATGAATTGATTAATACGATTGAATTACAGGTATTTGGACCAACAGCAGATTCAATATATGAAGAAGCTCATATGGCATTGATGAATAGAGATATCAATTCACTCCATAGATACATCACAGAACATGCTTACTCTGTTTGTTCCATTATATATATCATAATTACTCCTTTATCGTTACAGAAAATGTGGCCAGATGTAGCAGAAGGTAGTATCAAATGGAATATCATTGATCGATTGGAACCTAGTACGGTACGCTAGTTTGAATCTCTCTTTCTCTCTCTCTCTCTCTCTCTCTCTCTCTCTCTCTATATATATATATATATATATATATTTAAATGGAAGGTTGTAGGTAGTATCAGTTCGATGTGCTGATCATCCATTCAAATCAGGGAATGATATTGCACAAGTAACAGTAAGAATGCATCTTAGACAGGTGAAGTATATAATGATTATGATTATGAAATGAATCCATTGTAGACTCTAGCTGTATACGATAGATTTGGTCATTTGATTCTTGGATCTGAAAGTGAACCTCGTGAAACTCTTGAATATGTTGTATTCGAGAATCATATAGCTGTTATTGATGGTAAATGGAGATTGCATGATAAGGTACACTCATCAATATGCTATATACTTACAAGGGAAGCACCAGTTTCAACGGAAACGATTCTGAAAGTGACTAGGGTTCGGGAAAATGGTACAAAGTGGTTTCAAAAGTTTTTGCACTCCCCTCTTTTTTCAAAAAAAAATTCAAACATTCAACATGTTTTTCAAATTCGCTGCAAAAATACTGAAAATGTTCGGAAATTGAGCAGCGGAAATAAATTAAATAAGGGAATTTAATAAGGAAGGAAATAAGGGAATTTGTAGGAATTTGCAAAAACATAATGACGGAGGGAGGGGTGGAAATGAAACCAGAGTGGTTAGAGTGATGGTGAGAATTGATATTGATTGGAAATATCTATTGGAAGGTAAGGCTGGCAGCTTTTAAAACCACTTTTAACATCTCTAACTCAGCCCTTGTCACACATATGGGTCACTATCAGAATGATTTCGGTCGCTACTGGTGTTTCCTTTGTTAGTAATTTCTTGTGGTGTTGAGAAAGTTATTGATTCCTTTTCTGAATATGGTAGAGCGCTTGACAAGAAATGGAATAAAAATCAATAAGATCTATTCTATATATTGTGGAGCACTCGGTCTTACTCAGAAAACGAATGGAGATATAATCAATAATAAGTAGTATACTGTAGGTATACCCTCGATGGATCGACAGAAAGGAACCAGTTAATTTCACAACATCAATTGGTTTGTTTACTTTATTTTGTATTGTTAGAGATGATATTGATTTATCTATTATATTTAGGTGAGGAATCCTCACGTCCTCTCACTGCAACTGCATTGCCATTGAGAGCTCAAGAGATGCAAGAGAAAAGGAAGAATAATAAAGATGAAGATGAATGAATCTCATATATACATAGATAGAATGAATTGTAGTTCATATTACTCCATACTATTGTTATGACATTTGTTTCTTTGCTATTAAAATGGTTTTTGTCTATCGTCATCTAGTGATGTTGAAGAGTTATCGACTCTTATTTTATCTTTCGATATTGGATTGTGTTGATCATATATTTCTACGTTACAGTAATCATCAAAATGTCCGATAAGAAGATTGAAACTAAGACGACCAAGGTGAGTACTTATTTATTAACATTGATATGATATTGTTGTAATATGTATTGATTGGTTTAATTTAGAAGGGAGATAAACCCAAGTCGTTGGTTGATGATGAAGAGTTCGAGGAGTTTCCTGTTCAAGTAAGAATATATGATTAATGTTTAGTAATATTGATTGATTATAGGAATGGGCTGAGAAAGCAGAAGGAGAAGATGAAGAAGTATCAGTATGGGAAGATAATTGGGATGAAGAAACACTTGATTGTCCATTCTCTAAACAACTGAAGGAAGAACTATCTCGTCATGGACATTCTGTCTAGATCATTCAATCATTCATTCATTCTATCTATATACTATCATCCTCATTGATAACATGTATTTATCCATTTAAGTACGTATAACAACGAAACAACAATATATTACAATACAATGAATAGTGTAGTACTATAAGGATACGGGTACTGTATCTAATTGCTTTGTAATGTTTCTTCTTTCTTGAGCCTCATTATCTTTCGCTTCTCCTTTCTTTCTAGACCAATTATTATATGGAGCCTTCTTTCTAGGTTTACACTTTGATTCATTCTCATTTTGTGATTCATTCTGATTTTCAAGCGAACATTGAATACTATAATTAATTGATTATATTGAATAGAGAATATATATCATACTTATCATTTCCATATTCAAATGGTTGAGTTGATATAAGAATGTATATAGATGGTGATTGAACCTTTACTCGTAATCTATTCATTCCTTCTTTTTGAGGATTCCAATAATGTATTTTTGTAGATAGAGCAACATCATTCCATTGGAAGATTATTAACTAAATTGAAATAGATTATTCAAATCATAAATTCATCAAAAGGTCACAGCTCATTTGATTGATTCTGAGATATACGGTAACTCGTGAAGGAAAGATACTTTGGAGAAGAAATCCTTGCATGATCACGAATACTAGTACACTCAGGTAAATCGCTTCGAATCTAATCAGGGCATTTTTTGAATCTGAGCATTTTTTGAATATAATTAGAAAATTTTTGAATCTAATCAGAGCGTCCGTTTTTGAATCTAATCAGAACACTTTTATAATCTAATTATAAAATTTTTTAATCTAATCAGAGCATTTTTTGAATCTAATCAGAACATTTGTCTTTTTGAATCTAATCAGAACGTTTTTTTAATCTAATTAGACAATTTTTGAATCTAATTTAGCCCTAGTTTCTTCTAAAATTGCTCTGATTAGATTCAAAACGATTTGCCTGAGTAATCATGCATGATTCGATATCCATCGTTCGTGATCATGCACGAATTTTCTGTGATCATGCATGGAATGACATAATCCACGCATGATCATGTCATTAATTGCACGAATTTAACTTGGATCATGCAAGGATTCAAAGACCTGAGAGTAAGGGAGACACTGATATATAGGAAAAGATGGATAAATACATACACCACAATTTTTCTTGATTAATTCAACAAGAGTAACAGCTTTAGTAGATCCATCTTCAATTCCTCTAATGAGACAAGTCTTATTATCCTTGAGTAATTTCGTTGCCGCCTCTACCATTGAATGAACTTTTGTATTCTTATTAACATTAAATCTATTTGATGATTCAATTAAAGAAGAAGGAAATCTAAGTGTTGGTTCTTCATCTTCTTCAGTATCAGAGATTATATAATCTTCCATCATCTATAATATTCAATCAATAAACGAATATCATTAATTCACGATATAACAATAGGGTATGCAACCAAAAAGAGATCTAATTAGTCAATGCATGAGACAAAATGGTAAAATGATTTATTTGAGCAATCAATAAAATCTCAGTAAAGTAGTAGTAATACCCATTGACTTAACTATAAACTCTTTTGTATTGATATAATATAAGATATGATAAAGATCGTATGAAAGAAGGCAGTCATTGGTTCATATTAATCATCATCCGGATTAATTAATATACACATTAAACTAAAACCTGAGATATACAAACGAAAGGGGGTGGGCGATTGAATATGGAATCTGTCAATAATATAAGTGACAAATTCATCTTAAATGGGGGAATATCAATTGATAAATGACAACACTATATGGTAAGGATATATTATTGATTATGGATCCGCAAATGTGCATTCGTGCGAAATAATTTTCAAAATGAAAATGAAAGAAAAGTCGTGCGCACGACTTCATTATTATAATTAAGTATTCATTCGTTCAAATTAATGCATTCGATTCATTCTCATCATTTTTATTCATCAAATTGGTGGTTGGTCTGACATTTGCATGCATTACATCGCACGAAAAAATGCGTCTTAATTGTGCAGAATGACTTTTCATTATTTTCATTTCGTTCATGCTCGTACCGGCTGTGCATTTGCACGAATGCGGATCCCTATTATTGATTAGAATGTATAATCTCTTTTCCTCTTCGGAGTTTCTTCAGTTTTTGCAGTCTTTGTACATGCAGAAGTATCATGACCGAACTCTGAATGAACGAATATATTGATTGATTAGATGAAACAAATACCGTATACCTTCACAATCATCACAATATTCTCTTGGAGGAGGTTTGACTTTCTTCTTTGGACTGGGATCAATGGGTTCTTCCATTGCTTGAGTAGGACAATCCTGAATCAATCAATATAATCTTATCATAAATGATAGCTACCGTATACCTCTGTATCATGAGTATCGAATACTTCACAAATATCACAGAATATTCGAGGTGTTATATCTTTCTTATCTCTTCTTGAAGGTGTTCCATCCAATGGCATATTCCTTAATATTTCAATCTCTGATTTCATCTTTTCTTCTTTCTTCTGTTTATCAGCGATTATTGAATGAAGAAAATCAATCTGAATCAATCAATATCTCAATTCAGTACACCCATTTAATCATTAGAATATGGTAAGTAATCAATCTTTCAATCGATAAATGTTTACTTGTCTTCTCAAATTAGAAACTTCATCAGTAGCAGTTCTCTGTTCACTCATTTCTAATTTAACAGATACATCATCAATCTAGAATAGAACAAATAGGTATTGAATATCTATATATCGTATACCATTTCAGCCATTCTTTTCTCTTTCTTTCTCCATTCTTCTTCCAATTCTTTGAATACTTCCCTCAAATTCATTATAATTATTGATTGAAGACAATAAAATGGAATACATTTGTTGTCTATTCTGTGTTATGAGATCATCATTCTTCTTCTTCATCAATTCCATTTCATCTTTCATCTTTATCAATTCACCTGCTTTATCCGCCATTTCAGCGAATTCGCTCATCATCTATAATAGACAATCAATCAATCAATCAATCATTCAATCAATCAATCAATCAATCAATAATGACTAGAGTATACCTGAGGTGAAGGTTTATCTATGATAACTTCTTTCAATTCTTTCTCTAATAATAGTTTGTCTTCCTTTTCCTTCTCTAATAACCTTTCCAATTCTTTCTTTTCCTTATCCAATCTTTGAGATCTAAATACAATTAATATTCATCTATTCATATATAGTCTCATATATACAATTGTGATATCTTCAACATTTCTTCGGACTTTGATTCTAATGCCCCTACATTCAACATTAATTCTTCTTCTAATTTACTCTTTTCTTTCTTCATTTCTTCTTCCAATACATTCAATTGAGATACACTTAAATACAATCAATAATCATAATCATACTGTATTCATATCTTAACAATATTGATTACCTTTCATTTGAAGTCTTCTCTAGATTCTGTTGTGTATGAGAAAGAGATTCTTCTAATTCTTTAATCTTAGCAAGACTAAAATCAATAAATGGATATATGATTATAATGATCAAGATCTACCTTTCACTCTTTTCTATTTCCATTGATAATTGAAGATTATTCAATTTCTCTTCATATCCACTAATTGAATTCTTCATATCTTCAAGAATCGAGGATTCAATCTAAATTCATTTTATTCTCTTAAAACAACAAATAAATACTTATAATCTATGATAAAAACTATAATTAATAATATGAAAAACTCACTCTTAATTTCTCTTCTTCTCTTTCTTTTTTCTCCAGTGCCAAAATGTTTTCTATGCTAAAATAAATGTATAATGAATAATTAAAAGGATCTAATAATATATAGTATATCTAACCTCATTTTCTCTTCTTTTTCTTTCTTAATCAATTCATTCATTTTATTCTTCTCTTCAAACAATTCATTCAATTTCTTTTCCATTTCATTCATTTCATTTGTATTCATAAGAATCTATAAATTTCAATCAATATTTCATCTAACTAATCAATATTCTATTTACCTTATCTTTAAGACTAATCAATTCTTCATCTTTCTTCTTTATATCTACAGTAATCTTTTCATTCTCTTCTTCAATTCTTTTCTTTTCTTCTACTACTATAGACAATCGTTCTTTTTCTTCATTCACATTATTTTCAATCTCTTTCATTTTCTTCATCAATTCAATTGACTAAAATACAATACAATACATCAATTAATCAATATATTCTACCGTACCTTCTCTCCACTATTATTGACTGATTCATTTAATAGATTAACTTTTTCTTTTTCATCATTCAATATCTTTTCATAATGAGATATAGAAATAGTCAATCTTTGAATCTCTTCATTTGATTCTTTCATTTCTCTTTCCAATTGTACAATACGTCCATTTCTAATCTCTAATTCATTCATCTTAAATTAGTAATCAATCAATCAATCAATCAATCAATCAACAAACCAATGATTCATTCTTTGTACTTTCTTCTTTATTTATAATCATTTCCTTATTTTTTTCTTCTCTTTCAATCGATAAATCCCTCTCAAAAGTCTTAATTACTTCTTCCAATTCGGTTACTTTCTTTTCCATTTCTTCTTTCTATAAATCAATCAATAAATAAATCGATCAATCGATCAATATTCATACCTTCATCTGTATATTCTCTTGATTCTTCTTTGAATTCAATATATTTATTTGCATCTCTTTCATTTCATTCTTCATAATATCAAATTCATTCTCAACATTCTTTTCATCTTCTTTTCTTTTCTTCAATTCTTCTTCTAATCTTTCAATACATAATTTCAATAATTCCTAATAATCAATACAATAATGAATACAATAATCAATAATTTCTTTTCCATTACAATTTCTTCTTTATCTTTTCTCATTTTCTCTTCGATGTCATTCTTTTCTTTCTTCACTTCATTTAATTTCATCTTCATATTATTCATCTCTTCATTCAATCTAAATCATAATCAATCAATCAATCAATCAATCAATTAATCAATCAATCAATCAATAATAGTCATACCTTTCAATCGATCGTTTCATATCATTTACAGTAGCCCGTTCCCTTCCCAATCTTTCTTTCACTTCACTCAATTCAATATCCTTTGCATCATCTCCTAGTTTAGCTACTTCAATCTACAATATACAGTAAATAATGAATCGATAATGAATATAACGAACTGACAGATGACTTCAGAGCTGATAATGTTTCCTGTGAAATATTCAATTGAGTTTCTTTCTCAGATAGAATATTCTGAGTACATTTCAGACTAAAATATAAAGATATAAGTATAATCAATCTTATAATTTTCTTCAATGATATTAGTCAATCGATATTATATAAATTTACAATATCGATTGAATGATTTTGAACTACATTATACCTCACTATCTCATCTTCCAATTTCTTTTTCAATTCATCGTTCTTCTCATTCATTTCAATTATCTTCGATTGCATCTATATAAATTAATAAATCAATCAATATATCAGAAATCAATATATCATACTTGCGATTCTTTTTTCTTATTATCTTCTGCATTCTTCATAATATCTTCTTCTAGACTAGCTACAGTATCTTTCAATCTATTGATTTCCTTTCTTTCTTCATCAATAATCGTATTCATATTATTGATTGAGTCATTCAATCTATAATATTCTCTATTATTACTCTTCATTCAAAAAATCTTGAATACCTTTCAATCTCATTTTTCATATCTTCATTATATTTCATGATATTATCTATTTCCTTTTTCTTCTCTATTGATTGATTCATCTGAAAGATCAAAGATTAATAATCAATAACTTAATTCTATTCAACCAATTCTTCAATCTCTTTATTCTTCTCTTCAATCTTCAATTGAATCTTCTCTTTTTCTTTCATTTCATAATTCAATTTATCTTCAATATCTTTCTTCTCTTTAATCATATCTTCAATTACTTTATTTCTATCATTTCCTTCCAATGATAATGTATTAGTAGTATCTCAATGTATTCATTCATTCATTTATTTATTTCATAATCAATAACTTACCGTATGCTTCTTTCAATTTCTTTTCAAGAGAATCAGCTCTACTTCTACATTCTTCTTTCTCTTTCTTTTCTTTATCCAAATTAGAAAGAGTATCATTTCGTACAACAGTTAACTATAATAAATCATTCATCTTATTCAATAACATATTCTACAACTAACCTTATTTAAATCTTCATTTAATCGATCAATAATCAATTTCATTTCATTCTTCTTCAATTCTTCATCCTTCACACAATCTTTATAAATAATCGATTACATCTTCGATAATAAATGAAATAAAATAAATACCTTTCAATCGATCGATATCATTATTCTTCCCTTCAAGATCTTTCATTACAGTATCATTCATTATCTTCATTTCATCAATTTCTTTCATCAGATCGATAATCTATATTAGTTAGATACAGTAATTACTCAAATATTCAAATGATACTTACCTTCTCATCAATTTCTTCTTTCTCTTTCTTCATAATTGATATATTATCATTCATTTTCCTCTTCTCATCATTCATTAATTCCATTTCCTTCATAATCTTATTTATATTCATCTTCATATCTATAATATTCAATCAATATTCTATCATTGTCTATTCTATCATACCATACCATCATTCTCTTTTTCCTTATCAATAATCTTTCTTTCAATACATTCTTTCTCCATATTCAATTGAATACACGAAGGACATGATTCATTCTTCATACTATCTATCTACAATCATTCATCTATCCATTCATTCATTCATATTCATACTCTCACATACCGTACTCTTGAGAGTTTTGTTCTCTTCATCAATCATATTTTTCTCTTTAAGAATGTTATCCATCTTTCCTTTCAACGCCTCTCCTTTCTTCTTTTCTTCATCAATCGATAATTGGAGTAATTGATAGTTCTCATCTTTCTATATGATACCATTTGAATGAGTATATCAGTATATGAATAATACCATTTTAGTGACATCTTCCAATTTAGATTGAACACAACGCATATCATCTTCAATCTTCTTCTTTGTACATTCATATTCTATATTCATTCATTAATACAATCAATATCTACATTCAAATCTAAACAAACCTTCAATAGTTGATTTGAGACTATTAACGGTTGATTCAAAATCTTCTTCTATCTTTTCTTTCTCTTTCTTTTCTATTTCTATTCGTGAAATCAATTGAGCTTCGTTACTCATCAACTGAATCAATGAATATATTAATCATATTGATTACTGATTACCTTCTCTACTTCACTTCTCAATTCATTCAATTCACTATTCTTTTCTTCTAATACAACTTCATCAAATTGAACGACTGCCTATAAAAATGTATCTATCTATCATCAATATTATTAAATATACTATACATCAACTAGACATAACATCTAAAATAAACTATCATTCATCTTTTGTATCAAACATTTTCGCTCGCCCATAATGTGGGTGAGCACTTTTTGTCGGTTTTGAGACTTGAAAACCCATCTAGGAATATGCGGGAGATCGAGATAAGTAAGAATCACCCCAAGTCGGGTCAGTTCCGAGTAATTGAGATGTAGATCGGTCAGTTTTGTTCCAAAGGTCAGTTTATATTTCGTATACCAAGCGAGAGAATGTGTGAAACGATAGATTGCAGTTGGGTCGAAAATGTATGTTTTGTATCCTCATCATCTTTCATATTGAATTACAATTCAGATGAGAACGTTTGCGTAATACTCGACTAAGTGCCGGCACAGTGAAAAAATCAAAATTTGTGGATCGGGGTCATAGGTGGGCGCGTGAAAACGAATTCTTTTTGCGCACAGCCTTGCCTTCCCTTGCGGACCATCGTCTCAACGGTGGCTCTAGATACAAAATGAGCATGACCATCGTTATCAGCACCCTTGAGAACCCCTATCCACAAAATTTTATTTTTTGACTGTGCCAGAATTCACATATTTTTATTTTAAGCAAACGGCCTCATATATTACAAGGATAGTAGTGAATACAAGTCCAATGGAATACAGTAATCCATCGATATGATCGAATATGAATATGAACCAACCTCACTCTTCTTAGCAATAATTTGTTGAAGTACTTTATTCTCATTATCTCTATCTTGTGATATAATCATTTCTTCTTCTAATCTAAATTGTAAATCTTCTATAACCTTCTCCTTCTCTATCAATGATATCTTAAGAGCTTTTCTTTCTCCTTCCAATTTATCCACTCTTTTTGTCTTAATAAATCAACAATGAATCAATCGATCAATCAATATCATATAACATACTCTTTCATCATCTTTCATTGTATAAGATTCTCCAGATGCTAATCTTCTTTCTAATTCTTCACATCTTCCTACTACTTCTGCCATCTCATTCCTTTCTATATCACGTTCCTATGTAACCAATCAATCGATAATGTTCATTAACACATGCATCATGTTAAACCGTTAAGGCTACATTGTACATACTTTATCATAACCAACGATAGAGGTAGGAAAGATTACTATGAGGGGAATATAGTACCTGTATCATTTGTTCAAGATGTCGATCTTTCTCTTGAATAGTCTCTTGTAGCGCTTTAACCAATGTTTCATTTGTAGTTCCTCCGACTGTTCTCTACAAAAGATTGAATGAATAATTCAATGACTATTATTGATTGACTAACAGCAATTGATCTTCTAGGTGCAATACCAGAAGTAGTAATTCGTGATGAAACAGATGAAGCTCCAATTGAATTAAGTGATTCATGACTTCCTCCCTTTTGTTGATTTCGAAGCATTGAAGTTTTATTGTGATGAACACGAATCTTTGATGGAGTTCCTATATGAGGAGCCTAAATAAATAAATGAATATGTATATATCAATTTTTTTTATTTACCTTCTCTGCTTTCTTTGCGGGTGCGAATATACCAAAGAGAGGCTTACAAACGAAATATCGTTTACCCTATAACAAAGATATATTTATGAAATGAATGAATACTTGGATAGTATTCCATATCTTTCATATAACCAATAGAGGACATTAAGTAGTATGGGTTCTATGAGATGATACATATCTATATGAATATGGAATAGTTATGTTATAGTATACTTGAACTAATCCATCATTCTTTCCCAATGGTTGATCTAATTCAACTCCACACCATATTCCGGGTGCAAAATCAGTTGGTCCAAGATATCGAAGATATCCAATCTTTCCACCTGACACCATTATTCTATCACCAATATCAAATCTTAAATCAATGTTTTTAGTGTTGAGAATAAGCATAAATATGAAGAATACCCATATTCATTAGCATATTCATTAGTTATTTCTCTCATAGGTGATCCAATTGAAGGAGAATGAGCTATTCTTTCCAATTTACTTGATTTACAGAATAATCCATGATTCTCTTCACACTAAATCATTAACCATTCTAAGATAATGAGAAAAAATAAAGATTGATACTGTAAAGTAAGAGACTCCTTGTACTGTTCCATTATTCTTCCCTTCTGGAGTATCTAATATCACTCCAATCCATTCACCCGGTGCAAACTTTGTATGACCAACATAGGCTAGAGTACCGGTCTGTAATTGAGTCTTCATTCATACAACATTCTCATTCATTAGATACAACAATATCATTATTACAACATTGTTATTATTCATTACAAGCCTCGAGTAATCAAAGAAATATTTTAAACATTTAAAAATCTTTTCATGGCATTAACTGGTTGAGAATTAACAAATTGGAGAATATCATAAGAAGTACGATTCGTATAATTGGTGAATTTCTTTCAATAGGTCAATATTTCCAGAATATGAAATGATAATACTACTGAAGGTTGTGAATAGAACAAAAACGGAACCTTTGATTCCAATTTAACTCTATCACCGATTTGCCATTCACCAACACCACTGACACACGATGCATTAGAAAAGACTGATTCTTTACCTGAAAATTAATATATATGTCAATAAAAAGTATGAAACTCTATACTTAATTGAAATAACTTAATTGAAAAAAAAATCTGAAAGAACAAGGAGTCTTTTTACTCGGCAAAATAGGAGAATTACCGTCTATTTAATATTGGATAGTGACATAATGAATAAGCTTTATAATTAATACTTACTGTCAGATCGAACGAGTCGGCTTGCCATTTCAAGAAGTTGGGTATTGTTTGAGCATCTGATCACGTATTGCAAAGACTTCTTAACTTCATGAACTTTAAAGCAATGACATGACAGATAGGAGAACCAAATAAAAGTACGACAAAAACAAAATCATAAGAAAGTAAAGACATGCAACGTCGAGATTGGAGTAGTATCGTGAACTGAAATGAAAACATACCGTATACTCATATCTCTGAAACTACAGTGTTCTAGAATACATTTGTATGAAAATGATCCTCGAAGCGCTTTTCCCTGCTATTGATTTTCACATAAACACAGAAAATTTTGACTTTATTTTGTTGGAATGCTTTGCTTTTTTTGTTGCTCCTGATTTTCTGTTATGTTTGTAGACCTATTCGTTCTTTGCAGTGCAATATCGCCATGGACGACCTATCTGTGGTCGTCCGTGTACACAAAAGGAAAGTCTATTATTTCACAAAGAATAATGAGCAGAACCCCCGCTGTATCTGTATAGACGAAGATCCTACAGTGACTGTGAGATATTTAATAGTAATAGCAATATATGTTTTTCGAATTCAAACAGCACTTTCCTGGTCTTGTGCTGGAAGTGGACCCCTCCCCCAATTATTTTATGAAGATCTGTGCGACCGCAGATAATTCCGTAAAATGTTCGTCTTGACCGGCTGAATTTTGCGGCCGATCTGACAGTCCGAGACGGTGGGACCTCAAACATGAGTGAACATATCCCCTGTAACACATTGATAAAAAGGAAAATTACTTGCAATATTATTCCCCGGCTAGGTAATACGGTATAAAATAAATTGTCGTTCTGAGAGTAGGGTAGTATTTACTCGCCGGACACGAAGTCTCAATCCTGTGGCATACGCCGTGGCGCAACCCTCGGGGTAGAATCTGTAGACGGCTCCCCGCGCGTTTTGGCCTCACAACAGCTAACTCCTCGAGGTAAAAATAGCGGAGTATGAGTAAAATAAGAGAATCGGTATAACAATGTGAATAGTATGTTCCAGATGGGAGATTGGTTTACATTGAGCAATGGAATCATGAAGATATCTGATCATCCTATTACTGTTCTTGATTCTGATAAGTCTATTTATGTTAGTTGTTCTTCTTCTTCTCTATATTCATAATATATCTAATCTTAGATTGAATCTTTTCTTATTCGTCGTACAAATTCTCCAAATGGAGTAGCCTATTCACCTCTCATTGGTAATGTTTCTCTACCTGAAGGAGCTCATCTTCAATTGCTTGTTCCATATTTCGCTCGTTTCAAATGGTAATTTATTTTTCTTGTCTAAATATGAGATTGACCTGTAACAATCTCAACACCTATCTATCAAGATAATCTATTCTATCTAGGAATATTTCCAGAGCAAAAAATTCCAGATATTTTCCTGTGAAAATTTCCAATTATTGTTCAATATGGGGAATACTGGAAGTTTTATTTGAAAAGTATGTGGAAATGATTAATATTTATATAATGATTTAGTTATTATGTTCTTCGTAAAGATGACTCCATTGTCGAGATGATTAAAAGATATGGAACAATGTGGGCGGTACGTAGTATATATTACCTACTCTCACTACTATTTCGAACACATTACAGGTTATGGACAAAAACATTCGACGTGTTCAAAATTATGACGAAATCGTCCAGTGCGAAAAAATGTGCGCTAATGTAAATTATATTGATAGTTATGTTATAGATGGAGGATGGACTTTTTAGTGTGGAATGAATGAAAGTATTGAGAATAAGCCCACATCGTTTCATGATATCTTCCCTAAAGTAGAAGAACATAATAAGATTAAGAATGAAATGAATTCAATGAAATTATGTGAACAATCTAAAGAGAAAGATGAATTGATTCAATGGAATGCTAAGTCTTCTTCTGATCATCAATCTATCAGTTCTACCAATGTAATCATTAATTTCTATCTTTGTTGAAGAAAATTGATTGGCAAAAAAATAGAAGGGGTTAGTTTAACCGACACTACTTCAGAATAGGGTACCAGCCCAAGATAATAGTATAATTGTCTAATATAAACGTCCTTTCCTTTGTGTTTATTTCATTTTTCATATCTTTTTGGACTTGCCCGGTGTCTGGTTCTGAAGTAGTGCCGATTAAACATATTTAAATATATTCTGAAGTAGTGCCGATTAAACATATTTAAATATTCTTTTTATTGATATATAGCCTTATTTTGATTGGTCAATTGAATGTATTCTAAGAATAATTTATTAATAGAGAAATAATATGGAAGAGAATTCATTGAAGACTAATGGAACATGGAATAATAAAGATGATCTATCAATAAATGTATGCCTTTTTTATTTAAAAAAAAAAGAATATTTTGTTAAGGAAACGCGTGGAAGGATGAATAAGATGTCAATACATGAGTGAGTATATATAAATGAATTGAGTTGATAGTAATATTATCATAGATTCCAAAATGGTTCAAATGGTTCATCTATTAGTGACGTTAAAGGTCTTGATCTTATTAAGAAGAATCATATGAATCGTAATGAACGAATCCAACAACTGGTTCAACAATATCGTAATTTTTAATTTAATTTTTTTGTGTTTTTTTTTTCATTTGTTGTTAAATGTAATTTCCCCCATTATGAGTTTTAATCATTGTTCAGTGAAAGAGATAATGAAGTGGTTTAGTACCAGAATGGATCCAAATACTTATGAATAATATTGTAGCATACTTGGGTGTTGTGGTTCGTGTCGAAAAGGATATTATTGTAATCCATACTCGAGAAGTTCGATTAGTATATGCTGAGAAGGTTTCATTGGATCTTCATGCTAAACTTGAGGTTTCATAATATATTACTCATTATTATTATTATTATTATTATTATTATTATTATTATTATTATATATATATATATATATATATATATATATATATATATATATATATATATATATATAAAGTATAATATATATAATAGATGACTTCATGTAATTGGGTTCGTATTCAAATCGATCAAGGAAAGCGTAATGGATTCATTTATAAGGCTACTAAGGTATCCTATACATACAATTGAATGCATGAAGATGAAAACTTAGTGCCATCCATTGAAACATAATGAAGTAGATGAAGAATGGAGATCAATTGAATGGGCTGTTGTAAATGGAACTTGTCCCTCTATCAAGGTATACTATTCATATACACTTCATAATTAGAAGGAAACATATTGATTATCTCAACTATACAATGTCTCGTTAACAGATTAATAATGCAACTCTAACATATCGTGAAGTAGACACATCAATGAATAGAGAAAGTAGATCACTTCGTGGTGGTGAAAGACTCGTATATCATCCATTCATTGGAGGTGTTATTGTGGATGATCGATCATACGATCGAATTGGACAACATAGAGTATATTCATATATATTTAATTTATTATGTTTATTAATTGAGGATAATTTCGATGCAACTGTACAACTGGATTATTCTCCTTCTCCTCGAGAGTGTTATATTTGGAGAGTTACTACATTTGTATATGATAAAGCTGAATTGACTATTAATGGATATGTAGGTGCATTAACTCGATTGTATTGAATGAAAGATTTACCATTATAGATGTCTAAGATTGGATTCGGTAAATGGCAACAAGTTCGAGATGCTAATCTACCTAGATTAGCAATAGCTAAACAAAGGAATAATATGGAGAGGATGGGTAATCCTTCACCTAATGCTGCTATTAGAGGAAGTTAGTGACTAACTACTATATCTATCTATAATATGAATGTTATCATAGGTCTTGGATGGCATATTCCACCATTGGAAACATCTCCTGAAGAAGAATCTGATTATGTTGATGTTCTACTTGTTCGTACAAGTACTATTGCTGATAAAATTGAATTCAATGTATTCTTTCATCCATTTAATCAATCAATCAATATTTCTATTTCAGAGAGAACTTACATCGAATACTCGTTTCAATACTGGCAACACCAATGGAATAGTATCTTATTATTTTTTATTCTATATATTTGTCAAACATATTAATTTGCATAGAAGAAGCTACTAATCTAGGTTGAATAGCTACGTTACACATTTTCAAAATCCGGTCAGGTTTTTTTTTGATTTTCGTGAATTTTCGCCTCAAATGCGGTCAGATATTCAAAGAAAACTCCGAAATGTGGTCACGTTTTCCGATTTTTCGTGAATTTTCAGCTCAAAATGCGGTCAGACTTGATAGTTTGTAACGTATTTTTCGACCTATAGTACTATTGTCCGTATAAAATGTACTTGCATAATTGCCTTGCTACTGCTGCTAAACAGAAAGAACTATCGATCGACCCCCCTTTCCACCCCTTCCCTTCTCTTCGCGCTCTCTGATCTACGTACTATAACACGCTGTCTTAGAAAATCCACATAGGTGCGGTATCGACGAAAAATGGATTTTTCTGTTTTATGTATGATAATTACAGGCTCCATGAGTGAAGTTCACTGGTACTTGGAAATTCCTTCAAATTGAAAATTCGCTTCAGGGGATGACCACACAACGATTTGGCGCCTTTTCCTAAAAAGTTTATTTCGAATCCAATCGATTCGGGATCGGGTGCAATCGACTCCTTAGCTAATTCTAAGAAACTTGTGTTGTCAAGGGGAGTTTTTTGATCAAAGATCAACGAACGCTGGAATTTTGAATTTTCGAAAAAAATTTTACATTAAATTAATTCTCGCTATTTTGCCATGGCCTAGGTAAATTTTTTATTTGCTTAATATCTTCTTCATATCATATTACACCTTCATTTTAAAATTCATAATTTTTTAAAAATATGAAATTTGTAAAAAAATATCATAGAATATTGACCAGCTATGTACCGTGCAGATGCACTCCGAAGACAAGGAGTAGTCGTATATCAGTCATGTCAAGAACAGCGGTGAAATATGTTTAAAACTACCAAATTTCCAAATTGACCGATTAGGGATTACTGTAGGTGCACACCATAATTACGATTTTCGTTACAAAAACGATTCTTTTACAAATTTCATATTTTTAAAAAATTATGAATTTTAAAATGAAGGTGTAATATGATATGAAGAAGATATTAAGCAAATAAAAAATTTACCTAGGCCATGGCAAAATAGTGAGAATTAATTTAATATAAAATTTTTTTCAAAAATTCAAAATTCCAGCGTTCGTTGATCTTTGATCAAAAAACTCCCCTTGACAATAGTTTCTTAGAATTAGCTAAGGAGTCGATTGCCCCCGCTCCCGAATCGATTGGATTCGAAATAAACTTTTTAGGAAAAGGCGCCAAATCGTTGTGTGGTCATCCCCTGAAGCGAATTTTCAATTTGAAGGAATTTCCAAGTATCAGTGAACTTCACTCATGGAGCCTGTAATTATCATACATAAAACAGCAAAATCCATTTTTCGTCGATACCAAAAAAAATTCGGTTGATGAAAGGGAGAGTTTCCCATAAAAAGATTGATTGAAAAGTCGAAAATGTTTACACCTGAAATTTTGTCCCACCACGAATTGACGAACTATCATACGGTAGTTTTTGAAAATCGCCATTGATATCTGCGCCGGGGCAGTGCAAAAACATCGCGAAAGAGAAAAGATAGACTGGATACCCGTCTTCTATCCAATCGATTTTGGCAAATCGATAGCTGATTGGCAGAAGGAATAGACTGTCTCATAATACAACCAGTGAATACAAAGAGATCATGAATAGGTATAGCACTTCCCTAGCAAACATTTGTCTGTTGATGGCCTAGTGGTCTACGGCGCGCTCAAAGGCCGTAGCTGACGATTTCCACCACCACTTTGCCTTGTGATTTTTTGCTGATCTCTATGAAATATTCTAGTTCGACTTTTCCGTATGGGGATCTCCCGCGAATTTGAACATGTAATTCTCCAAGGGATACCGTCCCTTTGAATTCTCTCAGATAGTGTGATCTATCTTGCTTGGGACTCTCTCACTAAACACAGAAATTCATTGTGGCTATGGCTCGCTACTCTCGTAACAAATAAACAAGTGACTTTTATACGGTCAATAATGTACAATTGTAGATGAATTGGGGTACTGGAGCTACAAAACGATCAGAAGTATCAATGGAACCTGCTGTTACTACTATGCCTAAAACGTTCATTTATATTTTTATATTTTAGATAATGTGTATTATTTAATAATTGTAGTGGAGAAAGATTTGGATCACAATCGATGAATAGATGGAATGAAGAAATGAATAGAAAGAAGAATGAAGATGATTATTGGTTTAATAAAGAAATTGATGAGAAGAATAATGATAATAAAGTTGAATTTGAACCCGATGATAAGGTTAGATTCATTATCACTATTATACAATACAGTACAATCCCCCTCTCTCATTGATATAGGATCCCCGGTGTCCTCTCTGTTCCCACTTACGCTGTGAATAATGAATTTCAGATCTTCTAATTGTTTCCCTTGTTTTACTCCGTATTTGACCGAATTTTTTTCGAGCGGCATTTGCCAAAAAATAATATTTCAATATTCTCGGGCTACGTATTTTATGAAATTCCAATCATTCCGTGATGAAGTCCAAATCTAGAATAAAATAACGCGAACAATTTGAAGATCTTATATTCATTATTCACATCGTAAAAATAGAGGGAACAGAGGGGACACCCGGGGGACCCATGTCAATGGGGGGGGGGGTTCTACTGTACTGTATATCTATTGATTTATTTTGATTGAGGATCGAATCAGTCGTATTAAATCAATTGGTTTAATTGTTGATAAGAAAGACGGATCATTTATTGTATGGTTAAAAACAATTCGTAATGATCGACCTGTTATTGTATCCTTACGTTCTCATGATCTATACATCAGTTGCTGGATTGATGCCAATATTGAGATCAATGAAGAAAGTGGATTTGCTAAGGTTATTCATTTATTCATTACCATACATTTTCGGCGCCATCACAGGATTTTTTTTTTCAAAAAATGTGGTGGGTCGATCGATGTTTATCGCGTAAATTATAATATTATGCACAAAATGAGCCGTATATAATGGGTCGATCCTCCCATTATGGGGGTATAAAAATGTATGATTGATTAAGCGGATGAATGAATTATATTCCTTGAATTAAAGGTAATCAACTTTAATCGTCGTAATTCACCTGATGAAGTTGTTGCTCGTTATGATCCTAACAATTTCGGAATAATTGTTAGTTATTCTTTTAGATTATGAGATGATGATATCTCCCTTATCTTCTATATACATATAGGTCTCGTGTCGTGCTCATCTATCAAACGATCATTTATCATCATCAACTATTGGTCTGATTAGTATCACTAATAAAGATATTCTCAATAGAATGTATACTGATGAGTTCATTAATAAGGATGTCGTCGTTGAGGTATCTATCTATCTATTGTACTCATTAAATTATGTTTGTAATTACAGGTTCAATTTGTGAATAATGTTGATGAAAAGGGAAATGGACTTCAGATGTGTTGGGATGTTATTGAATTCAATGGATTATTCCACTAAGTATACTCTTTTCTTCTAACTTCAATGTAATACGATAAAAGTGTTCAACGTTTTGAGTTCTTTCAAATATGTTGTTGTGTAATCTGTTGTTGTTACTATAATGTTGATGTTCATTCATCTCTCTATTGTTCTATCCAAATGCTAATTATTCTAGATAGAATTGTTCATCATTAGAAGTCTTCCTCTTCGATAAAACATTCCTTTTCTCTTACTTTTTAATTTTTAAAAATTTTGTGTGAATGGTTCGCGTATCCAAATCAATCAATAATATCTTAATTTATTATCAATAATATGATACTATAGAAAATCTTGCCGTATACCTACTTAATATTTTTCTTAGGTTTATTAGGCAAGTCCATTGCAATTAACACCCCATTATTTAATATTTTTAAAAAAACTAATAACTGTGTTCAGATATTCTATGGAACGTTTACAGAAACTCTTTTGTCACAAATGTTTCACTTTTTTCGTTTTGACGGTATATTTTGTGGTCGGGAAACGTTTCGATCAATAAAATTTATGTCATTTGGTTCTACTTATTAGATGATAGAACATTAGAGACGACTAATTAAATGGATTGCACAGTTGTGTGGAAAGGCGATGTTTCATAATGCACCATTTTTCAAAAGTAACAGAATAGTTTTTAATGAAGCACTTTCCAGAAATTTTGAGTCGGAGTAGTATGGTTGATTTTATGAGGGAAATGACAAAAGAAATATGTGATATAAAGGAGAGAAGTCCTAAAGAAATATCATCATATCAGGTATATTCAATATATCCACATACAGTGCCAGCATACTGGTCAATATTCCATTATATTTTGGTATTTCAATCATAACTTTCTTCACAGTAAACTATTTCTATTCATTTTAGTGTGGTTGTATCAATTTTTATCGATATTGGATCGAAATGGTGGTCTATTTAAGAATAATGACAATTTTCAGCGAATTGAGCACCTGTGGCCGTATGCAAGAACAACGGGAAAACCGTTTTCCGGTAAAATGTGACGTCATTAGCGTAGCGGAGGATTTTTGGAAAACGCCCCCGCCTTCGCTAATGACGTCACATTCTCCCGGAAAACGGTTTTCCCGTTGTTCTTGCATACGACCACTGGGCATATCAGCCATTGGTGTTACCTCACAGTCATTATCTCAAAGGGATACCCCACGTGTATTCAATCAACCCAATGATATACCCAGGCGCTCAATTCGATGAAAAATGTAATTTTTTGTAAATTTACCACTATTCCTTTGTTTGCGCTCCCATATCGATAAAAATTTGGATCACTATATCACAGTACCATCTATACAAAAATGCTAAAAATGAAGAGGAGTGGTTGCCTTCGAAGAAAGTTATGGTTGAAAAACCAAAATAATATAAGAATATTAACCATGACTGTATGATGATATGAATGATTTAGATTCATCGTCCGTCTGTTGATGAATCTCTCTCTAGAGAAATTGAACCTAATTATCTATCTACTCTTAACATTAATAAATTAGATGAATATATGGTATGTCGAATAGTATCGAATACTCGTATGCTTCTTACTCCTATTAAATCATCGTAAGTTATATTTCATTTAGTATGCCTTATTGATTGATTGAATGATTGATTCAGATCGAAGAAGAATGTTCATAGAGTTCTTTTAAGTGAACATGGAGTGAATCAATTGAAAAGGTAAGGAATGAAAGAAAGTTAATAAGTGAATATTGATTGATACTTGTAGAATAAAGGAAATAGATAGATCATGTATAGTAATAGGATCAATATTAAAATGTGGAATAGTAGAAAGGAATGAAGATATAATAGATAAGGATGATCCATGTCCTTTGTTATTCTCTCATTGGGTTGTTAATGTTGAATCAATATGGACTATTCCTATTGTACCTACTCGATATACTTATAATCTTCTTGAGGTATTCATCATTCTCATTCATATCTTCTATTTATATATTGATTAATTTGAGTTGAAATTAGAATGTGAACCATCATCGAAAGGACGAATAAGAAGAGAAATGTATGGAAAAGATGAATATCTGGTACTCGAATGCAAGTATGTCTATCTATATATCTATCTATCTATCTATCGATTAATTCAGATATGGAATAGAAGTATGTGTTCGAGAGGAACGTTTATCTCCATTTCTGTCTCGTGATCTCACAATTGATAACACTATGCTTATTTGTGATTCTATTCTAATGGATGGATATCAACAATGTCCATTCAAAGTTCTTGATAGATGTCGTATAATAAAGGTTTATATATTAATCTTAATTAATAAATAAAATGAATGGATAATGTTATAGAAGACAGGAGGTATGGAAGATGAGATTATACTTAGTCGTACTTCTTATTCTCAAAGGGTTAGTTTATAATTATCATTCTTGTCAATATGATATATTATAGGAAAGAACTGATAGAAGAGATGTGGGTAATACTCTAAATGATAGTCAACTTAGTATTGATTAATATCGATTCATAATCTTTGATCTCTAGTTACATTCTTGATATTTGATCTCTTCTTTCATGATTACTGGTTGAATAGATCATTAACTTATGATATTATCTAATTGATATCTCCTTGCGCAATAATACAATCATAGGCATCGTTCGATCCAATTTGAATTTTTGTTAAATTTTTCACTTTATTTCTTTCCACTAGAAGTGTTACAAACTGTATATATTTGTTATCTTTTCATTTCTTACTGCTTATTCATTTTGAATTTAAAAATCTGTCACATGCATTTATTTGTACAGTCTCGTAGATTTTCCTTATTGAGTCTAGAACATTTAAATTATTACGAGAACTCTTATGTGTATTACATGGAATGAATAGAAGAAATAAACATTTTTGCAATAAAATATTGTATTTGTAAGAAACAATTGAGATATTGATCGTTATATACAATAGAGAAGAAGAACCAGTGACATATTGACGAGTATTAGATTTGATGAAAAGAA
Organism: Parapristionchus giblindavisi; assembly: GCA_943737045.1. Lineage (NCBI taxonomy): Eukaryota > Metazoa > Nematoda > Chromadorea > Rhabditida > Diplogasteridae > Parapristionchus > Parapristionchus giblindavisi. The sequence continues at coordinate 368,397 of CALSFV010000296.1, read as the reverse complement.
TTATGTAAATAAAGACCCAAGAGATGAAAGGAAAATATCACAGAATAAGATAATGAGGACACAACCATATAATATATTCATAAGATATGTTAGTTATAGAATGATTTGATAGATTAATAGAAGAAAGAGTAAAATGAGGATGAACCTCATATAATAATCATGCATGGCATTATAACAATCAATAGATATTCTTTACATTATTATGACTATATAATCTTCTCTCTATAATATTATGCATGGATAAATGATAGAATGAAACAAATGCATTACTTAACAATTGAGATATACCCTATAATATTCAATTCTATGGATAACCATCTTCTTTATATCCTTCTAATGTCCATCGTTGTCTATCATCATTATTATCACAACTCCTCATTTCCAATCTATCATTTGATGACGTTACACATCTACAATCATTCATTAATCAATCATTCATTCAATCATATAATAACTCACTTTCCTCCCTTTCTATGAATCAATTGCCCACTTCCTTTATCATAATCGAATACATGTTTCTGACTAGGTCCAGCTACAGCACATTTATCTAATCGAACTGCTCCTATGAATCAATAACTTCATTACTCAATGAATGAATGAACTGCACCTTCTAATCCTAATGTAGTCCCAACAGATAGACATAGATCATCACTTCTTAATTCTCCTTTACCAGTATAACTCCATGCTTGATTGCCTCCTTGTCCATGACATACAGTCATTCCAACCAATTCTCCCTTCTTAATATATATGAGAGACTATCTATTTTGCTTATGGCTTGGCACTTGGCCAAAAAGTGATATGATCCGATCGTACCCAAATCGTGCACAGTTGTACTATGAGGTGGCATGAACTCACAGACGGAGTTTAGGTTCCTCATATCTGCACCCTCGCTAAATAACGTAAGTTCGATAAAGTGGCATCAAAATTTCAAATTTACGGATTGGTTCGATATGTGTATACGACGAAGGGCAATAGTAAGCAGGCAATAGTAATGATCTGAAACACAATCGTGGAAGTTTGCCTTATTCCCGAAAAACCACGACTAATTCGCCTTTTTATTGAAAACTGAGACGATAAAGCGTGCGCCTCCCACCGTAATCAAAATGTGGAAATTCAAAATTCGGCAATCACTGCTTGTTTTCATTCGATTCCTGTATTATATTATTGTTTTCTTTTATCATTTGTTCGTTATCTGAATATCTCAGGGGTAATATTACACTATTTTTCAAAAAAAAATATGAAAAAATGACGATTTTTGAATTTCCGCATTTTGATTACGGTGGGAGGCGCACGCTTTATCGTCTCAGTTTGCGATAAAAAGGCGAATTAGTCGTGGTTTTTCGGGAATAAGGCAAACTTCCACGATTGTGTTTCAGTTCATTTTCGTACAGTAGTTACACTAATGAATACTCGTCAAATTGAAGGAATAAAAAAAGACCCTCACCGAGAGGCAATTGTAGGAAAAATAAAATAAAATTTTTTATTGTTTTATTTTATTTTTTCTCGGCCCCACGGTTTTGGATCGGGATGATATTTGGTGGAATTTACCTGCTTACTATTGCCCTTCGTCGTATACACATATCGAACCAATCCGTAAATTTGAAATTTTGATGCCACTTTATCGAACTTACGTTATTTAGCGAGGGTGCAGATATGAGGAACCTAAACTCCGTCTGTGAGTTCATGCCACCTCATAGTACAACTGTGCACGATTTGGGTACGATCGGATCATATCACTTTTTGGCCAAGTGCCAAGAGAATGTCACTTGGCCCAGATAGTCTCTCATATATCATTCATTGAATATATATCATAGTCTACAGTATATCATAGTAATACCTTCCTTCCATGAGTATCCATACATTTCTTTTCACTCTCAATCATTACAGATCCTAATGACTTGTATTGAGCAGGTAGAGGAGCCTTCATAAATTTATTTAATACAATCACACAATTGTTCATCTCATATTTTAATATTTAACTTCGTAATGCTTAATAGATTTCAAAGAGTTCTGGCTACTGCACTCAACTTCAAATGTTACAGTTGAGAAATAATACCTCAGGATAGATATGTTCGAGATACCAACGGAATGATTTACATTGAAGTTGATTACGAAGTTGTTTACGAGATGAAAGATCTCCTGCATCGACACGACGAGCTGCTGAATAGAATAAGATATTGATACAATGAATGAATGAATGAATAGATAGATATATAGACTGACATGGAACCATTTTATAGAAGAACTCCTTATAATCATCCATCCATACTTCGGCTGTTCTAGCTGCATTATGATGAATAACCTCAACAACTACAGTAAGTATTCAACACATCGATACATATTCCAAAGTTTCTTTACAACATTTCATCGCTCGTATTTCTCTTGATCTTTATCTACGTACTCTACTTTCAATGCTCGAGGAACACTTCCATCCCCAGTTATTTTCGCAAAAAAAAAGCTTTTTCACCACAGGAAAGTAATGCTTTCGGTTGAGTAGTGTCAGAGGAATTCCATTCCGTATTCTAAGCTACTACCTCAAGACTAGACTATATCCGCACAGGTATATGTTACTCAGTTGGGAAAGTTTAAGGCCCACCTTGAATCCACCCGTAAGAAACAAGCTGAACTATATTTCCAGAAAGATAAAGCAAGATCACACACTCCAAGATTTAAAGAGGTTGAACGGGCGTTCGATGACTGCACTTTACTACATGATCCACCGTATTCCCCGACCTTGTCCACTCTCACTACCATTGGACTGCCCTCCCTAAAATGGGAGGATAAGCCCCCCCCCCCTCGCAGGGGAGCAGGGGGACTTATGCAAATTACCCCGGGCCAAAAACCAGGAAAGTTCCTTGTTTTCGTTCCACTATCACTTCCTCAAAGGACTGCACTTCGATGACTGAACCAGTGTCGAGCATCGGTCGAAAAGTATGTTACAAAGTACCAAGCCTGACCGGATTTTGAGCCAAAATTTCACAAAAATCGGAAAAACCTGACCGGATTTTGAGCCAAACTTTCACAAAAAATCGAGAAACCTGACCGGATTTTGAGCCAAATTCCCAAATATCGAAAACCCTGACCGGATTTTGAAAACCGATAACCTTGCTATTCGACTTATGGTGTCGAGTAAAAGATCCTGCTTAATTTCATTAAAAAAGTATACCTTAGCAGTTCCACCAGGGAATGTATATGGAGTTTGCTTTCTGAATACATGTCCAACACGTGAACATGGATGAATCTCTAATGATCCTCCACACATCCAAGTACGGAATGATATCTCTAGATTCTCTCCTCCCCATACTTGCATTCCTTCATCATATGAACCAATATCATAGAAGAATTGCTTATCAATAGCAAATAGACCACCAGCAATTGTTGGAGTCCTATACAATTATCATGCATCAATACTTTTATCCATTCCTATAGATGCTTACCGTATAGGTGAACTACGATCTCCCCCACGACGAACAAGTTCTCTTTGAGGTACAGTATACCTATCAATGTATACGATAACTAAATGAATGAATCAATAAATGTAAACCATCTGAAATTGAGATGCCAATTGAATCCTCCCCATGTAGTATCACTAGCAGTAACATATTCAAAGTTATCATCAGAAATGACATCAATTATAGGAGCAACAACAATCTTTCGATCATATTGAACACGAGATAGAAGAGGTTCTAACCATCCATCTGTTACCTATAATCATAATCATAATCATTATATAAATATGAATGAAAGACAATTAAACATACTTCAACATGAGCATCAAGGAATAGAATAACAGGAGCTTTAGCCATTCCAGATCCTGTTAGACGTGCACGAATTAGACCTGATCTCTCAGGTAAATGAACTAGATGAACTGGAATCTAAAGTGATATTCATTATGATATATAGGAATATAGAGGAATAGTCACATACAGGGAATCGTTTGATGTAAGCATCGAGAGGTTTACGGAGATATGATCTGAATAAATAGATTAATAGAGTAAATGGATAATCAAAGACTACCTATCAGATAAATCATCAATTAGAATAATCTCTTCAAGTAGATTAAGAGGTGATCGATTGACTACAGAATGAAGTGTACGTAAAAGAGTCGTCCATGCTTCATTATGGAAGACTATTATGATTGATGTCTTGGGTAGATTAGAGAATGTAAGGGCTTTACATCTCAATACGATATAATATGTAATGAATGAATACATTGAATACTTACTGTGAATTTCTATAATCAGGTAATGATCTATTCAATGACATCATTTCAGATGCAAGTACATTGAATTGATTCTCAAGGAATCGTTTATCTTTCTCAGAATTCATATGAGAAGGAACTTCAACAGCTCCTCCCATTTCACCTAATCCATTTAATCCATTCAATGATGCTCCTATAATCAATAATATATCAAACAATCATTCAATACTATTCATGTTGATGCATATTATCAAGAATGGAAGATAACCAACATACCACTCATAAGTTTAGCTAATTCTTCTTTCGTTTCATCATCAATTGTATCATCAATCGATATTGATTCTTTATCTTTATTTCCTCCATCATTTGGATGTAAATGTCTCTCTGCACGTATTTGATTCCTACAATATAATCAATAACTAATGTGGTGTTACATTTTCAAAACGGGCGCACGCCGTACATACGTTTCGGAAAACGTCTCCGTCAACTTGAAATTCGAAGTGTTTTCAGTCTCGAGTGGAAAACCCTGATGGATCATGAAATTACTGCAAAAGGTTACGCTAGTCAGCCATTATTGATCCATGGTTACGGTAACTTCTTACCGTATCCCAATTGACAATAAGGGTTTTCCACTTGGGGCCCAAAACACTTCAAAATCAAAGTTGACGTTGATGCTTAGGGATGTAACACTATTTAGAATGACGGCGTGCGCCCGTTTTGAAAATGTAACACCACATAACCAATAAATAATCGATAAGATTGATTTACCCTTGAGTAGATGAAGATGGAGTATCAAGATATCTGAATAGAATGACAACATCAACTAATAACCATACAACAGATGTAGCTACTACAGCACGACATATTGCCCCTCTGGGAACTCTCATCCTTATCGATTCAGTTACCCTCTATCGATTCAGAGGGATACTGTATCTCTCCGTCTAGGAGAGTGATGATCACTCCTTAATTCAATCAATCAATCAATCAATTGAAAATGAATAAATAATGTACACGCGATAATCAATGGATCAAACCAATCAATAATAAACATTTAATTAACTTAATCGTGGAATTGCTTCATTTCATTACAAGCAGAACAAAAAATATATTGGTACCAGACCATCGAATGAATGAATGATATATAACTAGTATAAAAGGAACAAATTATAAAGACTTGAATAATCAATGATTATGATCGTACAGTAAGAATATGAATAACATCATGATTCATCATAAAATCATTAGCATCTTTCAATTACATCGCTTCAAATGATATTTGAATTATGAATGAACAAAATTGAATTATGCAAGAATATGATAGGAAGAACGTAGTTGAAGTCCTCTCAAATAGTTCATAGTTGTTTATGAACTCAATCATATTGATTAAATACAAACTACGTTCAACCTTTCATTTTAATTCATTAGGATAAACGAATAATAATACAAAACAAGACAATAAATATACTCTTCATTTCTATCTATGATACATATCTATGAAAAGTTCTAATCTATAAATTAATTCTTACATTCTAAACTACGAATCAACGCATGCAAATGAGAATAATCTCGTATTATTACTATTAGTATTGCACTGAGAAATGTTACACATGCTATGTAAATGATATGGATAAAATATAATGAAAGAGATAGAGTTAGATACTAGGTTGGGCTAATTTATTATAAATAAGCCAATCAGCTAAATCTCTTCCTTGTTTAGATCGTATTGATGCTTCTATAAGAGGAAGACATGGAGCATTCAATTGTTTCCATCCACTCCATTCACTACGTGGTACTACTTCTACTGGATCATCCTAATCAAATCAAATCAAAAGATCAAAGATCAAACATCAACTATATATACCTGACACTTATGGAAGAATTCATTAACAGCAATTTGTGCTTCTCTACTCCATACTTCACTTCCTACATTAGGAGCTACTCCGAATAACTGAAAAGATATTCTAATATATAGAAAGATATGGAGATATTATATAAGATATCTCTTACTTTACATTTGAAGGCGAGCATTTTCTTAAATGGAGATAACGAATTCAATCGACGAATACTACTTGCTTTAGAATAATGAAATGCTCCTACATCAACCTAAGAAAAGAAAAGATGAATGAATTAAAGATGATCTATATCAAGTCAAGATAGTAATGGACTTACAAGATAGAAAAGAAAGTTATTTGGATCAATTTTACTACTTCGAATACATTGAACACGTTGCCATATACCATCTACATTAGCTGCATAAAATGATCCAATCTTTGGTGAATCTACAATTACATCGACAGATAATAAAGTATCAAACAATATACTCTCACTATCATTACATATTTACTCTCATCTAGAATATTTCATTTCTTCATTTATTTCAATTGTTTCGTTCATGTGTGAACACGTGATAAATAAAATAAATAAACACTAATTATGAAGTAAACAAAAGGAGAAAATAAAATACTTGAGAATAATAGTTAAACAAACCATTTAGAATAGATTGAGGTTCATTAGATTCTTCAGCAAGTCTTTCATATAGATAGTCAGGCATTGGATCCTATAAGTATAGTAGTCTCAATTCAATTTATATTAATTAGTAAGAAGAAGGATGAATAAAAAGGAAGAATGAGGATATATTTAATAATATAATGATCGATATTTGTCATTCACATTCATACTAATTATATCTATCCTATTAGTATTGATATATCTATTAGTATTTCTATTCCTTCCTTCCATATTCAATAAGAGTAAATAGATAGATATAAACTAACAAGTGAAGCTTGTCTCAAACTAATCTCAGAAGGACCACTTGCATATATAGGATGAGCTAGAAATGATCGACGAGGCATTCCAAATAAACTCATTGGTTCCATTCGTAATGGTGAATCGAAATCAGATAATGAACCTAGAATCTTATATAATCAAAACAATTATAGAATACAATAAATAAATAGTCATTAATTTAGTCAATATCATAACTATATAAATAAATAAAGTAAAGATACCAATAGGAGGTAGATTATTATGAGATGGTAAATGTGATACATTCTTTCTAAAACAAGACAAATATTAATCGGCAATAACAAATAGTTAATATAATATCAAGGATATTAAAAGTTCTCCAATAATTACTCATCATTTCAAGGGGATCTACATTCAAAAAATATGATAAATATTACATATTCTCATCGTTATCGATCATTTTAGAGGAACTCACCAAATTCGAAGAAAACTCATTTTATACCGTTATAACATTCAATATCATATTTTTATAAACATTTTAAATTGAAAACTAACTCTTTATTCTCTTTTTCTGCACAAATGACTTCCATCAATGTATCTTCTATGCTCTTTCCTTCCAATGTTCGAAGTTTAACTCCATATGAAACATTCTTTGTCTCTTTATCCATTCTATCAATCTAAATGAATCATACGTGGACACCACTGCCGCTAGCGGCAATACACCCCCGATTTTTGACACACGACCCCCGATTTTCCAAAAAAAGACGTATAAATGCTCCATTCTTTGCGCCCGACCCCCCCCCCCCCCACCGATTTCCATTTCCAGATGCAATGCCCGCCCACGTATGAAATGAATATTATAATACTAAATCCAAAAGGGAAATGATGAGATGATAATAATGAATCATAGTAAAGAAGGAGAAGAAGAGTGAAGAAGGGAGAATATGCGGATCAAATTGCACAATTGAGTGACTATTGAGTGCTTCTCTCACTAATATACAGAACAAGAGAAGAAGAGATGGAAAGAGTGAGGAAAAGGTTGAGAAAAGAAGAGAGGAATGAAGAATAAGTATACCATTATGGTTAATTCATTCTTCTCCCAATATATATATATATATATATATATATATAGTATATACCTCTAATGTAACAGGTGTAGGATCTCCATCTTCATTTTGTTTGAAAAGAATACTTCGACATACTTCATCTATTCCTTCTCTTTTATCTCCTTCATTATCTAATACAAGATGAACACGAGTAGCCAATGGAGAACATAACTAAATCAATCAATCAATCAATCAATCAATCATATTCAATCAAATCAATACCTCGATTGAACTCTTATTAATTAATCTTAGATTAGAAAGAGGAAATGATCCTCGTACTCCAATATCAATGAATAAGCATTGAACTGTACCACATAATGTGGGTGGAGACTACAAACATAATCAATCTATTTAATCAATAACCATTCACCTACTTATCTTCATATCTTTTGTACTCATGTATGGTAGTACCAAGATACTATCAACCAAATGACATGAATAATCAATAAAATATAAACTAACCAATACAATGACTCTGAAGTAATCTCCTTGTGAATCTCGTAGTGCATATGCTCCATTCACACACACTTCCTAAATTATAAATACTATTTCCATTTTTGATGTTACAGTACTTTTCACTTCTTATATTGTATCATTAAACTAGAACTAATCAATACGTATCATATATTATCATACATTTTCATACCGTCATACAACGAGGATCAGCCACTATATAATATATAAGGCTCATTTTCAGAATCGACCCACTATATCACGTCGGTTTGCGAAAAAATACGTTAATGCGTTCGTATAGTTCATCCCCTTGTTAATTTCCTGATGATTTGAAGTCATTTTCGCCCAACCACAATCTCTCGTTTCACACACTCACTCGCCCATTCCTTTTCATTCCATTCAATTCCATTCTGCACCGCACGGTCTCGAGCTCGCGGTGCGGAATGAAACATATCGTTTTATCCCTTTCTCTTCCCTCTATTTCTTTCACTCTCCGGCGAGAGAGTGTGAAACGAGAGATTGTGGTTGGGCGAAAAATGACTTCAAACCATCAGGAAATTAACAAGGGGATGAACTATACGAACGCATTAACGTATTTTTTCGCAAACCCACAGCTCGATTCTCTCGTGACAGGCGTGATATTATTATTAACATTTGAGATGATACAACATCCAATGAAATTAGACTAACATGATAACATTTTAAAATTCCCCAATATATCATTCCCTCTCACCGTTATTTTTTTTAAAATAATTTCAATGTAGTATCAAAATATATTAAGCAAAGTGACTAATATATACACACCTGACTCTGTACACCAGGAACAATACTATCTGAATACTCTTTACGAAGACGATTCTTCAATTGAACAAACTTATCTTGAGAACATTCTAATCTGAATATATTATCTATTCAATGTTATAAGAAATGATGTTGGACCAACCTTATATGGAAATCAGCAGCATGAGTGAATGCAACTACTATCACACGATCTCCTTGAGAAAATGTTTGAGAATTACATGTTAACTTAAATACATCATCATAGTTAATCTAAGAAATTGAATATAGACAATGAGCTCAATAATACCATAGTAGCAAGTTGGAGAGGGGTATGAGTAGGAGTACATTCCTTTCCAATTGATACTATAGGAGATAGAGATACAACACCTATACAACATCACATCACAATATATATAAGTGATAATAGAATAAAGACTAACCTGATGGATGAGAAGGTAATGTCTTCTTATTTGTTACATTATGAAGACGAACAAAGAGAATAGTAAGTGGGCCTCTTGATTGAGCTTCAAACTCTTCACCAGCTTTTACCTTAATTATGACAATGACATAATCTACCAATGTATTATAGAATACTTGTTCCAACCAATTCGAAGGTAGTTCTGGTCCTAGTTTAGTGCTTACATATCTAAACATGCACAAATAAAGAAAAATGCTATAAAATGTATAATTTACTCTTCTCTGTACACTTTAGCTAGATGATCAGCAGCTACTCCACGTGGAAAGTTCTTCTTTATTGTCTCATAGAGTAGTTCTCGAATCTCTTCCATTTCTTCTGATACATCCATATCCGCATCACCTCAAAGAAACAATGTCGTAGATACTCTCGAGACCCAATTATCTTTCAAGGTCGCGTTATAGTATTCAATTCTAGGTACTTCTCCTGACCTGTTTCTACTAATGAAACAATCTACGTCAAAATATATATGGCATTTGAGATATATCCAGACAGTAGTACTAGTACTACTAGTAGTGATAATTGTAAACAGATGATGGTTTGATATGAAGCAAGATAAATGATGAAGATGATACCGAAATCGAATATGGTTGAAGGAATGAGTCCATCAGAACTGATGAATCTATGTGAGATACTCATACGACTACAGAACAATCTCCAAACCACCTTATCCACACACTGTACAACTCACTGTTTCTGTCATTTGTGTTATACACGATACACTGTGCACCATACACTATACATCCCCTTCACAATACACCTATGCACTAGTATCTATGTGGTTTTTTTTTATTTACACATATTTTTTTTATTTTCACAAAAGAATTCACAATAGAATATGCTTCATTTTTATTTTATTTATCATACATCGTAAAGATGTTTCAACAAGTAAAATTAACGAATTAATGTAAAAAGCTATATCCACAGCAACCAACCTTAGAAATAACTGTTATCAAAGACGTAATGTGAATATATATTTAATGTACGATTCATCATTCCATGGTGTGAAATAAATAAAAAAACATATGAAATTTGTTTTATGGGGGTATCTTTTTAGGCTGAAAAAAACTTCCCAAAAAGTTAAAGAGCAACCGTGTGCTGGTGTATGGTCTACGGTGTATGGTGTATAAATCATATCGCCTTCCTTCTGATGGTTACCACAACCGTGCTATAGGTCTTCCAATCATGGATTTCGTTACAGGAGAATAATTTTTATCATTATTTTAGTTCGTGCTCGGTGAAATTTGGTCATAACACGATCGATATTATGTTTTTTTCTTAATCTTCATGATTGTTGCTCCGGTTTTGCAGGGTAATATTACAGTAAGTAGCGCGCAAAAGGTAGTTTACTGCTTGCTTAGTTTTTCGCTACATACTCATGAAATAGCAAAACAGTAACAAAAAAGTAAGTACTTTTGCGCGCTACTTACTCTAATATTACCCTGCAAAACCGGAGTGTTTATTGTTTTCACTGTTAAACTCTAAGAACATGTTCAATAGTAGTACCTTCTCATTTACTTCTTGTCCGAAACCAAGCCTTCACTTCGTTAGTTGAAGTGTTCGTAAATCATAAGAAGAATATATTTCAGAATGTTATCGACAAAACTCGCTTCTCGAGCATCATTGACTTCTCTGAAATATGCATTTCGCGCGCTATCTACTACCAAACATATGAACACTTTGAAAAGTTTGTTTTATTTTCCTTAACGTGTCTAATTTTCTTTTGCAGTCAATACAGTCGAAGAGGGAGATACAACTGTTGTTCGAATGGAAGAATCAGCTACTAATGGTGTTAAGATTCAGAGTACAGAAGATACTTGTTCCTTGTGTACATGTAATATCCCTGTCAAAGTTTCTTATAAAGTAATTATAATCCTTTATTCATTCATATTTCAATAGCTTATTAATAGGACATTCTCATCCTGGAACAATTTATGCGTGAAGATGGCACCGTTCTTCCATCTCAATTGACTGGTCTATGTAGAAAGCAACAACTTCATATTGAACGGTATTAAAGTCTTCTGCTATTTATAATTGATATTGATAAAAATGGATTAAGATGTGTCATGCAAGCTCATTGGGCCGGTCTCTTCCCTGATAGAACGATTCCTCAATTTGACAGAGCTGTATGTTTCTTTTATTTGTTCTCATATGTAGAAGATGTTCCTGATTCAGGGTTATAAACGTTTCAATCGTTATTGGAATGATTCAATGGACATGTATCGATTGAAAGAGAAAAAGTTGCCTGGAACATGGTTTTATATCAAGAGATATCAAACGAAAAAGGGTCAATTTGCAAAACCAACTTGATTTTCTGAAGCTTTTGAATAAAATAAATAGATTTTTAAATAAGTATAGTTGTTAAATTGATTGTTTTGTTCTGCAAATAAAGCCGTATCTCTATCTCTGTGTTATCTATGTTATTGAATGAGTTAATAACTCTAATAATATCTCATTGTCTTCTCCGTTCATCTATCATATATGTATATATGATCATATTCTAATCTTTCTTTCAGTTTGATTTATATCGAGATGATGTATATATAAGAATGCCAACTACTGTATATTTGCCCTTGTTGGTCGTTTTGTTCTCCGTTGATTATGTTCATTCTAAGACAACTATTCATGTTAGTATATCTATTTCATTGCTAAAATTACTTATCTGGAAGCATTGAAAACACCAACTATATTCTGCATTAAGTATTCCAATCAATAATATATGTATAGGATGACGTAACCATTCCCACTTCTCCGTGTCCTTCTGTTATTGGATGTCAATGTGTTCATTTGAATCCATCTTCTCTTATTTGTTCATCGATTGGTCCTTCAACGATTAATGAAATTACAATACAGTATCCTCATCTTACTAATCTTGAGATTAAAGGTTAGTGAAATAGATATTGAGAGAGATGTAGGAAGTCGTACTTTAGAATGGAATGATGATACCTTTGATTTGTATTTACTATCTAATCTTAAGAGATTGACACATCTTCAATTAATCGGTAAGTATTGATTGTATTGATTGTTTCCATCGATCTATATATCGTGTGTATACTGTTGAACTATTGTAGATTCCTGGATAAAGTCTTTGACAAATCAATTTAATCATACCAAATTGAATATTCCTCTCAATGAGATTACTTTTGATAATAATAGATTGAGTAACTGGACTGAGGTTCGTCTTTTTTAAGTATTCGCAATTATTATATTTTATATTCTCCAGATTTGTCTTCTTTCCCAATATCTACCTAAACTTCGTAAGATCTCGCTGAAAAAGAATAGATTCGAATTAATTGAAGAATGTAATCAACCATCTAATTTGGATACGGTAGATTTGAGCAATAATATGGTATGACTGTATATCGTAATCAATATATATATATATATGTTTGTAGATAGTGGATATATCATCAATTCCATCTGGAATTACTTCATTGTATCTAGAGTCTACATCAATTAGTTCCTTGAATCAATCAATAATCCCTCATTCAATTATTAATCTCTCATTATCTTCATCTCCTTTATCATCACTTGATCTACCTTATTTACCTAATCTTCGAGTCCTCAATTTATCTAATACTAAATTGACAACTCTACCACATATTGTTGCTCCTTCCTTGGAGAAATTGATTATGGATGCAAATGAATTGATGGTATACAATATTTTTATTTTATTATGTTATATTTAATTATTTTTATTTGTAGTACTTGGATATCTCTAATTTGAGTAGAACAAAGTTAATTGAATTATCTCTATCTCATTCTGTTAATCTTCTATCTATACATGGAAATCTTCCTTTATCTGTTCAATCATTTACTCTTACTCAATCAAAGATATCTTCTTTTTCATCTTCATTCTTTAGGTATGAATGAATGAATGAATATCTATCTAATGAATGATATAATTCCAGTCATCCTCTGGATTCATTAGATATATCATCTAATAATTGGTCATGTGATCCTTGTTTTCTTAAATGGACAATTCCAATTCATTCACAAGTATCATCAATTCTTCATCACTGTGCACTTCCCAATCATTTACCTGAATGTTCAAGTATTGAGGTATTCATTCATTCATTAATTCATACATTCATTTATTCATTCATTCATTTACATCAAATATAATCATACACTTCACAGCTAATTTTTATGTAGTTGTCGTTTTAGAAAAAAAAAAATTCTGCTTAAATTGTAATCTTTGCATAAAAAAAACGAGCCTTACGTAGTGTGTGGACCCTGAAAATGAGTATTATATAGTGGGTGAATGGTGACATTGTGATGGTATGAATAGAATGATCCTCTTTATCTATTGATTGTATTCAGTTGAATGTACCTACAAAAGTATCAGTATCCAATGGAGGAGAGACTTATATAACTTGTTTATCTTCACATAATGAAACTGTTATTGAATGGTGGTATGTCCATTCTATCATTATACTTCTATTATATCTATTAATCAATCAATTAATATAGGTTACATCGACCAGCCACATTCCTTGGTAGTTATGATCCTCTATTAGATCTTGTCAAAAAAGGAAATGGAAGTGATGCTTTAGAGGTACCATATTCATCATCATACATGGACGATCGACGACACCCACCCGATTTAGACAACAATCACTGAAAATGAAAACGATTTAGTCAAAATTCATTCAATAATGAAAATGAAATTTTTGAATGAAAACCTACCCAACCGATTTTAATTTCCAGCGACAAAGGTTGCCCACATATGATATTCATTAAGGATTAATTAATGGATTGATTGTAGGTTATACGAGGAGGTTCTCTTCATGTGTTACATTCAAGCAGAGATATAGTAGAGAGATATATTTGTATTGGAAAAATAAGAGGATCTAATGATACAGTTGTATATAAGGTATATATTTATTTATATCTTCATTATAGAGATCCAAATTAAGAAATTAAAAAAAAAAACTTTTTCATGTAATATTCATTATTAAGTTACGAAAAAATTTGACATTTGTTACGAATTCGTAATATTTGGTCATTCAGTCAATTTTGAGGGCTAATTAATCTGAGAAGCATGTTTCATATGCTTGAGAATTTCACTCTCATCCATATCAGCATATCATATTTCTTGGAATAAACATAAAATTAATAAACAAAAAATTGTATCGTTGCGATTTTTCAGATGTAGTTTCTTTTTTTTTTAGTATGTCAAATTACACTTTTTTAAGTTACGAAATATTACGAAAGTTTTGACAGTAATTTACAAATTTTAGTTATTATGAAAATCTGTTGTTACAAACATACGTGGGCGGGCATTGCCGCTGGAAATGAAAATCAGGGGCCGGACGCAAAAAAGGGGGGTCGGAAGCAAAAAATGGAGCATTTATACGTCATTTAGAGTGATTTTTTTTGGAAAATCGGGGGGTCGGGTGCCAAAAATCGGGGGTGTATTGCCGCTAGCGGCAGTGGTGCCCACGTATGGTTACAAACATCTGTGGTTGATTGTATTGATTGATTGATTACTATAGACATGTCAACTTCGTTTGAATCTTTCTCAATGGTATTCATTTGACGTATTGGATTCAGTCTTCTGGGGATGTATAATGAGTGCAACTCTTGCTTGTGCATTCTCATTCTTACTCAATATTACTTGGATTCTATCAAGGTATATAATCTTACTTTATTATCGTTATTGATATAAAGATTAATTTATATTAAGGAAGTCAATTCTATGGTGGATACAACGTGCTGAACGTCTTTCACGTGTACGAAAGATGGTTGAAGCTGTTGAGAAATATCGAACACGACAAATGGATACTATACATGATAATTATAATAAGAAAGTACATGCTATGAGAGATACTTATCATCAACAAGTATATACTTATATTGACTACTTTATCTCTATCATTATCGTATTCTTAGGTCGAACAACTTCGTCTTGGTTATTCATCTCAAGTGGAAAGATTCCGCGATTACCGTACTGCTCAAATGGAGAATGTTCAATCTCATCTTGAAGCATTGAGAGAGAATTATCAACAACAGTTACATAGAGTGAGTATGAGTGTATACTGTAATGGCATTGATTGATATTGATTAGTTACGAGAATATGGTTCACGACGAGCTGAAGTCTTATCAGAAAGTTATGAAAGACAAATGAATCGTGTTCGAATGTTTAATCTACAGAGTAGATTGAAGATGATGAGACAATATAATCTGAAACAGAGGTATCAATATCAATTCATTTATATCATTCTTAATAGATCTATTCAGATATATCAATAAACTATTTGAAAGTTTCCAAAAGGATAATAATGACCCAGAGGCAATGAGAAAACATGAGGAAGAGGTTACTGTTTATTATATTGTACTGTATAGTAATAATTGATTACTGTAGGTTCGAGCAGTTCTTAATCTACCTGATAATGCTCCAACTCTTCCTCCATTATCTCGTTCACCATCATTCTATTCATTACCTGAATATGTATTAAATGAAGATGGTAATCTTCATCCATCTCCTCTTATTCCATCTACAAGTCCTCCATTATCATTTACACATCCTATTCGTATATCCAATCAATCTCCGTTGTAGATATGGGTAATCACTCGTTATCATTTACTTTCCTCCCTAGTGGTATGTATATGAACAAGCCATAAAGTTTATTTAATTCTATCCAATTCACAAAATATAAATAAAGACAGACGAATAGATCTACACATTAGACCAGAAGAAGGAATGAAAAGAAAGGACACATATACATTAGTTAATATTGGAAAAGAAGTTAAGAATATTCATCTTTAGCAAATACAGGAGTAAATGAAGGAGCGAACTTCTTAATCCATGGATCAACTGCTACTTGAGACATTGGAGCACGATTTACATAATCAAGAATAATTAATCTAAATTGTACATTATTATAAAGATATTTTGAATGATATCTTACTTTGATAGAAGAGTTTTAGCTTCTAAAGACATTGTTGGAGGCACATTATATCTACACTTCTTGATTTTGTCTAATGTATCATTCTATAAACAATCAATAATCAATACCACTTTCATAATCTATCGTATACCTGCATAGTAGCTTCAAATGGAGCTTTCCCTACGAGACACTCATACATGAGAATACCTACGGCCCAATTATCGACCTGAATATCAATCAATAACAATTGAGATAAAATATAACTGATACCGTAGGTGAACAAGTCTTTGAATTGATCATCTCAGGTGAGAGATAGTCGAGAGTACCACATACAGTACCCCTATTAGATTTTGTATTATCGTGAACTGACCAACCGAAATCTGCCAGCTATTCAAATCATCATATTATACTATATTAGTTTTCGTTATTCGTACCTTTAAATTACCATATCCATCGATTAAAATATTCTCTGGTTTAATATCTCTATGAAGAACATTCTTATCGTGACAATAGGCTAAAGCATCTGATACTTGTCCAATGTATCTAAACATTCAACTTATCCCATTACTATGTTTAATAAACAAACTTGGCCGCCTCCCCTTCTGGCAATTTTCCTTTCTTACGAAGATGAGAGAACAATTCACCCTTAACATTAAACATAAATTGTGAAAAGAATTAATATATAAACCTTCTCAGCGAATTCAAGAACCATATAGATACGAGTATCATCATGGAAATAACAATAACAACGAAGAATATTTGGATGTCTTAATGATATCAAACATTCATTACATTATCTCAACAATAGCAATACCTCAAATGGAATTGAATTTCGATCTCACGTTTTAATTGATGAGTAACGTTATAACGAACAATTTGATTTTTGAACATGACCTTAAGAGATGATACTAGTATATTGTATACACTGCTGTCGATATTATGATGTCATTAAGAACAAGGAACTCACCTTAAGAGCTACGACAAATTTAAAATTTTTCTCACGAGCGAGATAAACATTTCCAAACTTTCCTTTGCCAAGAGGTCGACCAATATCGAAATTATCAATTGTGAACTTTCGTCTGAAGAAAAAAAAATAATGACAATATTTAACTGAAGAAGCAAACCGTTCTGATTGTTCCGAATTTCCTTCAACATTATCCGTGATATTCTCCCTCTGATTATCGTCCTTCAATGTTATATTTCCAATCAGATCTTTTATTTGCATTATTTTATTTTAGAAAAAAGAAGAATAATTAAGGTAAACCTGAATCATCTCGAAATCTGAAGGTACCTCAACGCCACCGGATGTCATCGCTTGTACAACTCCCTTCAAAGTAGGGTTCCATAAATCGGTTAAATAAAGAGCGAAAATGAATCATTTCAAACCGATGACGGAAGGTAAACCGTCTAAACAGACCAAAAAACCAACTTAGATGCACATATAACAATAAAATAAAAAGTCAACCAGAGGTAAATCTGCATATGAAGGTGAATCCAAACCAGTGGCAGCCATGTACTTGAAAGAGTTAATTGAGAAATAAAATAATTGATCTGAGAAAACAACACAAACAAACGATACGCACTTAAAATTCACATTAAATGTAGAAAAGGATTCGCGCCTTCTTTAAAATGCGGGAGTTTGAAAATTGTAGTTTGTAGTCTCGATGTCCCTTTCGCAATTTTTATTGATTTTTAAAGTTTAGTTTTTGCTAATTTTTCCCTTAAATGTTTTTATGTTCATTTTTCAGGCACGATGGCTATGATAACGTTCAGTGACAACAAAGCCGGCATGTCCGGTCTGGATAAGGTTTCTTCTTTTTTTAAATTTTCCTTTCGAAAGAGCTTTGAAATATAGTCGTGGGGGCCTTCACACGAATAAAAGCAATTTCAGTAGCGACTTTTTGATTATAGGACAAGATTCAAAAGATAATAGATGAAAGTACTGGAGAACATTTCGGAGCTTTCGCGAAGAAGAAAGAACAACGATTGGAACAGCAAAAGGATAATATCAGATTGAAAGTAAATGGATTAAGTGATGCAGAAAAGAAACAACAAGAGATGGAAGTAAGTATGATTGATGAAGTTAGATAATATAAGTAGATATTACAGATGAGAGAATTGTGTGATGAAATTGAAATGGAACGAGATTTAAGTCGTCATTGTGTTCATATTGATATGGATGCATTCTATGCATCTGTTGAAATGAGAGATGAACCTAGATTAAGAAATGTTCCTATGGCTGTAGGAGGCTCGTCCATGCTGGTAAATAAGATTCAATTAGAATAATATATAAAGTGACTAAGAATGTAAATTGAACGATCAATTGGATACTGTAGATTATATATCGATTTATTAAGAGTACATCCAATTATGAAGCTCGTCAATTTGGTGTACGTGCTGGAATGCCTGGATTCATTGGACTTAAATTATGTCCACAATTAGAGATTATTCCTTGTAACTTTGATAAATATACACGAGAAAGTGGATTTCTTTCTTCTATTCTTCTTGATTATGATCCTCTTCTATCAATGGGATCACTTGATGAAGCTTATCTTGATATCACTCAGTATCTACACTCAAGAACCAATAAAAGTATCTCAATTATTGATTCACTTATTTTACTCTATCAATAAGTATTATAGGTCGTCATACAAGGATACGATATAAGGGTGAATGTATTTGTCGTCTTCCTATTCTTAAAGATAATGATAGACTTGGAGTATCATCGATTGAAGAAACTGAACAATTGTGTTCTAAATGTTCTCATACAAGAATTGTAGTCAAAGATGAAGTAGAGTTTGGTATTGATAGATCAGAGGTATACTGTATCCATTCGACAATATTATTGATTGAATTGTATAGGTAGTAAATGAAATGAGATTTCGTGTAGAACAATCAACTGGTCTTACTTGTAGTGCAGGTATTATTTTTTTTAGTCATTTTAATTCCTTAAAAAAAGAAGTTTAATATGTTTAAGGAATTGCTCCTAACTTCATGTTGGCTAAGATCTGTTCAGATCAAAACAAACCAAACGGCCAATTTGAATTGAAGAATGATTTGGAATGTGTTAAACAGTTTCTGTTCGATCTACCGACGAGAAAGGTGTTATTGATTGATTAAGGCCTTTATTATGATCTTACTGTAGGTAGCAGGTATTGGTCGTGTAAGTGAAGCTCATTTAAGTGCATTGAATATCTTTAAATGTAGTGATATCATCAAATATCTTCATCTTCTTCCTTGTGCATTTTCTCCATTAGGATGTGATAGTATGATACGAGTTAGTTATTATTTATTATTCTTAAGATGGAATAATGTTTAGATAGGACTTGGTATTGGATCAAATACCCATACATCATCTACAACAGTAGAGCATCGCAAATCAATGTCTGTAGAAAGAAGTTTCTCACCTTCTTCTCATCCTATTCAATTGAAAGAAATGTTAAGAGATCTAAGTGAAACATTATGTGAACAAGTTAGATAGAGCATACACTTCATATAATAAATATATTCATTATTATTCTTATAGGCTTCATCTCGTATTAAAGGAGCCAATGGATTATCGATTAAAGTAAAGTTGAGTTCATTTGATGTATTGACTAGAAGTGCATCTATTCCTAAAGGTAATCAATACTTTATAAATGTTTTCTGATTAAAGATAATTTAAAGGATCAAATCTCCTCAATGCAGATACTGTATATAATCTCAGTTGTAATCTTCTTGATAATATTGTTAGTTGTGATCTATAATACATTAATAGAGATACTGTATCATTCAATCATATTCAACTATCGTATTATATTACTGTAGTTTCTTCTTTCTCTTCTCTACAGTGCGCGACATAATTATAAGACACCCCTAAAATTTTGGGATTCTGGCCGAGTGGTGAATGGAAATCGAAAGATGTATAAACCATTTGTATCCCCTCCTTGGATAACTAGCGTAGCCCACGTATGAGGGAATTCCATTTCCCGGTCAACGAGAAAATAATTATTTTCCGAAATTTTACCGCGACATAATTATAAGACACCCTGATTTTTTTCATGAATTGCTATTTTTTTAAAACTTCCGCATAACAGCAACAGGGCAACAATAGGTTAATAATCTATGTTATGGCCCATTCTCGAGATTAGGCCAAAGGTGCGATTGGGCATGCTTCCATAGAGGGTAGAAAACGATTGCCGATCGATATCGTCCCACTCCGTTTTGATGAAAGCCTTCATTTCGGCAACGCGTGTATACTGTTTGTTGTTCTTATACACACGACGAACCATGATGCCCCATACGTTCTACATGTGGTTTGCATCGAGGTTGCCCGTAGGGCATGGAAGAACTGGGATGTTATTGACTGTGAACAATGCTTTTGACTGATACCGGCATTAATGAAAGCGCTGTATTTCTAGGAGATCAGGTGGTGGGCACGGCTCAACCTCATGAACAGAACAAGGGTAGTCTGGTGCATCACTTGATACTCCGGATAGTCCATCCTGCTGGAGCTGAAGGAGATGGGCGGCATGTCAAATTTTAGGAACGCGCCCAGAACATGACCGAAGTTCCTCCAGCTGAAATAACGCGGATCGTTGAGAAAATCATGTCAGAAGCAGCAATATCCGTCAGGAATATAATGGTTGAACTTGTTCTTATCAGTTAATGCAATCAGAATCCGATAATTTGAAAATTTTTGAAAAATATGATGTACCGTACTGGGGCGGGTTCCCAAAATTTGACATGCCGCCCATCTCCTTCAGCTCCAGCAGGATGGACTATCCGGAGTATCAAGTGATGCACCAAACTACCCTTGTTCTGTTCATGAACAAGAACCGTGTCCACCGTCTGGTCTCGAAGGTAGACAGTGCATCCATTCATGCAAATACCCCTCGAAATCATTGTTCGCGGTCAAGAACATCCCTTTTCTCCCATGCCCGACGGGTTCCCCCGATATAAACCACATGTAGAACATATGGGGCATCAAGGTTCGTCGTGTGTATAAGAACAACAAACAGTATACACGCGTTGCCGAAATGAAGGCTTTCATCAAAACGGAGTGGGACGATATCGATTGTTTTCTGCCCTCTATGGAAGCATGCCCAATCGCACCTTTGGCCTAATCTCGAGAATGGGCCATAACATAGATTATTAACCTATTGTTGCCCTGTTGCTGTTATCCGGAAGTTTTAAAAAAATAGCAATTCATGAAAAAAAAATCAGGGTGTCTTATAATTATGTCGCGGTAAAATTTCGGAAAATAATTATTTTCTCGTTGACCGGGGTATGGAATTCCCTCATACGTGGGCTACCTTAGTTATCCAAGGAGGGGATACAAATGGTTTATACATCTTTCGATTTCCATTCACCATTCGTCCAGAATCCCAAAATTTTAGGGGTGTCTTATAATTATGTCGCGCACTATATTACGGAAAGGATATAAGATATATGTATGATGTCTTTAGTTATCAGAGGGAAAAGAGTTGAGACTTCTTGGAGTTCGATTGTATAAGCTTATATTGAATGAGAAGAATGAGAGGAGTATTCTTCAAATGTTCAAGAAAAGAAAGATTGAAAATGAAGAGAAAGAAGAAGAAGAAGGAGGAGGAGAAGAAGAAGAAGAAGGAGAAGGAGAAGGAGGAGAAGAAGGGCCTTGTTGTCCTATTTGTTCATTTTCTCTACAAGATATGGATGATAGAAAAGTAAATGAATATTCTTTCTCTCCGTGTAACAATTTAGTTCAATTACTTCATTTTAGTAACTGATTAATTTAAGATAAATACGCATATGGATGAATGTTTAAATAAAGAAGTAATTAAAGATGTACTCATTAATGATGCTGTGGTTAGTTCTTCAATTGATTAAAGTGAAATAGAAAACACTATCTGAGAGAATTCAACAACTGGAATATTTTTTGGTATCGATGAAAAATGAATTTTTCTGTTTTATGTGTGATAATTACAGGCTCCATGAATGGAGTACACTGGTACTTGGAAATTGCTTCCAATTGAAAATTCGCTTCAGGGGGTGACCACACAACGATTTGACGCCTTTTCCTAAAAAGTTTATTTCGATGCCAATCGATTCTGGAATGGGCGCAATGGACTCCTTGGCTAATTCTAAGAAACTATTGCTAAGGAGAGTTTTTCGATCAAAGGTCAACGAACGCTGGAATTCGGGAATTTTCGTAATAATTTTCACATTAAATTAATTCTCACTATTTTCCCATGGAGAAAGTAAACTTTTTATTTGCTCAATCGCTTCTGCATATTATATTACACCTTTAGTTTAAAAAGTGTAATTTATAAAAAATGGGAAATTTATGTACGAATCAATTTTGTTCGTTGGACTTAATTGTGGTGAGGATTGGCGACGTTCCCTAAAAAGTTTATTTCGAATCCTATCGATTCGTGAGTGGGCGCATTAGAATTCTTGTCAAATTCTAAGAAACTATTGCTGAGGAAAGTTTTTCGATTAACGGTCAACGAACGCTGGAATTGGGAATTTTCGAAAAATAAAGTTTACATTAAATTAATTCTCACTATTTTCCCATGGCGAATGTAAACTTTTTATTTGCTCAATCGCTGCTACACATCTTAGCACGTATACGAATAAGTGAATAGAATAGAAATTACATCACAATGATGATTAGAATAGAGAGCAACACTGCCCAACTGCAGCTGCATTCCGAACTACCGGATGAACAGTCAAATACCCGTCTTATTGCGTTGATATACGCACGAAACTAGCAGAAAAGCGACAAAAAATCGATTAGGAAATTTCGCATTCTTACCCTTACCACAATTCCTGACCATAATTCATACAACAACGACAAAATTGATTCGAACACAAATTTATATTTTTTTATAAATTACACTTTTTTAACTGAAGATATGTTATATTATGTAGCAGCGATTGAGCAAATAAAAAGTTTACATTCGCCATGGGAAAATAGTGAGAATTAATTTAATGTAAACTTTATTTTTCGAAAATTCCCAATTCCAGCGTTCGTTGACCGTTAATCGAAAAACTTTCCTCAGCAATAGTTTCTTAGAATTTGACAAGAATTCTAATGCGCCCACTCACGAATCGATAGGATTCGAAATAAACTTTTTAGGGAACGTCGCCAATCCTCACCACAATTAAGTCCAACGAACAAAATTGATTCGTACATAAATTTCCCATTTTTTATAAATTACACTTTTTAAACTAAAGGTGTAATATAATATGCAGAAGCGATTGAGCAAATAAAAAGTTTACTTTCTCCATGGGAAAATAGTGAGAATTAATTTAATGTGAAAATTATTACGAAAATTCCCGAATTCCAGCGTTCGTTGACCTTTGATCGAAAAACTCTCCTTAGCAGTAGTTTCTTAGAATTAGCCAAGGAGTCCATTGCGCCCATTCCAGAATCGATTGGCATCGAAATAAACTTTTTAGGAAAAGGCGCCAAATCGTTGTGTGGTCACCCCCTGAAGCAAATTTTCAATTGGAAGCAATTTCCAAGTACCAGTGAACTACACTCATTGAGCCTGTAATTATCACACATAAAACAGAAAAATCTATTTTTCGTCGATACCGCACCTATGTCGATTTTCTAAGATAGCGTGTTATAGAAATTTACCCTACCAGCATATTATGTGAGAGCTCCGGTTTTTTTGCTCGCTGGTTGCGCCGTTGAGAGGCCAAATCTCGCGGTGTATCCCGTCTAAATGTTCAACCCGCGGTATTGCGACGGTATACCCAGCGAGTAAAAACTACCGTAGATGGGCAAAACAGGGGAAATCTTCTTATATACAAGATCTATCCTTTCGTTTCTGAGAGAAATGATCTCCATCTCGAATTGAATTGATAATACAATATAGTAAATGATTTTTTAGACTCCATCAACATCAACTCAATTAGTTCGTCGTAAAAGTGAGCCTCCTAAGAAGAAACAAAAGACAATTCTCGCATTCTTTCCTAAAGCTAATTCTTCGTCTTCATAATTTTATCGTTTACTACAATGTATTACTCCAGAGCTACTAACAATTTATACATTCATAATTTGTAATATCTTGAAAGAACAATAAACCAGTGATTGGATTTGTCATTTGAATGAATTAGAGATCAAGATTAATATTTGGTAGTTTAGAGGATATTATGGAGATTGAGATGGAATACAGAGATTTTGTGAAATAAGAAGAGAAGAAAGAGCAGGTCGATCCATTGATACTTTCTTTATCTTTGCTCGTTTATTCTGAAATATGAACAATTTCCAAACCAAGTTAAATGTTAACTGTTTTATCATTGGCTATGTAAATATTAAATATTATAGTTCCTTGTGCACAATTCTTAAAATGAAATCTGCCAGGAAATAGTGTCTATGGTAATATATCCCCCCATACCGTATTCATATCTTAAGTTTCTTTCTTATTACTCAGGCAAACAGTCGAATGCATTTTGCAGCTAACTCAAATGCATGTGAGATGACAAAATAAATGAAAAATGCAGGCATTTTTCATGCATTTTTCTCAGCTTTTCCTAGCTTTTTCGTGGCTTTTTACCTTTTTTAGTAGCAATTCTATAGCATTTCTATAACTTTTTGAAGCTTTTTCGAAGCTGTGGCTGCAAAATGCATTTTTGGAACATTTTTCGTACCATTTTAACTTCTCTTAGCTGCAAAATACATTCCACTGTTTGCCTGAGTATTGCTAAATTTCGAAAAATAACGAATCATTTGTTTTCTTTCAAAATTGAACAAAAACGCAGATTTTGTCTAATATGAACTATTAGTGGTAAAGAGAAGAAAGAATGGCAGTTGTGGACTTGTTCTCAAGGTTAGATCTTTATCTTATTATGTTATACATGAAAGAAAGAACAAAAAATACCCAATTAACATATTTTAGTTTATTACTGTACTGATAATTTTTAAAATGGACAGTAATCACTCAGGCAAACAGTCGAATGTATTTTGCAGCTAAGAGAAGTTAAAATGGTACGAAAAATGTACCGAAAACGCATTTTGCAGCCACAGCTTCGAAAAAGCTTCAAAAAGTTATTGAATTGCTATAGAATTGTTACTAAAAAGGTAAAAAGCCACGAAAAAGCTAGGAAAAGCTAAGAAAAATGCATGCAAAATGTCTGCATTATTCATTTATTTTGACATCTGAAATGCATTTGAGTTAGCTGCAGAATGCATTCGACTGTTTGCCTGAGCAAGATATGTATTTAGTGTTTCATAATAATTTTCACAAATGATCTATTAATGTCTTAAGTGGTTAAAAAGATGATAACATTGATATACCTATGTATGTATACATGTACTTACTTGAAACCAAATCTTGATTTGACATTCATTCAATCCTAATTCATGTGCAAGTTCTTGTCGACGTTTCTCAGTTAGATATCTGTAATATAATCATTTGATATGAGATGGTCTTCAATAGATTACAGTAATATTAACCTATTATCCATAAAGTGTCTCCTAAGTATTGATTGTTGTTGAGGTGTAAATGCAGTTCGTGGTCGTTTATCATCTACATCTCTTGTAGATGATTCTTTCCGTTTAGGACGACGAGAACGAAGACCTGATATTGATTGACTGGATACGGTATAAGAGAATAAATTAGGATAGATGACTAACCACAAGTGGGACGATCAGAATACCGTGTAGAGTATACCCAAGCAGGTAAAAGACTTGACTCATCGATATTCTCATTCATATTATCCCTTTTATTAGATGAACCAAAATCATCTTCAAGTATTCTAGAGATAGAAAATTTAAGAGTAGAAGGAGAAGATGAGGATGGAGTAGATGAAGATGAAGAATCACTTTCTGATTCCATTGTATTAGATATAGAATAGAATGAATAGATTATATAGTTGACTCCACCCACTTCTCGTTGTAGAGTAATTGAATAGAAGAAGAGTGACAAGAGGAGAGAGGGTGGTAAATAGAAGGAAGAAGAAGATATTGAGAATACTTCAATTAGATCAACTGATTCTCATTTAGATGTCAAGAAGAGATGAATGGAAGGAAGGCTTTATGCTCAATTAACAATGAATCAAAGAATAACAAAAGGATACGATAATAGTCAACAATGAATATAACAAAGTATTATTATCTCTTAGCAGAACGGAGTCTTTGTCTAAGAGGAGGAGTAATTGCAGGAGTCTTAGGAGTAACTATCTTAGTCGCTGGAGTCTTTCTTCCTCTCTTAGGAGTTGGTTCACCTTTTGGTGTAGTAGATACACTGAATATATATATATATATATATATATATATATATATATATATATATATATATATATATATATATATATATGAATATGGTGAGGGATAGAGTGGACAAACCTCTTGATAGCTTCCTTAGGAGTCACAATCTTAGGTGATTGTTTAGCCTTCTTAGGAGTAGGTTCAATAATCGATTCGCATCTATATAGTTGAATCATTTAATATATGTATATATAAGAATGATACCTTTCATCATCATCGATATCATAAACTTCACTATTATTAATCTTCTTTTCACTATCCATATCATAATCCAATCCTAATCCAGCCAATTTAGCCATCTTCTTAACCATTTTGATATCACGACGAATCTACAATCACTTCTGCTACTTCTTTTATTCATAACCTCACTATATTTACCTTAGCATTCATTTCTTGTTTCTCGCTTTTCTCCTTATTCATTTTCTTAACGTGAGATCTTGAACTAGCTCCTTTATTGGGTTGAGCAATGATCTTTGCTCCCTTCTTTATTATATTAGGCACTTGATCTTCTTTCAGATGCTACAATTATTCCATTATATACAATTGAAATCTATGAATCAATAATCCAACTTACCGTAACCTTTATTCGTTTTGTATACATAAGATATCCATCCATAGCTTCCATGGCTACTTGTGCTACCGTAGCATCATCAAATTGAACAAAGGCATATCCACGATCTCTTCCTGACTAAAATTAATCAATAAATAGATATACGATAATTATAAATACAGTATACCTTTCTACATCTGGGAACTCTCACTCTAACTACTCCACCAAATTGAGAGAAATAATTAGCGATTTCTCTTTCGAAGAAACCGAATGGAATATGATCAATCTTAATGACAGCTGAATCCTTGGATGGAGTTCCACTTGATACAGTATCAGTCATTATTGATTGATTCACCTGATCTATCTTAAATTGACATTATTAATCATTCTCATATATGTGTCCATAGAGGGAGATTGACCTTGTAAGTCACTCAAAACATCCATATAATGAAAGAAGATACAATATACCATGGATATCTATCATCCATCTATCTATACGCAATCTTCCATCAATCAATCATTCATTCATATCCACCACCTTACCGTCAAATATATTTTTTTATATCAAAAGATTGAAGAAAAAACAACAAGACTTCGTCTGGTAACTAGCTTTTCATCTAATTTAACAAATTTATCAATGGCTCTAAAATCTTCTGATTCGATTCAAACTGGTCAAACATTCAAATTTTTAAACATCTGATTAGAATCGAAATTTCCCGACAGGTGTTGAATCTAATCAAATTAAAAATAGATTTTTTTAAACTTCAAATTAGATTCCAAATTCACAACTTTTCTGATTAGATGAAAAGCGAATTACCTGAGTATAACTTTTTTAAAAAGAAACGAGGCATCTCATTCACCTAGTGTATACTATATGATAAATAATTATATTCTTATGATTGAATACGAAATGAGCATATTCCGTTTTAATACTATGGTCATTAGAGTCAGAGTGCCCTTTACTCATTCCTTGATCGAGGTCAGTCATGTTCATTCTCCCTCATCTATCTATACACGTAAGACACTAATCTTAACCATGGCGGCAACTCGTAATTAGATGAATGAATGAATGAGGACTAATAGATATAACGAGATATGACAGATACAAATGGAATGAATATAGTAATAGATATCATCGAATGGAAAAAGAGTTTATACTGACTCTTAATAACCAATAATATATAGTCAATGCATCAAGTATTATGAATATATCCTTTATACTTTACAAATTGAACGATCGAGGGAGAGTATGTGGAATAAAGCGAATGATTAGCTTGAAGCTTCTGATTAAAGTGGAATGATGAATGAATAAATACAGTAGAATAATATAAGAATGATGTATTGCCAGTTGATATAATGATGATGGTGAAGAAGATAAGTCATCCAATACAATGGTTAGACATGTGAAATGTGTTATAGAACGAAATGAATGAATGTAGAGATGAGCAAATAAATTGAATTGAATACAACGACTCGATTAGTCTATATATATACTCATTAATATCTATCACATATGTATAAATGTCATTCTGATATAACTCTCTTCTCAATCTATATCATATAATCTATCCATACTACTTAAATATTCAATATTACAATATCCTCAATTGTAACTAAATCCATGTAGATAAGAAGAATATAATTAAATAGTAATAAAGAATGAAACAAAATGAATGAATAGTCATGATACATCTTTCAACTTATTCTTAGAGAAGATATTTTTGAAGAACTCTCTCTTTCTCCTCTTCGGTTGTTCATTTGTAGATTGTATTGAATCAAATGAGTTTAACTCATTCCTGACGATGAATCTGTAATATGAATACATTATATGAATAGACTATGAATGATCCATTTAACCTATCCTTCATATCTTATACCCAAGGGAATTCGAGAGCTTATTCAGATGAGAATGAATGAATGAATGAATGAATGAATGACAACTAAGAGAAGCCGATCAAAAGGAGGAGATACAATATATGGATGGATAAGTACTTCGTGCAATGTAATAAGCAACAGAGGATTCATCATTATACAAGCAGATCAATGTGTGGGAGGATACTTATCATATGCGGGCAACCTTTCTCGCTGCAAATTAAAATCGGGCGGGTGGGACGAAAAGTTAAATTTTTGAATGAATTTGGGACAAATCGTTTTAATTTTTGAATAAATTTTCGGGAAAAAACGGGTGGGTCGGGTGCCAGTATCGGATGGGACTTGTCGCTAGCGACAATGCCGCCCACATATGATACATACACCTCAACCACATATTTTCAACTGGGAAAATGTTTACTAAAGGAAGGAATGTACATTTCTTGAACAAAGAATAAATTAATCGATCGTTTTGAACTCTTATGCATCGTTACATTAGCGTTACGTGCCTACGCCGTAACCCCCTCCGCCGCGTCGGAGAGGTAGTGGAGGGGGTTACGGCGTAGGCACGTAAGGCAAATGTAACGGTGCATTAGAAACGGGAATGATGAACAGTTATCAACTTTTAAATAAACAATATTTAAAAAAAAATCAGTGATTTTATATTAGCATTGGATTAGTTCGAAAAATCTCGTGTAGCAATTCTAAACTAAAAGGTTTCAGTTAACATTGGTTGAAATCATACGTGAGCGGCAGTCGCCAACGACAAGACCCACCCGGTTTTGGCACCCGATCCACCCGAGTAATCCAAAATTTACTCAAACATGAAAACGATTTTGCCAAAATTCATACAAAAAAAAAGATTTTTGCGTCAGACCCACCCGATCTTAATTTCCAGCGATAAAGGTTGCCCACGTATGGTTGAAATGTAGAGGAGGAGGATAGATAGAATGGATTGAGAGTGTGTCTACCTCTCAGATGGTCTCGATGAAAGTATTGATCCATTTGTAGATGGAAGAGTTGATGGAAGTGATAAAGGTACTGATGATGAATGATGAATAGTTGATGATCTATCCATTGATGATACTGATGATGATGAACCTAAAGAAATTAAAGACAAGATAGACAATATGATATAAGGAATAAGACATATACAATATGATGGACATGAGTTAGTGTAAAGAGTGTGCAATGAATGAAGGATGCAGTGAAGGATATATTGTTAGAGTGAATACATTAGACTATCATATTCATTGGGGAATAGCTGTGCTTATAAGCATTCTGTTATGATAGTGCATAGAATGATGATATGAAGGACAAGAATAGAACATGAATAATTATCTATCTATACATTGAATATGAATGAATGAATGGATGAATATACCTGAATGAGGTCCTCTATAGAATGAAGGAGTAGCATTAGATGATGATACTATAGATGGTTTACTACGAAGAATTGATGGAGCTGATGATGTTGTTGAAGTTGTTTCTGAATAGATTCAACTCATGATGAAGAGGGATGGATGGATGATTAGATAATGATGAATACACTCATACATAGAGATATATTATAGATAGTGATGTTACAACATAAGGTAGAATAGATTAGATGGAATAGAAAGTAAGAGACATAGACACACTACACTCACACAACCAACAGATAGATCATACATGGGCGGGGTACCTGGAGCATGACTCTACAGGGGGCATCCGAACGAAAAATGGTTAATTTTAAAGGGGGCCTTCAGCTTTTTCCCCAAAAATTTCTCTTACACGTGTATTTTACAGGGAGCATTCCACAAATTTTCAAAGCCCTAATTTTACAAGGGACACCCCCATGTAGGCGCCCATGTATGAGATAGATAGATGGATGATTACCATTAGAATATAGAATAGGGAATCCACATAATGATTCAATCTCCATCCATCTTTCTTGAGCTTCTCGTGTACTTGCTTGAATATTCTCCATACGAGATCTATAATAATATCATTAGAATGATTAAATATGAATTAATGATAATACTTGAGATGGAATATTCTTGCATCAATATGATCACTTCCAGATGAAGCTCCCGTTGCTAACTTTAATGATGCAACTAATGTTGATTGTTTCTTACGTAGTTTATCTACTTCTTCTATTGCTCCTTTCATCTCAACTACACATCTTAACAATCAACATTATTAGATACATTCATATATATATCCATATTGCTTACTCTGCTCTTTGTTTAGTCAAATAGTTCAATTCCACTTCACAAGTCTTTCTTAGAAGTGGTTGAAGTATAAGAGGAGTAGATCCACTACATGATAGTTCCAATCTATTATTATATTATATAGTCATTAACTATTATTCATTCAAAAAAAATCTATATCATATCATTATTGTTCAATCGTTTACAAATCATGTGATATAAGCGAATATTCCATGTTCCGCCAATTAAAATAAGGAAAAAATTCTCCGGACGAAACATGCAGTTTTTCTGATTCCATCGAGTATAAAACAACAGTTTTAAGAACACAACGACAAATAGAGTATGAATATCGAGTGTACATTTTGACCATGTGAAAGTATGACTATAAAAGATATTGAATAATATCTATCAAAATGCTATTACGGATCAAAGAATCTGCATTTTTGCTCAATTTCAATGGACTATTTTCATGAATTGATATGATAACATTGTTATGAATGAATAGATATAGAAATATAAACATACTTTTTATTAGCTTCATCCAATTGATTTCTTAAATGAATAACTTCTTGTCCATCATGAGTTGGACGACGAGACTTCTCTTCACGCATTCTATTATGTTATACAATCTATTCATTCATTATGATATAGTTCCACAATCATTAACACTCCCTCTCACAATGTACATTCCATTTCAATTCACTCCCCTTCCTCTTCTTTCTCTTTCATCGATAACCATCACATTCTCTTCTCAATACAACAACTACTAACTTTGTCTATTCTATCCATCTATATATTCAATCCATTCACTTCCACTCCATTCCTATTCTCTTCATCTACTTCTACATTAACAAATCTAATTGACCTTCTACATTAGAATACATGAATAGATAATGATCTACCTAATTGGTCAAGTGTATAACAATAGGAATGGAACATACTTTTCAGTTGTATCTTCAAGATAACTCTTCATTTCATTTAATTCATCCAATTGATTAGTCAATGCATTCATTTCTTCTTTTGAACGTCTTCTTTGTCTCATCATAAGAGCAATTACAATCGATAGAAGAATAAGCTTAAATCAATTAATCAATATAATACATATAATATCATACCAAATATTTAAGCCATATTTGTAGATGAATAAGAATTAGAATAGATAAGTATATATCAACTTACGAGTGATGCTAATGCAATATCTTTCGCTCGTGATGAATTTTCACGATAACCAAATAGTACAACGTCTAATGCAGATAGACGAAGCTGAATACTCAATGATAAACTTATCAACATTTCATATCAACTAATCAATCTATCTATTCAGTACAACAAGACATAAAACATTCGGCGAATGAATACAATGATCTAGTGAGCAAATGATCACTAGAACACATTTTAATGTTTAAACATTAAACCTTTTGACGATGAACAGAAGATTTGATCTTTAGTCTTTCATTCATGTAAGAAGAATTAAGGACTGCTAATCTATATGATATAAGTTATACTTTTAACTGTATATGGATAGACTACCGCGGAAGAATCTTTCCATCTAATTTATTCGCCTCAATAATAGTTGAATATTGAGGAAGATTCGCAACATTTGTCATCCAGTAAACCAACTTAAACAAATTATGAACACTGTACATTAAACTATATTTACCTCTTGAGTTGACCAAGCCCGTTCAGGACTTTCAAACCATGCTTCCCACAGATCATCTACAGTAATAGCTTCATCTTCACCATGGAATGCTTTCTCACGACGAGCCCTTTCTGTTGACCGCATATTCATATCTTCAGCCATGAACTACAAATATAACAGATATATAATGACTATAGAACGTATGTGTTACCCCACTAGTTTCCGTTCTATCAATACTTCCTGAATGATCATCATCCATCTCTCTATGAATCTCAACAATAGCTTCAAATCCTTTAGCATCTCTAATCTTTTCTTCTTCTGCTGTCACTTCCACATCTGTAATCTATCACAATCATTTTTAAATCGATAAGACATACAGATAGTAAGCTTTGTATATGATCTAGAAGGTGGAAGACGGATTATCTATCACGTAATCATCAAAGACATTATAAATGACTCACTTCTCGTTTTCTTTCCACGATTCTCTTCACCTAATATTATAATGGGTAGAAGTAACAAAATGTGAAGCTTCATCTCCTTAACGATTTATACACTATTAGAGATCCGTTCCATAACGTAGGCGCACACAGCGCTAAAAACTTGATGGTACTGAAAACAGACACCTAAAATGATATAAATAATAAAAAAAAGATAAGGCAGACGGCATTGACAATGCACGTAGAAGACTTGACAAGCATCCAAAAACATATACGACACGAGTGTGCTATGGAATGAAACAATATAATGAAAAATAATAGACGGAGATGTACTTTTATAGAAGGTATACCTAAATTCAAGAGAACTGTGAATAAATGAATAGTACCAGGTAACGATAATGTATTAATTAAATCGAGCAGTATCAAAATTGCAAGCGAAATAAAATATAAAAAGATGAAACAAGACGACACGGTGTGACAGAACAAGAGAAAGCGACCGGCGGAAAAATTAGAAATGACCGAATGTCTGGCGTGTCTGCACTCTCGCCTCTCTCGTGCCGTCTGGTGCTCTAGCACTTGATGCACCCTGAATCGCAAGATTCTCTTACAAAAATCAGGAAAAAATATTTAAAAAAAAATTGTGCCTGTTTCAGGGTATTTGTTTTACAAAAGTCAGGGTTTATGCGTGATAATTTCAAAGGTCTCACACAGAAATTGCCTTAGCGATCACGAACTACGGTATTTATTTGAAAAGGTCTCACACAGAAATTGCCTTTGCGATCACGAACTACGGTTTTGGCTTCCGGTATACGGTACCTCCTAAAATTTTAAACTTCCGCCTACTCTGCGTCTCTACCATTCCGCCGGTCGGTGTGTCACACCGTGAGACGATACAATATTAATAAAAAAATAATACTTAATGAATTTTTTAAGACACTGAAATAGGAACTAGTTGAGTCCCAAACAGAAACCCCTTACAAAACTACGCGTTGCGATAAAGTGTTGTTTTAATTAAGCAACTTATTTATTTATTAAATGGAGCACATTATTATTTCAACATTTTTTTTTTGCCTACTAAGCTTTTTTGGTTTTAATATAACTTCTGACCACGTATAATGTCGAATAATGTATTTAATCCGGCTCTGTAGTTATCCGCAGATTTATACTTGCGCAACCCATTGAAAAGTTTTGTCGTTTCGATAGCGAGAGTGAAAAGCTGTTAAGATATCTACACTACCGGAAGAAAGGAGTGAACGATAGAGAGAAAGAGAAGAGTGAGAGCGGGCGGGTTCAACTCCATTCTCTCCCTCTCCCTCTTCTCTTCTCTTCAACGTCTCTCTATAGGATCGAGTGAATAGAAAGAAAGGGGAGACGGCCGTTTATGGCACAAGAGCAGTCTCCCTCTAGAGAAGCCATGGAGGTCGCTATTCGACAACGGCTAACAGGTACATCCTATACTCTATATTGAATATATCTTATCTTCTCTTCATATATCGCTTACGATCCAGTTGATCGATTGATTTCACTCATGATAGATTTTCTTATCTGCTCTTTTGTTCAGCCTTCATAACTATTAAACTGCACATACACACCATGCTCTTATTCATTTTCTGAGATGCTAAAATAACTAAATATATAAATCTTTTTATGATTTTGCATTATATAAGCCTGTCTTGGATTACTAGTTCGTGATCATGATCATTAGTTTGAAAAACGGTAGAATACTGTGAATAAGAGATAGTATATGATGATGGTTTGATTGTGATGTGAATTTTCTCGTGAAAATTGCACGTGATAGTGCCTGTATTGAGATAGTTAGAGATAAATGAAAATACAAAGATGAGCTATGATTAAGACTGATTTGTATGTTGTAGATGTATTTGGATCATACGATACCTTCGCCCATCGATTATCTGATACACATTCAACTCGCAATGGAGCTATGTTTGGAGTCGTTCCAACAAGTTTAATAATGAAAGGTCTCACACCATATACTAGAAGTAGAATAGTTGATTCATCTCCATCTGCTTCTCATTGTCTACAGGTATTACATATTATATATTATATATTTGATCTATTCAATCGATATCAGGAAATGAGAAATGTTCCTCCATTGTTACCTCCATTACAATTGAAGAGAGATGAAAGTAGAATAGAGAATGAAAATGTTAATGAGGTATGATTATTGATTGATTAGATATAATATTGATTGATTGTATTAAGCATAATGGATGTACATCAGAAGCATCATCATCTAATTCAAATATTAATGATGATGATAATAATGAGAATAGAAAAGGTCATAAGAGAAGACGAAGTGATAGAAAAGATGAAGATGAAGGACCTATAAAGAGAAAAGAGGACGAGGTTCAATAAAATCTTTTGATCTACTCTATATTTATCATTTATAGACATTACAACGAAATGGTCGAGAAGATAGAAATCAAAATAATAAATCGAATGTGTCAGTTTTTTAAACTTTATATTTACTATTATTTGATTATATGATTAAGATTAACTTAATGAATATGTTTATAGACATTTGGGAGATTTATTCGATGATGATGATGATGATAGTGAAGAAGGATCAAATGATAATAGACGACGATGGAGGGAACGAAATAATAGGTTGATTATATTGATTGATTCATTCATTAGAGATTATATCATGATTACAGTAATACTCAATCTAATTCCGATATACGACGAATAGTTATGAATATGCAAGTAAGCATTCATTATATCTTATTTACTTTGTTTGTCTCGATTGAATAGTTGATATTGAATGATTGAAGGTACCTTCATTGATACCACCTGTAGATGATCTAATGAAGAAATTGAAAGATTATGAAGATGAAGAAAAGAAAAGACTAGAAGAAGATGATGAAAGATTAAAGAAGAGAAGAAAAGAGAAAGAGAAAGAAGAAAATGAAAGAAAAAGAAGAATTGAAGATGAAGAAAAGAAGAGGAAAGATGAAGAGAAAAGAAAGAAAGAAGAAGATGATAGAAGAAAAAGGAAAGAAGATGAAGAGAGGAGGAAAAGAGAAGATGATGAGAGAAAGAAAAGAAAAGAGGAAGAAGAAAGAAAGAGAAAAGAAGATGAAGATGAACGAAAAAAGAAAGATGATGATGATAGAAGAAGAGAAAAAGAAGAAGAAGATAAGAAAGCTGAAGAGGTATTATCATATCATTATTCATTCATAATACTTTTATTATCTCTATTTTGTATGATATGAGACTATGTATTTAATTGATCGACTTATCACACAATAATTATAGACACAACGACTATTACGAAAAGAAAAGAAGAGACGAGAGAAGGAAAGGATAAGGAAAGAAGAAGAAGATAAGAAGAGAAAAGAAAAGGATGAGGATGATAGAAGAAAAGAGAAAGAAGTTTATCACTTTCATATACTTACTTATCTTTTATTATATCGTATTATACATGTGGAGATGAATTTGAATATAAATGAAATAAACAAATAGATGAAATAGTTAAGATTGATATGTTTAGGAGAAAGAAAGGATAGAAGAAAAGAGACGAGAGATAGAAAGAATAAGAATTGAAGAAGAGAAGAAAAAGGAATTAGAAAGATTAAAGATTATTGAAGATGAAGAAAGAAGAAAAGAAGAAGAGGTATATTATTGATTTATTGATTCAAATAAAGAAGTATTATATTGATTATATAAATGAATATCCTTTCTCATATTATATGATGTATTACTGTATTACTATTGTAGATTAATCGAAAGAAAGCAGAAGAGGAGAAGAAGAGAATAGAAGATGAAGAAAGAATTCGGAAAGAGAAGAAGAAAAAGGAAGAGGTTCTTTTATTTGTATATTTATTCATTATTTTGAAATTATTTATTGATTAAGGAGAAGAATAAATTGAGAGAAATTGAAAGAAATGAGAAGAAGAAGAGGGATAATGATATGAATAAGAAGGATGAGAAGAGGAAGGATAAAGAGAAAACGGTGAGTATATTGATTGAATGATTGGTTTAGTATATCGATTGATTTATTGATTTAGTATATTGATTGATTTATTGATCTAGTATGTCGAATGATTTATTAGACTGATTTAGTATATCGTTTGATTTATTGATTTAGTATATTGATTGATTTATTGGTTTAGTATATTGATTGATTGATTTAATTTTTTGATCAATTTATTGATTTAGAAGATTGGAGTGGAGAAAGGATCACTTCATTTATCTGTGCTATCTCCAGCTAAATTAGAATTATTGAAAGAAAAGGAAAAAGAAAGAAAGAAGAAAGAGAAGGAATATAGTAGTGGATCAATACAAAGAAATGATATGATTAAGAAGAAAGAAAAAGATATTGATAATTGTGATAAGAAGAAGAAATTAGGTGAAAAGGATAAGGAAAGTAAAGAAGAAAGAAGGAAAGATAAAGATGGAAGTAGTAAACTATCTAATAAGGTATCAGTATTCATTCATCTATCTATCTCTATCATATCATATCATTTAGTATTCACCATCACCTCTAAGTAGTAAGAATTCATCCCGTGTAGCTACTCCAATACCTCCATTACAATCATCTACTCAATCATCATCATCTAATGGTTAGTCTTATTCATCTATCATATCTATTCATATACTCTAATTTACAGTAATCCCTCCATTGAATATATTCTATTCATTCCCTAATTGTCCATCATCATCATGTGTAGTTACTCAATTTGCTCCTCTTTGTCCTCCTCCATTACTAGATCAGGTATCTATCTATCTACATTCATTCATTCATTCATTCATTCATATTAAGAAAGAATATTCATTGGATGATTATACTTTATTAGCTAAGAAGAAGAAACATATTGGAGATGCTGAGGTATTGTAATTCTCTTTCAATCTTATGATTATTAATTGAATGTAATTTCAGTTAGATAAAGTAATGAAATTCATATATTATATGGAATCAACAATGTTATTTGCACTTTCTGTATCTCATGTAGATTCAATGAAATCAAGTGAAAAAGAGATTCTGCAAGCTGGAATGATTATGAAGGAAACTACTCAACTTATTAAATCAGCTATTTTTTTATTAGAAAAGGATCCATATTCATCTCATTTATTTACTCGAGCTAAGGTACTATATATATATTTAATCCATATATCTTGTATCGTAAAACCAATAAAAGTAAGAAAATGTTTGGAGTTTAAATGAAAAATAATATTAATTGTAGATATTATGTCTACGTGTTCAAGCGGTGTTCTCTTTCCATATGTATTCAATCAAAGCTATTGTAACTCATTTATATTGATTATTTATTTGTATTGATTAAATGGATTGAAATATAGAAAGAATGTTATAGAAAGGATCTCGTCGCCATCAAGCTAATCTAGAGACACAAATACAAGAATCTAATAAATCATCTCCTATGAAGAGTGAAGTAAGTATATACTGTGCATGATTTATTGATTTATTGATTGAATGCTAGGTAACAATGCCAATGTCGTTATGGAAGATGAAATCATCGCAAGTAAATACTCTAGAGAAATTAGAAAATGCATTTGGATTATGGGATGAATCATCAAAGTTAATGAATGAAGGAGAAAAGTTATATTATATGAGGATAGATCAAGTTATCACTCATGCATTGTATGTCCATATAATGATATTAATATATGATGAATATATTTCAGTGAATGGGGAT
Source organism: Parapristionchus giblindavisi (assembly GCA_943737045.1). NCBI lineage: Eukaryota > Metazoa > Nematoda > Chromadorea > Rhabditida > Diplogasteridae > Parapristionchus > Parapristionchus giblindavisi. The sequence continues at coordinate 329,138 of CALSFV010000296.1, read as the reverse complement.
CTCCTCTTCATTTTGGTTCATCTCTTATTCATTTAGCTTATTTCATCAATACTGTTATTACATGGATGAAAGAAGAATACATAACAGAACAAAGAAATACACAGTGATAGATAATCATGATATCCCTCTTCCCCTCCCTCTCAATCTCTCCCTCTCTATAGCCTCTATATACTTACAAATAGACTTAGTTAATATGAATATAATGAATAGTAGATGATGATAATGAGGTAGTCATTTCATTCCTTGAATATATTCTAATCAGGTGTACTAGTTAGTTGTGTCTATGAATGGATCATTCTCATATCATGTAATTAATGCTTTCCTTCATTACAATAATTATAATGTACTTGTCTCTCTTTTATTCTTATCCATTCATTTTATCTAAATGATCACAAATCATTGATAGAAGTAGACGTTGAATACAAATAATGATTAGTATCTTGTATATCAAATGAATATATCATAACGAGTATATCAGTCTCGTTACATTTTGAGCCATTTCATAAAGAACTCAAGACCATTTCTTATCCCTTTCCCATTCAAATCCTTTCAGAATATAGATGAATTGATTAAATGTATCCATCTTTCTTTGTATCTTTATTCATTAAATGAAACGATATGATGATAGACGAGTACATTTATCGATATTTATAGTCTCCCTCATTCAATGTATCACTTGAGATATTCACCGGTGTATATGCTAATGTTGTTCATATCCTTAATCTATCAATTAATCCAATCATATCATACATTATTCTTGTTATTCAATTGAATAATCATAGTAACTCATACAAATAGTTTAGAATGGATTAATTGATGGATAATTGATTCATCTACGGGTTTATTTATATTTACATACTTATAGTTGTAGTACAACATTTCATCTAATGTAAACATTTCTTTTCATTTGGAACTTTGGGATTCGGTTAATTTTGTCCATTGTTAAACAATAAATAATTGATATAAATACACATATTTTGATTTCTCTGCCACAAATCATATTAAGATGAAATTATTATATTGAATACCCAATTGATGAACAATTAATGATTAAAATAAATTTCCGAGTGTTAAGGAGGATATTACATTTAGGATTATTCACAGTAATGAAAAAAAGGTAATTATAGATGAATTGTGAGATTGAACAATTCGAAATAATTCAACAATTTTTAAACAATTTTCAACTAAAGAAGCGATCGTTTGGGATATTGGTGTGGTGTGATGTTGGTGCATGGTGAATTGAAGCTTTTATCTTTTCGCCAATTTTCCGGTTAGCGAAGAAATTATGGTGCGTGGTGAGGATGTCATACGGTATTTTCAAATACGTAATTGCACCCAGTGCGCGCATTTGCTTCCTTGATTTCTTCCAGTTTGAGCTCTATAATTTTAATTTATCGTTCGATTTGTTTATCAATAATCTTCTTTTTCAGGTGGTTATGACCCTACCTGGTTGTGCATTGTTCCACAATAGTAACACTACTCAATTCCGAGTTGTTCCTTCTCCATATGATAAGACGAAGTTATCACAATGTGCTTATGTTGGTAATCGTACTCTGATGAGATGTAAACAACTGCGAACCAAGGAACAATTGGCTAGGAATAAAGGCAATTGTGAACTTGTAAGTAGAATTACTTTGTATTCTAATGCAAAAATGCAATCTTGTGCAATCGAGCTATCTAAAGTAGCTGAATGATTTCAGCATGAACGCATTCCTTCGGTTTGTAAGAAACAAGGAGAATTAGAGCAAAAGTTGATGGAAGTGGAAGTGGAAGAAATGGAACAAATCAAAGGTGATGGAGCACTCCGAATAGGGAATGAAATCATGTAAGTTATTCTTCAATTTATGTATTTTTATTGAAACATTATAATATTGTAGTGATCCTGTTTCATTCTTGGAGAGTAAAGATGAGTTTGGAGAGGATATAGTAACTCTTGGATGTGAAGTTGAAACATCTAGTATGTGTGATCAGACATCGTTAGTTATTTCTACTTATACATCTATATCAATAGATGAATTGTAGAACTTATTGGAGGGATTCCCTTATGTTGACTGAATCTGAAGCTTTGGAATTGCAGATACGAAAAGTTAAAGATAACATCAAACAAATTAAGGTATATAAACTCGTAAAGTTGTCTTGCTTAATTTTTTAAAATATATAGATGTGCCGGGAGATAAATAATGTCCAAGCACGAATGACTATGGAAAAGATAATGATAGAAGAAGAGAAGAAAGGTAAAGAAGATGAGGAAATGAATGAATCGTCTTATGATATTAATGGTGAGTTTACATATATTATTCTCTATTACCAATAAGTATATTCAATATTATTTACATTATTTTTTCTTATATTTAGGTGATGGTAAGATAAGAAAGCAAGTAATTCGTGCAAATATTCTATCCGGTATTTTGCATTCTCAGGTAGGTTATACAATAAATATATATTGTTTGAGTGAATGTATATTATAGATGATGAAAGAGATAGAGAGTATCCGTAAAGATAAGAATAGAGAGAAAAGGAAAATGTGTAGATATGAATGGAATGATGATGGAATGAGAAGATATTGTGAAGGATTAGCTATTCCTTCATCTCAATATTGTATGAAACGTAAGTTATCCTTCATACTATATATCTATATAATTAGTTTAGATATTCTATTGGATGAAGAACAACTATTATTCATTCCTTGTCATATTTGTAATGAAGCAACTATTAATTATAATGATGGAGATAAACCATGTTGTGGAAGACATAAAAGTATCATTATTGATTCATTAATATTAAAGATGTAGTTGTATTATAGATAGTAGATTGAAGAGAGTTTATACAAATGATGGTTCTCCTAAATTGATTCGAGTAAGAAGTAATCCACGAAAGATGAGATGTGAACCTGAATGGCATACCAATTATACTACTTCACCTACTACTATAAAACACGTATACTTCTTATTTTATCTATAATTATTTTAATTGGAAGAATTCATTGTCGCTTTTAAATGAATCAAATATATATTAGGCAAATATAAGTATATACTGTATTAAAACATTATTGTTATTGAATGAAACGGGTTGTACCGTCCTACTCCCGCATCGCATTTAGATGGGTCTAAAGATTTCTTAACCAGAACAACATTTTAGGTGATGATTACAAAATTATTTTCACCCACGCAATTTATCGTGGACCCACTTTTTCCAAAGCCATTTTTCTCAACGATTTAATTCGTTTATTTTTTCGAATACCCTACGTAAACAAACATTTGAAAAACGATGAAATCCAGAAATAACGTTGAAAATTTTATAATTAGTGCCACTGCATTTCGAAAATATTTGTGGTTGTTGATTAGATTACGGTATTAGATTTGTCTCTCTTTAATATATTATGATATTATGATTGTAATGATGATTGTATCAGATTGTAATCGATCGTTTGGATGATGACGATGATACACCAAGTATAATATATCAATCATCATTATTGTCTAATAGTCAGGTATTGTTATATCCTAGAGATATCATGACAAGGGCTCTTTGAGTACTCCAAAAATAAATTTAAAAAAAAAACATGAAACATATCAAAGTATCATGTTTCTACTTTTTTTACTTCAACACATTTTATTTTTTTTTCAACGGAAAAATTTTTTTGCACTAGTCTAGAACACCGGACCAGTCCAATAATATAGTATAAAAGTGTAGAATAGTCTAGAATAAAAGGCTCTTTACTTCGTTTTTATTTTATTTTTCGCTTTCTTTTGGACTGGTCCGGTGTTCTAGAGTATTCCCAAATTTTTAAAGGGTTCAGTTAAAAATAAATTTAACGGACGAATAGCGTTAAATAAAAAAGCCTGATTAGTGAAGACGAGAATAGAAGGGTGAATGAAAGGAATTTGGTATTGATTGGATATGATATATTCATTCCAATCATTTATTTAAACTATTTACTTTGATAGTGAAATAAAGAGTAAATAGTATTATATATGAAATGAAGATGATAGAATTATAATGAATGGATGAATAGATGATATGAGATGATTGATATGTATTATTTAGAATAAAGAAGGAAATATAAGTAAGGCAAGAAGTGATGATAATCCAATTGATCATTTATCTAATAAAGTTAATGTAGTTCAAGGACCAACACTTACTAGAAAAAGGTATATATGATGATTATACGTCTTTATAATATGTAATAATTGTAGAAATAGTTTGAGTATGATGGAATCAAGTGATGGTTGTACATGTGCTCGCATTCGTCCCTTTCTATCATCTAAATCACTCAAGATGATAATGACTAATCCATCTGTATATTATATTTTATTATTGATAATAGTTATGGTTTAATAATTAGTATTACAGCCTATTCGAGGACGTGGACGATATGGTCCTCAATCTAATAGAAAGGTTACTTATTATATTATGTGTATAATAACAATTTGATTGTTGATCCCTTTGAAGGATCGTGGAAGTATTCATTCAACTTCAGTGAATACTAATACTAATACGAATATGTATAATGTATCATCAACATCATCTCTTCCATCTCATTCTCAATATATTATGAGTAATCGAATGAAACCAACTACTGCATTTGATGAAGCTATACGAGGGGGAGATGTAATATAGTCACAATGGACATTATTGGAATGAATTCCTTCAAATTCCCCCATATTTTTTCCTGAGATCTAAAACTTAGTGAGACTAACTTCTGTATAAAAACGAACATCCCCAATTTTTTTTGTCTGGGTTGCAATAGGTCAATTAAAATGTGAAAAATAAGGGAACAGGCTGACTTTTATGATATCGGATCTTCGGGGGGGGGGGGGTGGAGAAAAAAGTATTACGAACAATAGTTAACAACCATATGTCATTATGAATAGGTAAAAATGCGCTGTATGAATAAATTGTGATGTCATCAAAAATCGGACTTGACTAACGCTCACCCCTCCCCCAATAATGTACTGAATTGAATAATTGAATCTATGGGATGAAACGATGGTAGAGTGCTACTATTTTAACTCCATTAGGTAATATTCTATTTTTTATATCAGAAAATATTTTTTGACCAATGGCCAACAATATGTTTGTGGCCTTTTTGTTGAAAATGAGTAGACATGGAGAAAAGAGGTGTAACCCATAGCAATAACCTATTAGAAGCCAGGCATAAATTGTGGACGTTTGCTTTTACACTGAAACTAGTCTCACTAAGATACCCGTCTCTAAAATATTGGCGAAATTTAACGATATCTTGCAAATAGTGTCCCTTGTCAATACATTTACTATATATTGATTGATGGATTGATTGATTACTTTAATTATAGATTCGTTATACATCTCATTCAAGTGGACCTTATCCTAAAGCAGGAACATATTCTAATCTATCAAGAAATACAAATCGTCTATCTAATCAATCTAATACGGTAATACATTCATTGCGATTCTTATTTTTTCTGTAAAAGGTTAATGAAGATCAAGTGAAATTGAGCGTAGATAATAGTTTGAACCACTTCGATATAAAAAAAAGTAAATTCAAAAATATGTGAAAAAAAATCAAATAACATTTTATGGTACTATGATTGGAGTGTCGGCAATGATGTTATGGGATGGTCGAGATTTATTTACCTAATTAGTTTTTTCGGTGCTTTGAATATTTTAACGAAATGTTTTCGTGATTAGTACTTATGCAAACATAAAAACATGAAAAAAATAGTGACCAAAATAGACGTTGCTCTTACAAACAATCACTGTATGTTTACCGAGATGTTGTAATTGGAGATAATACTAGAACTTTTCATTTCATAATTTTTGAACTTCAAAATAACGCTTAAACGAATTTGTTGTTCTATTTGTAGATATGTTCATCATCTCGTGTTCCATCTTCATTCCCTCTTGGAAAGGTTCAATCTGCTCAACAATATGTATGTATAAATATTATTGTATTGAATCGTTATGATATGAATGAGTTGTATTAGGCTCGTAGTCTTCAATCATCATCATCTCTTCCATCTACAAGTACTTCATCTTCATTATCATCTACTATATCTCGTACAACAATAGGAAAGAATATAGAAAGAGAAAGTCTTGTATCACGTCCTAATATATCTACTCTTCAATGGTCTTCTAATACTTCATCTACTAGATTTAAACCTGCCAATATAATCTCTAGAGTGTATGTTTATATTATATTATCGTAATATCGATTGATTGATCTTATACAGAGGGGGTTGTAGCGCAGTGTGTCCGACTGTATAACATATGGTCCCGGGTTCGAACCCCGCGCTCAGCATGTCTCTTGTCACAAGACCACCCCAACAGGCCAAGCAAGCCTTGTCCTATTGGTACTGATATTAAAAGCAGGAGTAAAGGGACGGTGTCGCCGGATGGTAACTGAGCGACAAATTATACTGTTATATGCTATGGGATGCGTGCACCCTGATAGAAAAAAAGAAGCCTGCGCATGTTCCGCACGTTGAAAAATACGTTGAAAACGGAACTACCTTTACCTTTATATTTTTATACAGTACTCCTCGTGGAGATATTACTCGCCCTCAATTACCTGTTAAACAAGCACAACAATCAAATCAAGAACATTCACCTATTTCTAAGGTATCGTATATCATTTAGTATCGTTTTGTTAATGATTAATCTCTTAATGATTACAGTATCCACCGATTTCTCGTACACAACCATTATCGATGAATCCACCTCGTCTCATCGATATGTCATCATCATCATCATCTCCTATTCCATCAATACAAGTCCCTTCTACTACACATCCTTCATCACCTTTATCTCCTCTTTCTCCTCCTTTATTATCATCTCCATCCATATTGAATCCTATTGATAAGACAATAGAGAAAGAAGATGTTACAGTAGAAGTAGTGAATGAAGTTAAGAGGAACATTCCATTTAATGATACAATTGATGATATAGAGGATGATGATGAAGAATTCGAATTAGAATTATAAATCATTTTAGATCTCATATATATCTGTAATACCGATTGTTATTTTGACTATTGTCTTGCCTTGTTTTCATGTTTACATACTTATATAAATATATAAATTAGTAGTTGTATCTTTGTGCATGAATGGTATTGATAGAATGAACTCCTTAGCAACCACATATAAATGGTAACTATAGAGATAGAATGAGGGAGTGACCATTCATTCCATCTATTCATTCTAATATGGAACAACGTCAATGGAATGGTTTAACAAGTATTCATTTCTATATAAGAGAAGGATATTTTGGTAGTGCTTTATCTGAATGTGAAAAGAGATTAGTTGAAAGTAAAGAACCAAGAGTTGCTGTACTACGAGGATTCATTATGATATTACTTGGTATGTATTCATTCATTTATATGATCTTTGATCTTTGATCTCTAGAAAGAAGATCTGAAGGAATGAGAATATTAGAAGGATTAAAAGATGGATTGTATGCCCTTGGAGCACTTCATGGACTACGATTAGCATATACTAGATCTCCTAAACCTGGTTTGATTGTCGTACTTTGATCTTTGATCTCTTTGTTTTTTTTAAGATAAAGATTCATTGAGAGAAATAGAAGGTGAGATAGGAAGAATACAAAAAGAAGCTAGAGTTGAATCAATTGTATCGGCTGCAGAGGTCTATCTATTCATACACTTCTATTCTATTCATTCTCTTTAGATTCTTCTTCTTAGTGGACAATCATCGAAGGCCAAACCATTGATTGATAAGGCTATTGAAGATACTAAAGCAACTGATCCAATTGTTAGATTAATCTTTGATCTTTGATCTCTATGATAGATAGTATTTAAGGTATTAACACTAGCTGGTTGGATTGAGTTATCATTAGGAAGAGATCAGAAAACAGCACAGAAATATTTTGAGAAAGGAGCTGGAATGGGGTATGCAGATGCATATCTAGGAAGAGTTGCTTTACTTGAAAGTAGACATTCTATTGCTCAAATGAGAATTGTTGCTAAGGTAAGTGAAAGATCAAAGATCAAACAATATAAATGAATGATTGATATTACAATGTATTCATTGATATCCAATGATTCTTCTACCATTTCATCTATGATATAGTCTCTATTACCCCTTTCCTCTTCTCTTTTATTCATCTATCATTCAATTCTTCTTTCCATTCCTATTTGCCTTCTACTTCCTTTCTCTTTCTCTACCACTCTCTCTACTTCATACACTCTATCATCATTTTTTGTACTTGTCTTTTCTCCATTTCTCTATTCCTCTTCATTCTATGGGAGAGATAGATAGAACAGCAACGCGACCGCAACGCGTCTCCTCCCTCTCGGTTCATTCTTCCATTTCATTGGCATTGTATACACTTAGTTGCTTGAGGTTATTCTCAACTCTTCTATCAATATCATCATATCAACTCTTAATTTATTAATTCTCAATCGATTCATTCCTAATTCGTCAGTGTTCATCTCTATATTCATTTTGAAATGACACTGAAGCGAATTAGTAATGTTCTTGAGATATTTCCCCACTACTTCATTTCTTCTCTTATCTAACTCATTAGAAAGTTCATCTTATCAGAAACGGTATCAGGATTATGTAATCATACAATTTTCATAATCATCTATCTCTCAAAAATGACTATTGTCTCTCCCTTGTACACTTGATCACTAGAATAAAATCGTATGATTACGGTACTTTTATGAATTGATTGTCTACAGTTTCTTCATTTCGCACACTATTTCATTGAACTATCACTCTGTCCTTAACACAAAAGATACCGTTCTTAAAACACTTTTTTCTGCCGTTATTAAATGTTCAAATGAATTGATGCAATATCATTTTGAATTTCTCTGAAAAAAACATCAAACACATTTTAAAATTTTATTTATTTATTTTTTATTTATACATCGCGAAGATGTTTCAGCAAGTAAAAAACTATATAAATGAAGAAGATTTGCACAAGGAAATAAAATGGGGGAGAATAGACAATGGGAAAATAGGGAATGTGAAGATGGTCGAGGAAGTATCAATAACGTAGTGACAAGATCAAAGATCAGAGTGGGATCAATGATGTAGGGTGGATGAGGCCCTAGCGGGAAGAGGACCGCATAAGTCAGCATAGACAGACTGACGTGGCAAAAGGAACTTGTACATGAGACAAAGTTTAGAGGGGGGAAATATCAATGGATAAATTACTAATTAAGTCACACGACAATAATAATTTAGCTATAATGGTATTTTTGCTAAGATGTGGGTCTAAGATAGTGGGAACTTTTGTCAAAAATCGGGAAGTATTATGGGAAAAGGAAGAGCGAAGGAGAATTTTAGATGAAAATATTTTACTATTTATTGTCGTTGAAGCAACTTTATCAGCTTGTGTGTTTCGTAGCTGGCTCCATGTATAAAAAAATTCACTTTAGGAAAAAAATTATGAAAATTCTAATCAGAACATTTTTTGAATTTTTCTTATTTTCAAAAAAAAAGATCAAATATTTTAAATTCAATGTATAGAGAATTGTTGATCATTTGGTAATTAAGACATCGGCTCAGTAAGATTCCAGGAAGTGCCGGACATCGACCTCACCGATTTGGACCAAAATTTTTTTATGGATACCCCCATGGGCCCCCATCACAAAATGGGTATTCATTTCGGCTGGTTCCTTGAAACACAGATGTGGCGGGTTTTCGAAATTTGAAAACTCGATTTTCACCAGAAAAAAATGGAGCGACCTAGGACCAATGTTAGTGTCGATTAATTATAAGTATAAATAGACAACAAAAACTGGGTATACGACGGTCCGGAGATCCGATTGCAAACTGATTTTTTTACCTCCTCAAAACATTCTAAAATTTTTTAAAATTTTAAAACAAAAAAGTGCAGTCCAATTTTTGCCTTATCTTATAGAGCAAAAAATTCCGCGTCGAATAAGGGAAAAAATCAAAAATCGAAGGACCCGTCTTTTGAGATAAATGAACCTGAAGATGACCCGAAAATATTTTTGTTTTCAAACTCCCTCATGTTTGTACTCATATTAAAGAGCTCGTCGAGTAGAACAACTTTCATGTTAGAGGTTTTGTCTGAAACTCATGTACAAGAGAGTTACACACGTTTATCTGCTAATTTTGAGTGAAACGAAAATAAAATATTTTTAAAACAAAAAAGTGCAGTCCAATTTTTGCCTTATCTTATAGAGCAAAAAATTCCGCGTCGAATTAGGGGAAAAAATCAAAAATCGAAGGACCCGTCTTTTGAGATAAATGAACCTGAAGATGACCCGAAAATATTTTTGTTTTCAAACCCCCTCATGTTTGTACTCATATTAAAGAGCTCGTCGAGTAGAACAACTTTCATGTTGGAGGTTTTGTCTGAAACTCATGTACAAGAGAAATACATGAATTAAGATTTATTGGATCCAAATCTTTATTATCGCTTGTATCTTGAGAACAAATGACTTTCATAGAATACGACCAACATAGAAAATGATGTACTTGACGAGTACTTTAAAATGAGTATAAACATGGCAAGGTTTCGACAACTTTTTTTCAATACTAATTTCCAGGCCATTTTTTTCAGCATGGGGGCCTACAATTTTTTTTCGTGAAACAATAAAGTAAGTATGGATTTTTGCGTTCTACAATATAGGCGTAATCGCTTTGTACACAAAAAATATTTTACTTTCGTTTTACTCAAAATTGTGTGAACAACCGTGCGAATAAATAAAACTCATGTATTTCTCTTGCACATGAGTTTCAGACAAAACCTTCAACATGAAAATTGTTGTATTCGACGAGCTCTTCAATATGAGTACAAACATGAGGGAGTTTGAAAACAAAAATATTTTCGGGTCATCTTCAGGTTCATTTATCTCAAAAGATGGGTCCTTCGATTTTTGATTTTTTTCCCTTATTCGACGCGGAATTTTTTGCTCTATAAGATAAGGCAAAAATTGGACTGCACTTTTTTGTTTTAAAAATATTTTATTTTCGTTTCACTCAAAATTAGCAGATAAACGTGTGTAACTCTCTTGTACATGAGTTTCAGACAAAACCTCCAACATGAAAGTTGTTCTACTCGACGAGCTCTTTAATATGAGTACAAACATGAGGGAGTTTGAAAACAAAAATATTTTCGGGTCATCTTCAGGTTCATTTATCTCAAAAGACGATTTATCCATAAAAAATTTTTGGGCCAAATCGGTGAGGTCGATGTCCGGGGTCACTGGCTCATCCCTCGAATCTTACTGAGCCGGTGTCTTAATGAAAATGTTGAAGAGAGAGAAAGTGATATAGTCTAGAAATAATGAATGAATGATTAAGGAACTATCAACATCAAATGTTCGTCTTATTCCTGCTCATATAATTAATGTGAAATCATTAATATGTGATAGGGAATGGGATATTGGAGGACAAACTATTGCCAATGCTCTTCTTGTACAAGTAATACTAATTTTATATCAACTCATTCAATACATAAGAATCCAAAGAATATCTCTCACTTTCTCATAGTATCTCAGTCATGGGGAACCTCGAATTTTTATGTAAAAATACAACATATTGGGGGAATTTTCCAACTTTTAAAGTTTAAAACTCTTAGAATTTTTAAGCATTGGGACATTAAAAATGTTTTATAATCTCATAAGAGTACCATCGAATAAAAAATATTTCGTAGATATAGTTAAGAAATAATTACGTAGATTGAATGTATAGAGTTAACATTTAAGGAAGACTCTGTATATCTTTTATTCCTCCAAACAATACATTCAATTGTATATAAAGGACGAGATGTATGTGAATATGAATACATAGACAGATTATATAGATGATATTGATTAGATTGAACGATCAATAAGTGAATTATCTATTCATTTTGATTCATTGGAAAAAGGAAATGATTCATTAGCATTTTCATTTGCTTCGTTCTTTACACGAATTTCATTGAAGAATACTTTTATCTCTCAAATAGCAAGGTATTCAATGAATCAATCATGAGAGACAATTATTATGTTTATAGGAAAATGTTGGAGAGAGCTATTAAAATAAATGCTAACAAGGCAGAATATTCAGTACTTGCATTTCGATTATTTGTGTCTATTGGAGATCAGAAAGAAGCTAATATAAGAGCTAAAGAAATATTACAAACTGATTCAAATGACCCTATTGCTATTCTTTCCATGGTATATACATACATCTATCATTACAATTATCGATTCATTCAATTAAGGTTATTTGTAATCTAATAGGAGGAAGAATAAAAGATGCTCTATCTCAATTAGCATTTGTTAAAGAAGCACATTCTAATATGACTAATAAACCAGTACGAATCAATCAATCAGTCAATCAATCAATCAATCAATCACATTCTATTCTATTTTATTATTTAGTTATTTCATTTCCTTGATGCAGTTTGTACTAAATATTCTTCGGGATCTAATTCCTTTGATCGATTCATCTTCTCTTGTAGATCTGCCGTTCAAGAACAAATTGCTCTTTTACAGGTTTACATTCTCTATATATCTCTACAATTCTTATATCACAAATGAACTTTTTAAATCAATTATATGTAATGGAAAAGATTCGAAATCGAAATTTCAGATTTGTAATTTATAGCCTGTAGTGCCGAATAGTACATAAGAAAAAATATTAAATCAATCTGTTATTTAAAAAAAGATTCTCAAACGGTTTAGATTCTCAAATTTCAAAAGAAATAGAAAATTTTTTTATGGTTCATGTTACATTTTCCGAAATGTTTACTTTTTCAGACGTTTTCAGAAGTTTTTTTTTCAAAAAAAGAGAAGTTATTTTTAGGAGATTCCATATGGAATAGATGCTATATACACTCTTGATGTTGATTTCCTTGTTGGGATTGTATATCAACTTCTTGACTTTGCCCCTATTACGGTATAGATTATCGATTTATCACAATATATTGAAATGACTTAAGCCTACGAAAGGAAATGATGAAACACTGAAAGAAATGGAAAGAATTCTTTCATTTATCAATGATTATTGTCCAGGTTTCATTGTAGTAACTTCATCGTTCAATGTATCCTATTATATTTAGGTCTGACTGAAGTGAATTATTTGTTATCAAAAGTGAAATGGTTACAAGGAGAGATGGATACTGCAGAACGATTGATTGATACCATATTAGATAGTAATGAAGCTACTGCTGAGGCTTTTCTTTTAAAAGCACAGGTGATCAATCAATCAATCAATCAATAACTGACATATTATTGATTGTAGATAAAGATAGATAAAGGGAGAATTGATGAGGCAGAAATGTCTTTAGACACTGGATTATCTTTCTCTTTCTCTGTCAGAGATTCACCTTTATTCCATTTAATAAAGGCTAAGGTTCAAAAGGTTTGAATATTCAAATAGATATGAAGAATACGAATGAATTCATAGAGAAGAAATGAACATGAACGAGCAATTGAAGCATTGAAAGAAGCAATTGCTGCACCAGAAAGAGAATCTGGTAGATCAAATGATTAATACTTTTTTTGATTATTGATTGATTGAGGGGTTAATCTATTGGCTCGAAAGGAAAAGGATTCAGGCCACAGAATATCATTATATCTTGAACTAATCGATAGTCTACAATCACTGAAAAGAACGGTATACTGTAGATAGTAAATTAGATATCGATTGATATATCGATTGAAGAAGGAAGCAGATACAGTAATGAATAATGCATTGAATAAATGGAAAGGAACTCAAGAAGAGGAGCAATTGATATTGATGAATGCTCAATTACATGTTTCAAAAGGGGATGCGGATGGAGCATTAGCTATTCTATCAACGGTTGGTATTAAATGGAATGGATGGAATTATATTGATTAAACAATATATAGGTGAAACCAAATCAAACAAACTATCAAGCAGCTCGAACAAAAATGGCTGAGATTTATTTGGAAGAGAAGAAAGATAAACAAAAGTTTACAGTAATGTTCAAGTGAGATCATTCATTTGTTCATAATATCCTCACAATATAAATATAGGGAATTATTGGAAAAAGATGGATCTCCTTCTACTTATGCATTACTTGGTGATGCTTATATGAGTGTACAAAATGTATGTTATTATTTGGAATGAATAAGATATAGATAATATCTACATATTACTTCAATTGATCTATCTTTTACAGCCAAAATTAGCAATGGAATCATATGAGAAAGCATTAAAAGCAAATCCAAAAGATCATACATTGGCTGAGAAAATAGGAGAATCTTATATACAATGTCATCAATATACAAAGGTTTCTAATACTATAACACTTCTTAGTCCGTAGATAGCACTTATGTATACCATCTATCATTCAATACCATCAATTAATTTATGTCAGGCTGTCAATTATTATGAGGCCGCTCTAAAATCTGGACGAGATTCAAATATGAGAATAAAATTGGCAAATCTTCTATTTCGTATGGGTAATTATGATAAATGTGAAAGAATTCTGACAGATCCATTAAACAAAGATCTAACACCGACTGGTATGAATATAAATGAATAGAAATAATAAATGAATGATTAAGATATTAATGTTATTCAATCTCATGTTCAATATTATATATTATTATCTAAAGTCCATCATGAAAAGGGAATATTCGATAAAGCAAATGAAGATCTTGTCAAGGTATTCAATATTCATTCAATTCATTATCGATTTATTAAGGCAAAAAATTTACAACAAAGAATAATAGGAAGAACTGAAGGAGCTATGAATATTCAAATGAGGAAAGAATGTGCAAAGTGAGATTACGGTATAAGATGTCAATATGATCTTTGATCTTTTAAGAATTTGTTGTCAAATAGCAGAAATGCATCAATTGAAGAGAGATATGCAAAAGGCAATAGAAGCATACAAAGAAGCATTAACACTTAATGAAACTGATATTAAAGTATTATCTATTACTTAATCTAATAAAATAATAATTGAATATTGTAGACAAATCTATCATTAGCTCAAGCATATCTTAGTACTGGAAGAATGGATCAGTGTAATAAACAATGTCAGGTACATTAACTTTCCCATAATACATCTATCATCGTTTCATATCTTTCAGGCAGTTACAAATATTGATAAGAATAATATTGAAGCCACCTTGGTTAAATTTTTTTAGATTATCAAGAAATAGATGAGAATATGATTATAGATGATGGCAGATATTCTTTATAATCGTAGTCATATGGAACAAGCTATTAATAGATTTGAAAAAGTTCTAGATCAAAGTCCAAGTACGAAGATTATTCATTTTATATATAATTAATAAATGGATTGATTATAGATAATTATCATGCACTTGCTAGATATATTGAATTATCATGGAGAGAAGGGACTGTCACTAATGCTGATGTACATATTACCTACTTCTTTAATATAATACATATATTTAGAATGGATTAAGAAGAGCCATAGAATATAACCCTCGGGCTACGGTTGATGCCGGATATAATTATTGTAAAGGAATACATGAATGGTTAATATCCGATATAGTTTATTGATTTAACTGAATAATTAAGGTATTCTGGTGAATTGAATTTAGCCCTTCAAGCATTTAATAGAGCAAGAAGAGATTTGGAATGGGGAGAAAAAGCAATCTATAATATAGTTGAAATATGTTTGAATCCAGAAAATGAAATCATTGGAGATAATATGGATAATGATGATCCTTAGTTAGTTTATATTATTGGATCGTTTTTCATCATATAGTTCTCTCGTAACACTAACTAGCACAGCCCACTTCACAATTGTTCTTTATTCTCTATTAAATTGATTTATTGAACAATCAATTTATTGATTTAGCGAACGAGCTAATACGAAGACAGCCGAGAGATTTCTGAATGAATTACACATTAGAAATAATTCACAAGATTCAAAGTAAGTATTAGGAAGAGATGAAAGGAGAGTTGATATCTTTATTTTCAGATATAATTTACATATGACAATGATCAAAATGGCAAGTGGAGAGAAATTAAAGATACAAGAAGCATTAGACACATTTCTGGCTATTGCTCTTGAGCATAATACGGTAGATCGACAAAAGATTATTGATTTATTATTATTGATTCAGGAAAAAGTGAAGAATGTAGGTGCAGTATTAAGAGCAGCAAGAGCATATATGGCATTGAAACAATCACCAAAAGCTAAACAATTATTGAAGAAAGTAATGGGAATTCAATGGAATCTTGAAGACTCCGACAATTTAGAGAAATGCATGGTTTATTCCTTATGAATAAATATAATGCTATAAATTGTAGGTTGGTTATTATTGGCAGAATTGTATACTAATCAAGGAAAAAGTGAACAAGCTAAAGAATTGATACAAAATGTACTTAAAATCAATAAGGTTACTAATCGATTACACATAGTAATATATAAATATATTTACAGAGTAGTATAAAGGCATTCGAATTAATGGGATTTATATTTGAAAAGGATCAGAAATGGCATGATGCTGTTGCTTATTATACTCAAGCATGGAAATATTGTAGAAACAGAAATCCTGTCATTGGTTTGTCTATCTTTCATAATTAGTATACACAGATTATTTCTTAAATTAAGGATATAAATTGGCATATAATAATTTGAAAGCTAAGAGACACTTTGATTGTATTGTGGTATGATCACTCTAAATATTTGTATATATAGATAATTAACATATTGAGGTTTGTCAAAAAGTCCTCGATCAGTATCCACAATATCCAAAGATTCGAAAAGAACTCATGGAGAAAGCGAAAATGAATATACGAACTTGACTAATATGTAATATGATCAACTTGTTTATTCAATAATTCTACGCAACTGGAATAAATTTTTTTGTTTATGAATTATTTGTTACTGTTCTTTCAGTTATTTCTCCTATTTAAAATGATATCATCATTATTGTTTCGAATAAAAGTTGAGAAATGAAGGGTTTGAATTTGCAAAGTTCAGTGAAATTCAGAAATTTTAAATTTTACTAGTTCACCACAACAACTAGGCTATCAATTTATTCATATCAATTATTATACTAGATGAAGGGAGGGCCATTCTTTAGTTCCTCCATTGGTAGTGACCACCATTGTGCATTGATCCTCTTGAACTCGTCTCGCCATCGAACACGGGGTTGACCTAGGGAACAACTAGGCTATGCAATAATAGTATCATCAGCTGCAACGAATAAATAATTATCATACAATTTTCGAAAGAAAGAGAGAAAAAAACAATATTTTTTTTTAAATTGTAATTTAAAATGGTGAAGAAATATGATGGCGATGAAGGATGGTGATAGATGGTGAATTGTGCTATTTGCCTTTTCTTTAGTACCGGCTGATATTGGAAAATAGGCCACGCCCTTCGTCGATGATGATCTTGAATCAGAATTTGAACGTCTGTAATCTATCCTTCTTGCTCTTCTTTTCTATAATACAGTCCATAGTATCATTTTGTTGAATTTCTAATGAGCTAGTGGTTGCTTTGCCTTATTTCATCCAATATGTGACACTTTTCAGGGTATTTCTCTGTACATGACAAGTCTATCTCGTTTAAATTTATAAATATTCTATAATTATTTTCATAAGTACTCTGTAAAACCATACTAAAGGTGAGCCATGGTTTTGCATATGATATTTCTCGTGTGACTGTGAATAGTTTGTAAGGGTGTTTCGTGCTAGGCACGTGAGAGCAAGAAACAACTGTTTGGATTTCAGTTCACATGATTGTTAATTTTGTGTGAAAGTTTAGGTTTAATACTTTCTTCTGAATTATATATCTTGTCCAAAAATATAATATATTGATTGTACATGAATTGCTGCTTGGTTCTTGTTAAGTTCACATTTTAGTAATCGTATATCATGGCGACTCGTAAGAGAAATACTACGATTGAAGAAATATGGGAAGATCTTGAAATTGGTCTCACGTCTATCTATAGGAAGGAACCAATGACACCCGCAAGATATATGCAACTGTATACGTAAGTTGAATTTGTTTGATGTGTTGTACGGTTAGATGGTTTCAGATATGTGTATGACTTTTGTACTGCTGTAACTGTTCCAACCGCTGACGTAGCACCTGTCAAACCTCCATCTAATGCTATTCGATTCACTCGACCAAAACTACAGGTATAATTATAACTATTTATAGACTCAATAAAGATTGTTTCAGCAACGAACTCATGGAATGGCCGGAACTGACTTCGTAGGATCGGAATTGTACAATAAATTAGCTTATTTCATCCGTGAACATGTTGTTAATATACATCGGGTAATTATATTGAAGAGTTTATCGATTAATGAATATATTGATTATAGAAATGTGATGATCTTATGGGTGAAGATCTTCTACGTTTCTTCACTGCTCAATGGGACCAATTTAGATTCTGCTCTAAGGTTTGTATATATTTTATTATGGTCAATCATTATTTATCACGAAGATCACGAAGAAGATTTAATCTCAAATATCCATAATTTGTCGCCTGTTCCGAAAAAAAAACTAAAGAGTGGCCATAGAAGGAAAGGAGGGACGCTCAACTAATGAATGATATAATGAAATGTAATGAACAGATTACAGTAATCCTGATCTTGCTTTGCGCCTTTTTTCCATTTCCAAAATAGATTATGAAACTCTGTGATTTGTATTTCATTGAAATAGATAAATTGAAAGTGATTACTATTACTTTGGATAGTATCCCATGCAGATGTGATAGGAGTTGTATCATAGTTTAAAGGATAACCAAATGTGATATGTATGAATTGAAGGTTGTTGATGGAATCTTTGCTTATCTCAATAGACATTGGATCAAGAGAGAACTGGAGAATGGAAATGATACTATCTTTGTTATCTATACGGTTCATTTTATAAAGAATGATTATGTATTTGTTATGTTTATGGCTTTAGTTGGCTCTGGTTACTTGGAAATCAATTCTGAATACTACAATGAGAACGAATGTAACTACAGCTGTACTTGATCTTATTGAACAGGTATTCTAATTGATTCCATTGATTCATTTAGGTTGATAATATTGTATTGAGGAAAGAAATGGGGTGATTATCACATCTCAATTGATTAAAGGAGTTGTTGATTGTTTAGTTGAATTGGGTATTGATGAACCAGTCGATCCAAGTGGTTATCCTGAACATATCAAGACATCTCAACCTAGATTGCGAGTATACAAGTTAGTTCAATTATATTGATTACATCAATGATTTGATGTATAAAGGAAGACATTGGAAGAGAAGTTCTTAGAAGCAACAGATAAATTCTATTCTAATGAAGCTCAGAAATTCCTTGAAACTAATTCTATTACTGAATATATGAAGAGAGTATGTTTAATAGTATATATTATGATATTGATTGAATGATATTGAAGGTGGAACGTAGATTGGAAGAAGAAAGAGTTAGATGTGAATTGTATTTGAATGCATCATCATTAGAACCATTGGCATTACGATGTGAAGATGTACTTATCTCACGTCAATTAGAATTATTCCAAAATGAATTCTGTTCACTTCTTGAAGGTCATCGTGATGAGGTTCATTCTATTCATATTAACAATCTATCATTTATTGATTAAGGATCTTGGTCGTATGTATCTTCTATGTCAAAGAGTTGAAGGTGGTTTGGATGAATTAAGAAATACTCTTGAGAAACATATTAGAAAGCAAGGATTGCATGCGGTTGAAAGAGTTGCTGATCAAGCTACTACGGTATTTTAGATTATATTGATGATACGATTCATCCATGATATTCATCTCTAAATATGACTATATTCATTGTAGGATGCTCGTCTATTTGTGAATACTCTTCTTCAAGTTCATACTAGATATTCTAAATTAGTATGTGGATCATTCCAAAATGAGAGTGGATTTGTTCAATCACTTGATAAGGCTGCCACTACATTCATCAATAAGTTAGTTCTTTATCTATACTTGTATACTATATATTGTTAATAGGAATTGTGTTACTCATTCTGATAATCCATCATCATCATCATCAATAAGTAGTAAATGTCCTGAAATGTTAGCTAAATACTGTGATCAGATACTGAGAAAGTCTGGAAGAAATAGTGAGGATAGTGAAATGGAAGAATTACTCAATCAAGTTGTATGTTTATTTATAGCGTATCTATATATAATGGAGATGATATGATCTATTACAGATGATTATATTCAAATATATTGAAGACAAAGATGTATTCCAGAAGTTTTACACTAAGTTCTTTGCTAAGAGATTAGTAGGAGAATTATCAGCTAGTGACGAAGCGGAGAGTAATATGATTGCGAAATTGAAGCAAATGTGTGGATTTGAATATACTAGTAAAATGCAGAGAATGTTCACTGATACAGGATTGAGTAAGGTATAATAATGACTGATATGATATTGATTTATTGATTGATTGATATTGTAGGAAATGACAGATAAATTCCGTGAGTATTGTATTAATGAAGATAAGAAGCTTGGATGTGACTTTTCTGTAATGGTATTAGGGGCTAATTCATGGCCTACTCAACAAGTTGTTACTATGACTTTGCCTATGGTTAGTAGATCAATTGATTAAGATTTATTGATTGATTTGTAGAAGTTGAATGATTGTATGGCGGAATTCACAACATTCTATAATGGAGTACATTCTGGAAGGAAATTGACATGGGTATATGGTCAGAGCAAAGGAGAACTTATTACTAGTGTATGGAATAAAAGATATTCATTCGTTGTAAGTTATATCGATCTATCTATTAAGTGTAATGAATGAGATAAGTAGAAGGAGGATGAGAGAGGAGATGGAGATAGTTTAGATGAATGAAGGGACATGATAAGGACATTAAGTACATATGAACTAATGAAGAGATTGAGATAAATGAGATGATGAAATTGAATAAAGGGAATAATTGTATTCGTTATAGGCTTTAACAGCACAAATGGCTGTACTTCTTTTATTCAATGAATCTATTGATAATACTATATCAAGTATTCTAACTGCACTTCAAATGAAGAAAGAACAACTATTACCTATTATGGCATCACTTGTTAAGGTACTCATTATTTTTAAAAAAATTACAATTAAAAAAATTCTCGTGCGAGTTTTCTTTTTTTTTAAAGTTTTTTTAAAAATTCTCTTGTGGGGGGGGTCGAGTGTCTTGAACCAGGTCTGACACACTGGATCTTTTAGATTTATTATATTTTTTCTTCAAATTTTATCTAACACAACCCATTTTTAATCTTTCGCTTTCTTTCTCTCTTTCTAATTGATTTACATTTAAATAAGTATTGATTATTGATTGATTATAGGCTGAAGTATTGAAGATTGATGGGGAAAGTACAGCTACTCCTCAAGATTCAACTAAATACATAATCAATCAAGATTATGTGAATAAGAAATTGAAGGTATTTGTGATATGGATAATAATATGAATATGAATGAATGATATTGTAGGTTGATCTATCTAAGAATGTAATGAGAACAGAAGCTAAACAAGAACATGCTGAAGTACAACAAAATGTTGATGATAATAGAAAGATGGTCATTCAGGTATTGATAGATAGATAGAAAGTGGATGATAATGATGATTGAAGGCTGCAATTGTTCGTATTATGAAGACACGTAAGAGTATGACTCATCAACAATTGCTTACTGAAGTTATAAGTCAACTCAATTCAAGATTCAGACCAAAGGTATGATGAATGAATGAATGAATAGGATAGGATAGATTGATATATTGAATGAATGAATTGTAGGTTGGTATGGTTAAGAAATGTATCGATGTACTAATTGAAAAGGAATATCTTCAACGAGTTGAGGGTCAAAGGGATACATATGAATACCTTGCATAATGAGATGAAAGATGAGAAATATAGACATACGGGTATGAATAATTCATTGATCCATCCAATTATATTATGCTTGTACTATACATTATACGATAGAATACTCGTTCTATATTTATGAATTCATTCTTTATCTCTATTCATTCTTTTATGTATTCGTCTTTTATATGAATATGAGATTACTTATCATCTCGGTTAATGTATTTATTTTTCATTCACTCATTCTTCATCCTTGATTGATATCCTTATTCATAATCGGGTATATCTTTAATCCCGTCTTTTCAATTCTCTTAATTCTTCATTATTTCATTCATACTATTTGTCATTGATTCATTTGAATTGTACTTGTATCATCATACCACTAACTCATCTCTTCATCCCCATCTCTTTCCTTACCATTCATCTATCCACTTATGCATTGCTGCTACAGCCTATAATGTATCCTCATCTTTATTTTCATATATTAAATAATATCTCATTTAAACAATGACGGATATTGGAATGTTTATTCGTTGTATCTATTTCTCTTCCACTCTTACTCTAAGGTGTTAGAGGGGAGCGAATACACATTGTATGAACTAATGGTTCATCATTCAATAAATAACAGTGTACGTCCTTCTATATACTCAACACAAAACCCTATCTAAAACATTAGTCAAGCTCTCAAATATGCTTTCTGTTATTTAAAAATAGTCTCGGTATACTGTAAGTAAATGTTTGGCGAGTGAATAGGAGGTTGTTCACCGTTATGATTGAATAAAACTAGTCAGTCCATTTCCCGATTTTTCTTTCATTTAAACTTTTATAATCGCATAATTGTGTGATGCTTAAATACATGTGTTAATAATCCATAAATAATAGCTTATAAGGTGTAATTGAATCGTGTACATCGATAGTTATACTTGGTGAAAGAATGAGATGGAATGGTCAAAGACGTTTGGTTCTTAGAGATGACATGTGTTGTGTTGAATAGAGAAGGAAGAAGATACAGCTGGTGGAGGGAGGAATAGAAGAAGCTAAGAGGTCATCTCTCTCTACTTCATTCTATATAATGAAAATATTCATATTATTCATTCCATTTGTATATTCATTATTCCCTGGTTCTATACCATCAGAAGGAGATATTAGACATATCTATCCACAATCATCTATTGCTATTCTCATTGGTACTCATTCACATTCATTACCATTCATTCTTGGATGGATTGAGAATATCGATTATCCTAAATCAAGGTGAATCAATGAATCAATCATTATATATATATATATATATATATATATATATATATATATATATATATATATATATATATATATATATATATTTAGTAACTTTTTTTCTTCCTTAAGACTCTCCATCGATATATATTTGTTATCTGAAGCAAAGGAAGATGGAAGTAAAGAACAGATACAATGGTTGGTCTATTCATTCCATTCATTCATTTCATTTGAATGACTTGAAGGTGGAAGAGACATACTTCATCTCTATTTAAATCTATATCGCTCATTGATGTATCATCTATTGAAGATAAGAGTTGGCAAGAACATGCATTATCTAAAGGTTACTATTATATTTCATCTTTCATATTCATTTCTATTGTCTTTTATATCTTAATCTCAATCTCTCATCTCTTATTCTTGATCATTGATCTTTTGTAGGTCGTCAACGTCAGTCATCATTTATTCTGTATTGGAATGGTGATGATATTCCATCATTCAGTGCTTTTCTTAAGAGATCATTCAATAAGGTATTCATTCATTCATTCATTCCATCTATTTATCTTCTATATATGATTGTAGTCACGTCCATTGATTACATCATTCCTTATTCCTCCTCCACTTAATCATCAAATATGGAATTATGATATTGATGAAGAATATCTCAATATTCATTCACAATTACCAATTGAAAATGTTAGTGATGTTCATATATCATTTGATCTCTTCTAATCTGTTATTATTATTGATTAAGATTGTTCATACATTAACATATCCATTTGTAATAAATCTTCATTTATCTGATTCATCTTATCTTACATTTGAAGAGAGTAATATCCGTGCATATAATGGAGACGGTATCATATCATTCGATCAATCAATATCATCATATCATTACAGTATCCCCTCTGGATGTTCTTTCTTTTTCTGCTAGAACTATGTCTATTCCTATACATTTGGATAGACAATTATCGATTGGTTGGCATTTTCATGATGGATTCTCATTAGAAAATAGAAGGAATACGGTAGATCATTTAAATGTTATAATAGTTGTATAATGAATATCATTGTAGTTACGGTATCTAATGGCTGATTTAATAGTTAATCATTCAATATTTCCTTTATTTGAATCACGTACAGTAAGATGGCCACTTCCATCTAAGATCAAATTGGGATTTGATAAGTATATTTATTTATTCCCTTTTAAATGGATAAAATGAATGTAATTATAGAGTTTATGTGATCAATCTAAAGCGAAGATATGATAGAAGAGAAAGAATGGAAAGAATATGTGATATACTTGGTTTAGAATGTACTGTAAGTATTCATTCATACCAATCAATATTATTATCATTTAATCCATATCGAATTATGTTAAGTATTAATCAAGTAGAATATCAATTTGCAATATATAATTTATTATAATTAAGATATTTGATGCAATAGATGGCGATTCCATTCCATCGGAATATTCAATCAATCAATTGAATACATTCTATGATCCTCATTCTAAAAGAAAGATGACTAATGGAGAAGTTGGATGTTTCTTATCTCATTATCGGTATTATATTGATATATTCTATTGATATCGATTGATCATATCAATTACAGTATCTGGAATGAAGTAGTCTCATATGGATTCAATCGTGTTATTGTATTAGAGGATGATGGAAGATTTGTGAATGAAGCATTTGATATGATTACGGAAGCAATGAATGATATTGATACTAATCAATTGGAATGGGGATTGATTTATCTTGGAAGAAAGAAATTAGCTGATCAGATTAATGTAACAAATCTATCCATCTATCCAATCTATTTATCTATTACAGACTGAAGTATGGGTTCCTAATATTCGTCATTTATCAAGAGTAGGATATTCCTATTGGACAATTGGATATGGATTATCTTTATCAGGAGCTTATTCTCTTTTATCATCTAATCCATTGAATAATCTTGTTCCTGTTGATGAATATATTCCAATTATGGGAGATATCCATCCTAATCGATTATGGAGTCAATCATTCAATGTATCTATACAAGATATTAATCATAAACTAATGATATATCATTGAGAATCGAAATCTATCAATGTATACTATTCATCCTTTGGTTGTTTATCCTCAGAGATATACAAATGAAGAAGGTCATGTTAGTGATACTGAAAGTAGTCAGTTATTTCAAGAGATGAAGAAAAATGAATTATAATGAAGATGTTCATATTTATTCATTCCATTCGTTCTATTTAACATCTCTTTGTACTCTTTCCCTTATTGGATCTCTTTCTATTTATTCTTTCTTCTTTCTCTATCATTACAAGTACACATTCTCTATCATATTATTTATATTTCTTATACTCATAATAATCTTCTTGCTCCTATTCTTTTTCTTTCACTTGTTTTTTTTTGTCTTTTTCAACGAGTATTATATTACTATCGATAAACTTGTATTGTCATCTTATAATCGTGAACACAT
Source organism: Parapristionchus giblindavisi (assembly GCA_943737045.1). Taxonomy (NCBI): domain Eukaryota; kingdom Metazoa; phylum Nematoda; class Chromadorea; order Rhabditida; family Diplogasteridae; genus Parapristionchus; species Parapristionchus giblindavisi. The sequence continues at coordinate 303,676 of CALSFV010000296.1, read as the reverse complement.
TTAGTATGCGATAACGCTGGTCAATGTTTATATAGTAATACCGTATTCCTCTATCTACATTTACCGTATCCCTTCCTCTATCTACATCTACCGTATCCCTTCCTCTATCTACATCTACCGTATCCCTTCCTATATCTACATCTACCGTATCCCTTCCTCTATCTACATCTACCGTATCCCTTCCTTTATCTACATCTACCGTATCCCTTCCTCTATCTACATCTACCGTATCCCTTCCTCTATCTACATCTACCGTATCCCTTCCTCTATCTACATCTACCGTATCCCTTCCTATATCTACATCTACCGTATCCCTTCCTCTATCTACATCTACCGTATCCCTTCCTATATCTACATCTACCGTATCCCTTCCTATATCTACATCTACCGTATCCTTTCCTATATCTACATCTACCGTATCCCTTCCTATATCTACATCTACCGTATCCATTCCTCTACCTACATCTACCGTATTCCTTCCTCTATCTACATCTACCGTATCCCTTCCTCTATCTACATCTACCGTATCCCTTCCTTTATCTAAATCTACCGTATCCCTTCCTCTATCTACATCTACCGTATCCCTTCCTTTATCTACATCTACCGCATCCCTTCCTCTATCTACATCTACCGTATCCCTTCCTCTATCTACATCTACCGTATCCCTTCCTTTATCTAAATCTACCGTATCCCTTCCTCTACCTACATCTACCGTATCCCTTCCTCTATCTACATCTACCGTATCCCTTCCTATATCTACATCTACCGTATCCATTCCTCTACCTACATCTACCGTATCCCTTCCTATATCTACATCTACCGTATCCCTTCCTCTATCTACATCTACCGTATCCCTTCCTCTATCTACATCTACCGTATCCCTTCCTTTATCTACATCTACCGTATCCCTTCCTCTATCTACATCTACCGTATCCCTTCCTTTATCTACATCTACCGTATCCCTTCCTCTATCTACATCTACCGTATCCCTTCCTTTATCTAAATCTACCGTATCCCTTCCTCTATCTACATCTACCGTATCCCTTCCTTTATCTACATCTACCGTATCCCTTCCTCTATCTACATCTACCGTATCCCTTCCTTTATCTACATCTACCGTATCCCTTCCTATATCTACATCTACCGTATCCCTTCCTATATCTACATCTACCGTATCCCTTCCTATATCTACATCTACCGTATCCATTCCTCTATCAATTCATTCATAGATTCATCACTCTCATCATTATAATAGATGGGATGTTTATTTTCTCATCCTGATATCGAAACCAATTCTAGAAGATTCAAGATAAAGAAAAGAATAGCTAATGGTGGATTCTCCGAGGTAAATCGTCCATGTTCATTTACTATTGTATTTATCGATTGCTAGGTCTTTCTGACTGAAGATATGGATAGTGGAGAAAAGTTTGCAATGAAAAGAATTTCAATGATAGATGAGAATGATTCATCTAAGATACAATCGGAGGTATTCATTATTTTATATTTATATCTAATCAATAAAATGTTATCTAGATCGATATGCATATAAGATTTGGTGATGATCCTAATATAGTTCCTCTTATATGTGATGCTAGACCTGAAGAATTGATATTCTGTTTATTCTTTCCATTTTATTCACATGGAACTGTTAGTATTCTATTAGAAACTAATCGTCAAACCCATTCATATCTTTCTCAATCTGAGGTATAAATCAATCAATACATTCTAATCTTAACTACCACATTCTAGGTTGTGACATTCTTCTCGGGAGTCTGTAAGGCACTTAAATTGATGCATACTCATTCATATGCACATAGAGATCTTAAACCAGCAAATATTCTCATTTCAAATGACAGAAAATCAATATTGACTGATTTTGGATCGAGTGCTTTGTATGATATTCATGTATTCCTTTATCTATTCATTAATTTCTTTAGAATGCCAATCAATATATCGAATTCTCGTGAATCTCAACAAAGAAGAGATGAAGCTGCTGAAATGTCTTCTATGCCTTATAGAGCACCTGAATTGTTTACTTGTGAAATAGATACTCAGATTACTGTAGCTGTAGATATATGGGTACTGTATATCTATCTATTATTCATTGATTAATTAATGATTTGTTTCAGTCACTGGGTTGTCTACTCTATGCATTCTGTTTCTTTATCTCACCATTTGATCTAGTATATGAGAAAGGGAATAGTATAGCATTAGCAGTTCAATCTCCTCATACTATAATATATCCATCTGATTCACCGTATCATCAATACTAATGTTTGATATATCGATATAATAATCATTTCAGATATGATTCCAGTATTATATCATTGATTCGTAGTATGTTAACTGTTGAAGTGGAGAATAGACCGAGTATAGATAATATTATGGAACAATTAGATGTAATATCAAGTGTATAAACATATATTCTAATAATATACTAACCATATTTATATAAATGTATATCTATTTGTGTCTGTTATCTGTATCTTCTCATATGATCTCGGTTGTAATATTAATTAATGCTTTGTGATAACATTGTATCTGTTGTGATATAACAATTGTGAAACAATAAATCAATCTACTACAGTAACAATCAATCAATAACATAACAATTAGACAAATCAACAATATTACAAATGATATATCATTATCTCTTTTTCCATTTCTTTTGTCCTTCCATACGTCTAGCTTCACCTTCTTGTGACTGAAGACTAGACATAAGTTTCTTTGTCTTTCTCTTTCTATCTTTATCCAATGAAGCTATTTCATATGCACGTTTCCTTTAATCAATTTCATTATATTATCATTATTATCATAAATAAACTGACTTAGCAATGAATGAATTATCCTTACGAATTTCCTTAATAGCTCCTCTTCGTTCCTTTTTAATCAAATGTTCAAACTTCTTCCTATAAAATATCAAATATTATCTTAATGAGAATAAAATATACTTTGTAGCAGTTGGTCCTTTTCTTGACTTATATTTGTGTTCAGGATCAAATTCTTCATCGAAACGAGGTTCAATCATTGAGAGCATACTGTAATGAATGATCGATAAAGTAGAAAGGAATTGATTAGTTCATACTTTTGTTCAGTCTTTGCTCTTCCCAAATGAATAAGAGATGATAATTGTTGTGAATGAACAGATATAGAAGATGAAAGATCTGTGATATCCTCTGATAGATCAGATGGAAGATTATCAAGAGGAATACGAAGAAGAAGATTATGAATTGGTCTATAATATGAATAGATATGAATGATAGAATGGATATGGAATACTTGAATATAGAGGTGAATGATGATCCATGATTAGTATATATTATCATAAACTTCTTCACTAAAGATATAACAATACGAAGGATACGACAACGATTAAGAGGGCTATCGATTAGACTGAAAGTAATGAATCAATCCATATCATTTAATAGTACAAGATACAGTAATCACTTACCATTTACTCTTGTCTATATTGAATAATTCTTCAGGAGATACAGGAGTGAGTGATGACGTCACTTTCTCAAAAATCAATATATTTATCAATGATATTTTAGTTACATAATCGTACCTGCTTAACAATTAGCATTTTCGAAAGAGGAAGAGATATAGGGAATGCAGTTGATGGTACACGAATATCTCCCTCTACTGATAGACATATACATCCACGAAGAAATGTTATAGCCTCAGGGATGAATCTGATCGATGGATGGAATAGATAGATAGATAGATAGATAGATAGAAAGATAGATAGATAGATAGATAGAAAGATAGATAGATAGATAGAAAGAGATAGATAGAAAGATAGATAGATAGATAGAAAGATAGATAGATGGATAGATAGATGGATAGATAGATAGATAGATAGATAGATAGAAAGAAAGATAGAAAGATAGATAGAAAGATAGATAGATAGATAGATAGATAGATAGATAGATAGATAGATAGATAGATAGATAGATAGAGATAGAGATAGATAGATAGATAGATAGAAGGGATAGATAGATAGATAGATAGATAGATAGAAAGATAGATAGATAGATAGATAGAAGGGATAGATGAGTACCTGTGACTATCATTGATCATTTCAGATAGAGAATACAATAGAAGTAATTGTCTACCCAATACTGATAGTGAACGAATTTGATATACTCCTAATGCTCTATAAAGATATGATAGATTGATAATATAGATAGAATAAATAGAATAGATGTATTGATTACCTTGTTGATAGAATGTATACAAGAGTACATACAGGATGCCATACATCAGTAACAGGAAACAGAATAGATGATAATCGAAGAGTTGATATAATAGTAAATGAAGGAGGAGATGATGATGATTTCATTCCCATTGATCTCCATTCACTACGTATAAGAGAACGAATACATTTAACTGACGATTCACGATTCAACTAAATAATCAATATATGAATAGAGAATTAATATATGAATAACCTTAAGAAGATTATGAAGTGGAATGAGAAGTATTTCAATCTTTGATATATTCTCTTTAGTTGGAACTAATCGAGATGTATCAGTGAAGAAACGAATAAGATAAAGAAATAATTTGTCCATTAAATCTTTATTTCCTTCTTTCAATGATGGATGATAACATTTCATTAATCTGAATTTATTAATCTATCTTTTATTCAATAATTTAGAATACGAACAAACCTCTCAACTAGAACAGGAATACATTCCGTTTCCATACTATCAATCAATTTCATTAGATTACTGTATTTCTGAGGGAATTCGAATGTGAAAGGAAGATCATCCAGAGCTAAAAGAAATATTCATGATATCAATCAATATAATATAATCATCTACTTACTCATTTTCTTATATGCTTTATCTGTTTTTGATTTCTTAGGAAGAGGTTCACTATCATCATCGTCATCATTATCAATCAATTCATCTAAATCTTCTTCTTCATCTTCAATTTCATCATCATACATATCATCATCAGAATCATAATCCAAATGAATTCTTCTCTTTGAATTCTTCTCAACCTATCAATCAATATTCTATATCTTCTATCATGATAATATAGTATACTTTATCAGCTCCAATAATCTTTCCATCTTCATCATATTTAACTTCGAATGAACTCTTTTCTCTTCTTTCTTGTTTTCTCATAATTGAATCATCATCAGCTGAATAATGAGATGTATTCACCTATAATCAATAATATCAATCAATACATTTTATCATTAATATCCCTCATACAATAGTATTCATTCTCATTCTTCTATCATTTTCTAATTTCTCTAATCTTTCTCTTTCCAATTCTGCTTCTTCTTCTGCTGTCATCTTTGCATCCACAGCTTTTCCTCGTTTATCCGATGATAATTTGAGTGTAGTGTACTGAATCAATCAATGAATGAATCAATCAATAAACTTGTAATACTTACAATATCATCATAATCATCTCTTTCTTGTCTTTTCTCTTCTCCTTTCTTCTTCTCTTCTAATGCTCCTCTCTTCATCAATGATTTCAATTTCTCATCCAAATTATCAGTGGCAGTTAATTGTTCTTCTTTAGCATTTGATTTGTCCATTTTCACTTGTTTTGATCGAACAATCATTTCAGCAATAATATCATTTCTATAATCAAATCATTCAGAAATATAAAGTAGACATAATCCAAACCTATCTCTTGGTTTTCCTTTATCTCCTCCATTAAAAGAACCTCCTCCAAAATGAGCACTAGAAACAAGTTCAGCTCCTAATTCTCCTTCATCTTCATCATCAGATCCTTCTACTTTCTCATACTTCTCAATTGATGTCAATACATGACCACCATGAGTCAACATTTCTAGAATACAAAGACATTCATTTATAATATATAATCTATATCACATGCCTTCTTCGACATCTTCACTTAAATTGAACTTGTTCGTCTTACTCATAGAAGTAAGTCTTTCTTCAGTAAATCTCTTTGATGCCTTTTCTTCAACACTTATATTTTGATCTCGTTCTCCCCATCGTTTATCCACCAACTGAACATGTAAACATTACAATCAACTTGAGGTTATATTTTACATCACCTTGTTCACTTTTCCAACAGATTTATATTCTTGAGCAAGAGTCTTCTCTCGATGTTCAATTCCCTTCTTACGGGATTGCATCGGTTTACCAACTGGTTGATTCTGTGATATAACAACTCGTATTGAGAAATACATAAACCGATACGTGACACTATACAATAACCATAAGAGATCTACAAACCTTATTTTTTCCGAGAACATTATGCTTCGTCCTGTTGAATTTGAGATCAAAAGGATTCACTTTCTTCAACGCCTTGTTCTTATCTTTCGGAACGGGCTTCTTCTTGGTTCCCGATTTCCCCATCTGAAAAGAAGTTATGAATGAATAGTGAAAGCAAAAACAGATAAAACATCGCATCAGATAAAACTGGGAAATGGAGAAACTTTTAAAAAACTACCATAACCATTCCTCAAACAGTTCAATCTAGTCTGATGTGTGTCAAACTTATAATTCATATTTTAATATTCCAATTTTATTTAATTCAAGGAAATATATTTGACCATTACAATTGCGAATTTTTCCAGGCATTACTAAAAAGTTCCATTTTTGTGAAAAAATTTGGTGGATTTACGATTCTCACATTAGAAAAATGAATGATCTCTAGTCGACAGAGATCAAAGAAATAGTATGCGTAATGAAGAGACGGAATTCTGTGGAACAGGCAGTAAACGAACCATAATCGTGTAATCATTTTGTTTTCATAATTTTTTATTTGTTTTCTGCTACGACGTAAAAAAAAGATTGCAATTATTCATAAAAGGATAATGATATGGGACAATTAATCCTTAAAAGAGGTTTGTCTTGGAGAACGATATGATTCAGTAAGAGGGGTAAGATCAGAGTCTTTCTCTGCACCAGGATTCAGATTATTATTGAGTCCTCTCTTAGTATGAATAGCACGAAGTAATTTGACCATTTGATCGATTTGATGAGGAATTTTCGTACGTAGATACACTTCTGTTTGCCACATTAGATCAAGTAAAATAGATACACGTTTCTCATCTAATTGAACCTTAATCATAAATTGATATACATATCACATATATATTATTACTCTTACTTTCTTATCTAATATAGGTTGTATTCTGAAGAATGGAATTCCTTGAGAATGAGCCCATTCTCGTGAGTAATCAACAGAAGGTCCATCAGAACTCACGCACTCAATATCATTAGTTATTATAACACTATCTCATTGAAGAATTAAACCTGCATTATGAACATTTGAATGAGGTTAGAACTCTTCTTCACTGTATCAATAATTGCATTTGGCGAGTAAGAAGGAAGACTAACTTCCACTAAAGAAAATATAATAATTAGTATTATAGATAAAGCTAGTAACCAGATTGTTGTTGTTTTGGATCGAGACCAGTTCCAAATGATATGAGACAATAAATATGATTATTATTCTCCTTTAATGAATAGATTAGATATGAATGACTAGATTATTCATTACAATTCCATTAACACTTTCAATCTTCTTCATTCGATAGAAATCGGATAAAAGAACTGCCGATGGATTATTTGTACATAATGCACCATCAGCTAATCCATTACATGATGTAAAGTAGATTGGAGCAGCACTCAACAAACAAATAATCAATACTGATATCAGTTCCACCGTATACCTTGAACAACGAGCTGCTTTCCATATAGGAGTCTTTTCAGGATCAAGAAAACCTTCAGCGGCATAAACAGAGGGAGGAACTCTTCAAGATTACGATAGTTATGAATTTAAGGAATGTGATACCTTGGGATATATGAACGAAGAAGAACAAGAGATGGTGGAGATGATTCTATCTTTGATGCTGTTACTAATACTCTATCAAAGATCAAAGATCAAGTTGATTAATGAGAAGTATCGATTTGACTCACTTTATAGCTTTGACACTAGATAAGGGTGCTTTTCCAAGATATTCAATCAAACAATTCTCCAAATTTTTAGAATTGTATTTAGGAACAATCTGATTTTTGATTATTAAATATTTTCAATTTATGTGGACTTACAGTATCACCTTTCTTGAATATTTGACCTCCTAATCTGAAATATAATTGATGGGTCCATTGAACAGATCTACCTACAAATCATCCAATCAATCAATAAAACAATTGATTGATTAATCTACCTTGTGCAAGTGTAAGAGCAATAACTGATCCAGTAGAAGTACCAGCAATCCAATCAACAATTCCCATTAAGGGAACACCTAACTTCCTTTCTATATATAACATTGTCTACAAAGTTCAAATATTGCAATATTATTACTATATAAATAATATTTATGAAATTCATTGTAATAGTATTGCAATTGAGATAGAGATAGTGAAAGATAAATGGATATGTTGATTGATGATATGATAATATACTTGTAATTCAAGTAATCCCTTCATTCCTCCACCGTCTAATGACACAAGTACTTCTTCTCCTTTTATCTATAATCAATATATTTAAAACGCATTCTCCCATACAGCGGAGGGACGGCGGCGGGGGCATGGCACAATGTTTCAAAATCATCCTAGGTGACTCATATTTGATGGTTAGAGTCCCTAGGGGCGGTGTACACTTCTGACAAAAAGTTGACCCAAATTATCGATTTTTGATCTACCAAAAGTAGAAAAATAAAAGTGTGAATTCCATAGCATGTTGTATACCATTCGATAGAGCATCCAAAGTTATATAAGAATACCAAGGTACAGCAGTTTTCATTACTTCATGTTCGAGAAATTACCGATTTTCCAATTTTTGATCAGGTTTTTTTTTGTTTTGATCTCATCGCTTACCATGTTACGCTCATTTCCCATTCCTGGCTCTTTGATATGTTATGTAAAAATGGATGGGCTATCCGAATATCACACTTATTTGGACCAGCTACAAGGCAGTCATAGTGATATCAAGTGAATTCTAACCACATTTTAACGTCCAAACGCCGACGCAGGTTATAATCCGGGCCCTGGCATAAATTTTTGCAATTTTTTTTCGCCTCGAATATGACTTTACATTTTCGTGTGATTCACCGTATTTTCACTAATGTATTTTACGAAATAACCACAGACATTATCAGAAATACTAAAAAAAATATTATTACTAATACGATATCGGGAAAATGCATGGGACGAGCGACAATAACGGTTTTTCGACAGTGATACTTCTTTAAAATGTATTTTTTGCTATTTTCTATTAAAAGAAGATAAAAATACAATAAAACTCTTAACATTGCAAATGTTTGAAGAATTGTAAACAAAGATCAAAGATCAAAGTTTAAAGATTCTACATCTTATTTGTGATAGTGCTTTTCATTTTGGCCTTTTTGTATACTTAAAGGAAAGAAGTGAGAGAGAGTATTAAGTCTACCTATCTTTTTACGTCTATTTCTTCTCTCTTCTCTCTTATCCTATCTAATTATTGATATCGTTTCTCATCTCGCCATGTCCGACCACCTATGCGAGTAGTATATACTTTTCGTTTGTTTAGTATTGTCCTTTGTATTAGCTCCCACCATTCCACATTAATTAGTCGTCGTTGTCTCTCCCAGTAGACCTTTGATCTTGGTTATTCTCAAGGACGACGTCTATCAGCAGCCTCACCACATACACTATCCTCCACTTGCTACAGCCTCGCACACACACACGTATCCTCACTGCACATTTCCCTAGTCTCGTCTACGAGAGGGACCATTGTGTCCTGGGAGAGTCCCTTCCAACCCAAGCATATCATCCGACCAAGTCCCCTATGTAAATCGATATCAGTCAGTACCGACATATTTTTTGATATTTTTGAAATCTCTCGTTACCATTATTTGTTTCGTTTCGTGCATACGCAAATATAATAATGAGAGACCAAAGTTCAGGAATAGTGCAAAAACTTTTGTAAACATATCTAACATATATAGGCTTTGAAAATAAGAGATTCCATCAAAAGAGGCACAGGGACGACTCCTACGACTTCCAAGCTGTAAATGGGCTGCGAATGTGAGCCTCAAAACTGAAAACTCAGCTTATAGATATGCTAACGATCCGTTCCGACACTACGGGCCAAAATTTTGTAAGTGACGAGTGATGTTTATCCACAGATTATAGTAGTCATTGTTCTTCATTCGTCGTCGGGGTAATTTTTTGTTGGAAGGACTGATTTTGAGAACCTATCGTTCAAAGGACAGGTGTTTTAAAACTATGGTTCCTCCCGCAGGTAGCTTTATTACGTATTGATCTTTGATCTTTGTTTACAATTTTTCAAACATTTGCAATGTTAAGAGTTTTATTGTATTTTTATCTTCTTTTAATAGAAAATAGCAAAAAAATACATTTTAAAGAAGTATCACTGTCGAAAAACCGTTATTGTCGCTCGTCCCATGCATTTTCCCGATATCGTATTAGTAATAATATTTTTTTTAGTATTTCTGATAATGTCTGTGGTTATTTCGTAAAATACATTAGTGAAAATACGGTGAATCACACGAAAATGTAAAGTCATATTCGAGGCGAAAAAAAATTGCAAAAATTTATGCCAGGGCCCGGATTATAACCTGCGTCGGCGTTTGGACGTTAAAATGTGGTTAGAATTCACTTGATATCACTATGACTGCCTTGTAGCTGGTCCAAATAAGTGTGATATTCGGATAGCCCATCCATTTTTACATAACATATCAAAGATCCAGGAATGGGAAATGAGCGTAACATGGTAAGCGATGAGATCAAAACAAAAAACATGAAGTAATGAAAACTTCTGAAACTTGGTATTATTATATAACTTACGCTCTATCGAATGGTATACAACATGCTATGGAATTCACACTTTTATTTTTCGACTTTTGGTAGATCAAAAATCGATAATTTGGGTATCTTTTTGGCAGAAGTGTACACCGCCCCTAGGGACTCTAACCATCAAATATGAGTCACCTAGGATGATTTTGAAACATTGTGCCATGCCCCCGCCTCCCGTATGGAGAACGCGTTTTAAAAAGTTAAGATACAAAAATGATTTACATCATCCATTTCGATTTTCTCATCAACTAATTGTGTATTTTTCGTCCATTCACATCCTGAATACATTATCTATGTTTGTACATCTACAGTATAACCAACCAACTGGTTTAGTATGAACATCAATCTTGAACATATTTATATCTTCTCTGATACTGTAACAATAATACTATAATATTGATTAGTATTGATTAACGGACTCTTTATCAGCTATATCCCATGGTGTCAATCCTCCATCGTTTTTCTCATTCCATAATTCAGATTCATACGATAAGATAAGAATAGCTCTAGCCATCAATCGATTCTTTGTCTCAAAATTCTCAGCTAATCAATAAACGATACCGTAACCAAACCTGACAAGCTATGTGTAGAATATTGTTACCAGCTAAGTCTTTAACAAGTAAGCTAACCCCATCAGCGTAACCTCTTAATTGAATTAACTACAGAACAAATATGAAGGTAAACAAACTTGCAAAGAGCATTTAGATTTCCCGTTGTTACAGCAAGTAATAACGGTTCATTCCTTAAGGCTTCATCAATAGCACTCACTACCTGATCTATTGATTTGGATGCCTATTAAATATTGATTGAATCGATTGATAGATCATAGATAACCTTGCTGAGTTTCTTGAAGAATTGCATGTCGACCACTCAAGTTCAATGAAATAATGATAAATGTAAGAAGGAATAATAAGAAGTACATTTATTAATTTATAATTTATTGTACTTTGAGCTTAAGATTCAATTGGAAAAGAATCTTTCTGGGAAAGTAAAAACATTTGAATAAAATGCGACTTTTGTTCAACGACAGACAAACGAAAGAGTACAATTTAAAAATAACAAAATAGATGAAAATGAAAAGATGGGAATAAACGAATGGTATGGTTAAGGCATGATAATACTCTATCAAAGGAAAGCGAATCAATAAATGAATAAAGGCATTTGTGAGTTAGATAAAATATATATGATGTATGTATATAATCATCGAGAGGAATACCATAACCGTACACTTTTAGTCCTTTCTCTACAAAAGACACAAAAAGAACGTCTCCTAATATTTCAACATTATTAGTACAATATATTAAATGCATAAATGTGTATATAAACAGTCATTTGATTAGTATTAAGAGTTAGCAAATTATTGAAAGAAGGTGAAAAAAGATATGAAAAAGGAAGGATATAATATTATTTGATACGATGAAGTCCAGTTGGTTGTTTATGAGGTTCTACATAATTAGCAGGCAACATTCCCCATTGAAGAGTTCTTTGTACTGTTCCTGTCATCCATCCATCATCCACTTTTGCACAATTCACTATTATATCTCCTTCCAAGAATGATACCTTCAATTCATTCATTCCTTCATTCATTCATTCATCTATTCATACCTCATCTTTATCAGCAGCTGTATAATCATAGATGGCCTTAACAGCAAATCCAGCTTGACCTCCTCCTCCACTTGAAGTTCTTGAACCAAGTGATGCAGTTTGTGATGCTACAATTACATTAACCAATCAATCAATCTAAATATTTCATCCATCATTCAAAATTATAGTCCAATATATCATAATCCAATTTATTATGCACTTCATGAGATTCATTTAACTTCCATTTCTCTAACAAGGGAATGCTGGGGACTCGCCATGCAGTTGTGGCTAGTGACATCTTTGACGAGAACGGGCATGAAATTCTGACTGGATATCCGTCGAGTCTACTAAAATCGCGTACAAATCGCGTCTGTTTTTGAATTTTCGCTGCTTGTACACAGCTATGAACTCGGCTGATCATATCAGCCCGACTCTCAACCCCTATCTCACTAGGGAATGATTTCTTTGATGCATAAAATTACGGGAAACGACCAACATAACGATAATCAGCATGGTCGACTTAGTAAGAATCAACATTCAAACGCTGCAGTTGATCACTTTTGAAAAACCCGTCGCATGTACGCCGCACGATCAAACAACGATCATTCAACCTTCCATGGGGAAGGGTGAACAATCATTTTCTTGGGCAGAATGGTGAGATATCGTTTTAATCGAGTTGTGGTATAGTGGTAAGTTTTCGTGGTCTTTACTTTTTGCCCATGAGTTCGATTCCCCCGAGAACATTTTATGTCGGCATAATATTGTAACAATGAGCACTGACATTTCAATGGAAATTAAGTCCAAAATTTCAATTTCTTTTTGTTTTTGCAACTTTTTCGCTGTCTTTTGTTATCTCTTCCTTGTTGCGAATCTGTAGAAAATCGAATAATAGTAACAACTTCATACAATTCATAGAAAACATTAACATAAATGTTCAACAAATGAAAGATGACTTCAGACGGTATGCATGGTACGCCGCAGGCTTCTTGGCTACTCATCCACCCCAGTTTGAATCTCCTCCACAATTCATGTTTGCCCCATTGCTGCAAGTCCCATTGTTTCAAATGCTTCTTTGTCGAGTCTCATCGCTGTTGATATGTATTAATGCAGTAATATTTCATTTGTTGAACATTTATGTTAATGTTTTCTATGAATTGCATGAATTTGTTACTATTATTCGATTTTCTACAGATTCGCAACAAGGAAGAGATAACATAAAGTTGCAAAAACAAAAAAAATTGAAATTTTGGACTTAATTTCCATTGAAATGTCAGTGTTCATTGTTACAATATTATGCCGACATAAAATGTTCTCGGGGGAATCGAACTCATGGGCAAAAAAGTAAAGACCACGAGAACTTACCACTATACCACAACTCGATGAAAACGATATCTCACCTTTCTGCCCAAGAAAATGATTGTTCACCTTTCCCCCATTGAAGGTTGAATGATCGTTGTTTGATCGTGCGGCGTACATGCGACGGTTTTTTTCAAAAGTGATCAACTGCGGCGTTTGAATGTTGATTCTTACTAAGTCGACCATGCTGATTATCGTTATGTTGGTCGTTTCCCGTAATTTTATGCATCAAAGAAACCATTCCCTAGTCGGCGACCGTTGTGGTGTACTGGATAAGGCACTCTCCTTAAATTTTGTAGGTTCATGGTTCGATGCCTGCTCTGTTCCATTTTCTTTTGCTAGTTTTCCAAGTTCAAAACATCAAGTTAAAATTTTTTTGTTGTAAAGTTGATATCATTAGTGCCATCATGGGTGCCACTCGATTCAGCAAGCTGATTCAGTATGCTTGGCATGCTGCCGATACATCGACTCTCACCCTGGAAAGTTTGAGACTCCCGTAGAAGTTAGGGTGGCGAAAATGATTCATGATTATTGGTCCACTTTAGCGGTCTAGAGTGAGTATTCACGGGAGAAGCATTTTCGACGGCTCTCTCGGCGAATGAGTTGTTAGAAGGAGAGGTCAATGCGAATGAGTCAAAAAAAGCGAGTCGAGTGCGAGTCAGACCGCTTTCTCAGCCCTCCTTTCACCAAATTTTCTTGACTCACTTCGACTCGCAAAAAGCGAATATTCGCAGGGGAGACCGGTCAACTGCCACTTGGAATGAATAATCGCTAGAGAAACGAGCCACTCATTATAATCCACAGAAATGAATAATCATGAGTCATTTTCGCCACCCTAGTAGAAGTATGCTTCCCTGTAAATATTCTCACGACCAGGTGCCACATTCGTCAGTGCTCATCTTGTTCCTTCATTCTCTGCCCCCATTGTGACCATCCTTATTGCTTTAATCACTTTGTTGTCCAGTACCATAGATGTTAATGTCATAATAAATGGTTTCTTGTTATATCAACTTTCCAAAAAAAAATTTTAACTTTATGTTTTGAACTTGGAAAAAAAGCAAAAGAAAATGGAACAGAGCAGGCATCGAACCATGAACCTACAAAATTTAAGGCGAGCGCCTTATCCAGTACACCACAACTGTCGCTGAGATAGGGGTGGAGAGTCGGGCTGATATGATCAGCCGAGTTGATACCTGTGTACAAGCAGCGAAAATTCAAAAATAGACGCGATTTGTGCGCGATTTTCGTCATCGATTTTCTCGAATACCAGAAGCTCGTGGCAAGTAGACTCGACGGATATCCAGTCAGAATTTCATGCCGGTTCTCGTCAAAGATGTCACTAGCCATAACTGCATGGCGAGTCCCCAGCATTCCCTTGTAAAATATAAATAAAGATATAACTAACGAGGGCTCATCATCTTTTGAGGGGGTGAAGTACTTGTAGCTGGATTTGATGATGAAGATGATATTGTCATCTCTTCTACAATATTCATTCATTCACTCATTTATAGTAATCATAATAAACATACTTAGTTTATTAGAAGTAGTAGTAGTATTCTGACTTCCCCATTGTCCATTTAATGGATCATAATCAGCTATACTTCCAACTGATTTCTGTGGTTGAGACACAACTGAAGATACCATAAGATACAAATAACTACCGTACACTATTATATCTACAAAAACAACATTATCTATTCAAAATCATACAACTACCATACTCGTATTCTTTATATTCACTTCACACTATTAGTATAAGAGTTAGAATAGAATATGAGATAATAAGTATATATCATGCCTGATCTTCCCATATCAATAGATCCATTTAGTGATGAATGAAATGATGTAGATGGAGGAGCATCAAGAGGTTCAGATGATATAGATGACATTGATGAAGGAGGTGTAGTCATCATATATCCTATCAATCAACACTCATTCATTACTACATATATGGTTAGATATATATATTATCGAATACATATTATATGGAATAGACTAAAGACTCATAGTGTATTAGTAGTATAAGATATATGAGAAGAGGGAAAGGGAGGATGACACAACACACATTATTCCCCATTCTATTCCATTTATTCATTCAATGTATTCAATATGTCATGTACCTATCTTCTATTCAATATTATTCAATCTTTTATGATATCACCATCAATAGACAAAGAGAGTAATTCAATTATCATACGAGTACAGTAATAGGTAAATGATAGCCACTTATTCAATCAATATAGATCTACACAATTAGACAATATATATAGTATATCATATGGAGAGATGTACTCAAACATAGAAATATATAATAGAAAGAAGCCAACTAATAAGCGTGCACCCACTCACATTCAATCAATCAATCAATCAATCATTCAATCAATCAATCAATCATTCAATCAATCAATCCATTCATTAATCTATCATTCACTCATATAATAAATGAATATTATTAAACGAAAGATAGAATAGACATAGGATCCCCATTCTAATCCCACTACTACTGCACACATGAATCATTCAAGAGACATTAAAGATCAAAGATCATAGATCAAATAGACAATGCTGTTCATGCAGTAGTAGTGGGAAGAGAAGCATCTTGATCAGCATTCTCTTTCTGCCCAGCTACAAATGAATTACAATTAAATATGAATGAATTGATAATCTCATCTATATTGATATTGATATAGAAAGTCCTAACAACCTGAGTTAAAAAATTATAACCTCAATATACCTAGATACAACAATGTATATATATATATATATATATATATATATATATATATATATATATATATATATATATATATATATAATTTATCTCTAACTACTATTAACTAACCCTTCTATTCTCATATTCTAATGCCTTATCACTACCATATACAATAACTTTAATCGGAGTAATCATATGACCAGTCTTAGAACATTTTCTAGGTTTAAGATGTTCGTCTTCAATATCATCTATCATCATATTATTCTCACCTCCAACATCTTGTGTTGACACAGTCTGAGGACGTGCTACTTCTTGTTGTTTCTTCTTATCGTGTTCTCCAGTATATTGTACTTGAGATTGAACCTATAATACATACGGTCCAAAAGTATGTTACAAAGTTCCAAGCCTCCCCGCATTTTGAGCAAAAATTTGCCAAAAATCGAAAAACCTGACCGCATTTTGGCCAAAATTTTATATAACAAAGCTTTTATCGATCCCCTCCCAGCTTCCGATCCAGAATTTCATATTTGTTAAACTAGGATCGTATTTTAGTTGACCGATAACAACAAATACAAATTGTGTACACGATATAAAGATGAACTATGTCATAGTTGATGAAGATACAATAAGCAATGAATGAATACCTGAGTATTCTTCTTATGTCTTTGAATCTCAGGATCATCAGCAATCTCTGTCTTTGTTCCTTTCATCTTCTCATATTCAGCATGATATGCAACCTATCATTATCATATACTTCATATTCTACTCAATATCTATGTACCTGACTCTGATTCCTTGTATTCTCAGCTAGTCTTCTCATTTCAGGAGTATCTGATACTACTGATGGCACAGTTTTAGGATAATGACTGCAAGTATAATCTCATTCAGTCTGTCTTTATCTCTATACTTACGGTTCACAATAGGGCATCTTATTGTATCCTTTATAATTCTTCATATTCAATACCATTCCACATACGGTACACTTGAAACATCCTTTGTGCCATATCTACAATCATAATCATAAATGGGCGCCGATATGGGACATGAGGCCCTGTAAAATTAGGGCTTTTCCAAAATTAGTGTGAATGTCCCCTATAAAAATGACGTTTAGGTGAAATATTTCATTAAAAAAGTGAAGCCCCCCCCCCCCCTGTAAAACTAACCATTTTTCGTTCGGATGCCCCTGTAGAATCGAGCTCCAGGTACCCCGCCCATGTACGATAATAATATATGGAATGATACTACATCCGTCTAACCACTCCATACCCTCATACCCACATTCACTAAACACTTTCTATTTCCTCTAATGACTCATCGTACAAATAGATATCTTTCTATTAATACTACAAATATATGAATATACACTACAACTATAATCATATAAATGTTGCATGATGAGATTGGAATGGGGTCAATGATAGGTAGTTATGCAAAGGGAAAATGAATGACCTTATCTAGACACTTGAGTTCCTCCAATTGATATACTGTCTTGCCACACTCTTCACGAGCACATTTGGCCATGATCAAAGATATACTGATAGATAGATGGAGATTAGTCTAAATGAATGAATGAATACATGGAGAGATAGTTGAATGGATTGAAGAATAAGAATGAAGAGATGAGATGTCACGATGCAATGACAACAAATAAGGACGAAGAAGATCAAATAAGGCACTCAAGGTTTATGAATATCCCGGATTGTGGCTACTCATATTTTGAGACAAATTTGGAGGCCTCTGTGCACCCAAAAAAACAGTGAAGTTATAATGGAAACCGTGCATTTACTTTACAAATATGCATGCAGAACTTATAAAATTTAAAAAAAAATTCGGATGAGTCTATCCCAAGAGATAACTAGAGATCAGCGCCGAATAAGGATATCAATTGATGAAACAAGATATCGATTGATTATATACAAGAATAGAAGTTATTCATTCATATTACAAAATAGATCATTATCTATAGTGTCATAGGAATACCCCTGATGCGGGGGTGAAGATGAGATATAATAGAAGGAGAATGAATGGATCGAGAAGATAGATGAGAAGGAGGAGGGGGGAGTTAGAGGTAGAGACCAATTGTGAGAAGAAGAAGAAGAAGAAGACTACACTCAGTGTGATATAAGATGCAATCCTATCCAATCGATTCCGATGACTACTCTTCTCATTCACACATATCACACTAACCACACTTATACACGCTTCATAGCAACCATTAAATGAATCGAAATGACAAGTATATGAAGAGTAGAATAAACGAGAAGAGGAGTAAATTTAGTTGGAAAAGTTGTTAGAATGGAGAAGGATAAGGATGAAAGACAACAGAACATACAGATGTAGCATGTAAGAGAGGATTAGGAGAACAAAGTAGGTTTGAGTAGTAAAGTTAAGAGGAAAAGAGGAGCTCCACTGTTTTGTGTGGAACGAGTCCAGAATAATGGAGAAATAGAGTAACAGTTGTTGAGGGAAGGGGCACGCATCCATAACACTACTCTCAACTGTACAACCAACTTTCAATATGATATTTTTGTTCCCATGTGACCAGTCACAACCAAATGACAATTTTGTTTTCACGATAGATGACCTAGTTCTAAAACCTGCAACCTTTATATTTCAAGAATAAATATTTGGAATAAACAGTGTGTACAATAAGAAATATATAATATAAAATATATTACTCCTCATATTCAGCTAGAGATATGTTACTCGTCGGATTCAGAATAAACAAAAATTTATTATAGACTATATTTATAGCTCACAAGGAAAGTCAGGTTGGGCGGTCCCGGACTTCGGGATGGGACATATACCATTCAATAGGTATCCGAAAAAGAAGATTTTTCATGTTGGTCATTTTGGCAAAATGCCCCTGGGCGCAGAGTTATTTGCATATTTCTCCGGATTTTCGCCCTACAATGAAACACATTCTCTGTGAGATCGAAAGGAAGCAGTGGTGAGTAAGAGTGGTAAACAACACAAGCAATGGCTAAAATGAATTTATTTATTTTTATATTTACTTAAAGAGGATGGTCTATGTATCTTTTACTTGCAAGTTCAATTCCCGCACAAGCTATCTCACAGAGAATGTGTTTCATTGTAGGACGAAAATCCGGAGAAATATGCAAATAACTCTGCGCCCAGGGGCATTTTGCCAAAATGACCAATATGAAAAATCTTTTTCGGATACCTATCGAATGGTATATGTCCCATCCCGAAGTCCGGGACCGCCCAACCTGACTTCCCTTGTCAGGACCACCGGGCACGGAAAGTTACTGTCAATATTGTTAACAACCACAATATTATCGGAGGTAATAATGATATTTTTTTAATTTGAAAGATATGGTAAATAATTGTACTAACGTTAACTATCAAATCGAAAAAAAATAAGTGCTGTCTAGTTGTATTTCGCAGAACGAGTATTCCGAACATAAATTTTAAAAAAAAAGGAATTTTTTAAAGCTTTTAAAAGCTAAATGAATGGTAAATATTGATTATTTAGCATTTCTGTGACCGAGTTCTCTGGTGGGGAACAGTGCCGGGAACAATGAAAAGTATAAAAACGACTGTCACTTTACAAATAAATAAAAATATTTATATAAATGAGGACTACTAAATTTTTCGGAATAAATAACTACGTCTCTTACACACGTTACAACTTGTGTAGTTTATCTCACCTCAAATGCGTTCGCCGGTGCCAAACCGGTGTCACTGCGATATCTTCCTATTACTTGATTTTATGTGCTGATTAGTATTGGTTCGATATATTGCATTGCGAAACTATTAAGATTTGTCTGATAAATTGAATTAAATGAAAAGAACCGTTGCAGTAAGTTGGAATTGTAAGCTTTGTGGCAACGGGTCCTCAAACAACAATATCAGAAGGCCGAGAGGCTGGAACGCCCATGTCAGAAGATCGTACTACAGCAGCAATATTCAAAGATGATAGTAATGGAAACGATCAGAAAAAGGGGTATGCAATGCTTATGTTCTCTGATAAACACCTCCGAATTAATAATACATTCATTAATTGAAGTCTTGTGAATTACGACGACAGTGAGGGTTCATCGGCTGAACATGTTCTCCGTAATTCAGAGAAAGTTATTTCCGACGCTTCTACTTCTTTTAAAGGTACATTTTGTATCGTTTTCATCGGTAAAAGTAGTCAATAAAAAGATCTCGTTACTTTGAGTGTTAACATTAATTATTGCATCACATGTTTAAATGTTATTCAACGTTTCATTACAGATATAATTGAAGAGGACTCAATTTCTGAGAAGAAGTGGACTCCTGCTTCGAAGCGGGACACTAGAAGGAATTCTTCACGAACCCCTCCACCTAGTTTTATCGCTAAGAAGGATACTCGAAGAAAGAGTGATAGGAAGTTTGAAAGGACAACTCCTCCGTACGTACTTTCGCATTCTTTAAGTTTGCATAGTTTTCCAGTAGTAGTAATGTGGAATCGTGGGGTCGTTGTGATAATGAAAATCGATACTTTGACTATGTCACTGTCCATCTCCTTCCTGATAAACTATTAATTGTATTCATAAGTCGAAAATCTATGTTACAGATTTGTAAAATTCGGTCAGATTTTTTTTTAGAAACCCAAGATGCGAATTGAATTTTAAAGAAACACAAAATGCTGTCTGGCTTTCGCAAAAATTCCAAAATGCGGTCAGATATTCAAAAAATCGCGAAATGCGGTCAGGCTTCGTAGTTTGTAACGTACTTTTCGACCTATTGAAGTGTAATGATTATAGAGTACGTTCGTCATCTCGTCGATCTCGTTCACGATCTCGTGATAGACGAAGAGATAGAAGAAGTAGAAGTCGAAGTGGAGGACGAAGTAGTAAAAGAGATAAGAAACAGAATAAAAGAGATAAGAAGGAGAAACGTATGAGGTATATTATCCTCAGTTTCCTTTCATCGCTCATTAATTATATTTAGTGTGAAGAGAAATCGGTCTCGATCCCGTACACCTAAGAAGTCTTCTCGTCGTTCAAAAAGATCACGAAAGGATGATTCATCAGATGGTGATTCCGATATTGATGCGTATGTATCATTTATATAAGAATATTATTGTATTGTAATTTATTAAAATGAATACAAATGAATGTTCAGAATAATCAACTCTCAAACATTATTTGGAGAGATTGGTAAACGTCATTCTGATCTTGTCAAACCTCATGTGAAGAATAAGAAGCGTTCATCACGACGAAGAAGTTCAAGTTCATCTACTAGTGATGAATCACCTATCGTATGATACTATATTTATTATATTATGATTGTGAAGTAAATAAGAGTCATTTATTTATTTATTTGATACACCTCCCCTCCCGAATATATGTACAATTCAAGAACAGTATTAGTTATCCCTCATATATTGAAATTACTTTTAATTGAAAAAATGAACTATTATTCAGGATAAGTCTATCGGAGGTACATCATTCACATCAACTCTTCATATGGGTGCAGTACCTCCACCACCTGCCCCTATGCTTGCTTATTCATTTGGAGTAAGAATTTCATGGTTAATATATTATAATGATTGAATGTATTGAGGTAATACCACAACCTCCTCCATCATCATCTTTATGTGCTCAATCATTGATTCCTCCTCCACCTATTCCTCCATCATCATTTACTGTTCCTCCACCTCCTCCTATTCCTACTGTACTCCCTGATATGAGTGTTCCTCCTCCATCATCAATGATTCCTCCATCTATGAGTATGCCTCCTCCACCTCTCGGTGTTCCTCCCCCACCTCACGGTGTTCCTCCTCCACCTCTGAGTGTTCCTCCTCCAACCCTGAGTGTTCCCCCTCCACCACCACCAATGGGAGTTCCTCCTCCTCCTCCTTCTATCATTGGAAGTCATCCATCATCTAATGGAGGTGGATCAATTGCATCATCATCATCATCATCATCTCGACCTCCACCCCCACCTCCTCCATCTGTATCTAGAAATATAACGAATATGGCACCTCTTCCACCAATTACACGACGTCATCCCAGACCTGTGTAAGTATATCATTTATACTAAAGAAATACAATTATAATGAGTATGTTGTATGAATAAGAATATGTGATTGTAGTGTAATCAATCATGGTCGTCATACTCCACGACGAGCTCTTGATTGGGGAAGTGGATGTGTAGACAAATATAACATTGTCTATCAGGTACATTTATCATATTTATGCTATTTTCTCAATTAACTTATTACGGAGATTTATGCCGCTATTTGGAATTATTTTTTAAATTATTTTTTTCGAGAAGTTGTATGAAACAATGATACTAATCCATATGTGGGCACGCTGGGGGGAAAGGCTGTGCGCAAACCGGGAAATGGTAAGGCAAGGCTATGCGCATGGCCATTTTTTTTGCAGATTTGACTAGATTTTTTTTTCATTTTTTGCGAGGCAAAGCTATGCGCAACGCCCCGCAAGGGAAGGCAAGGCTGTGTGCAAAAAAAAAATTCGTTTTCATGCGCCCACCTATGTACTAATCATACGTGAGTAACATATGAAATTTATGTATAGCTGGCATATTTGTGTATGGCTGTCTGCATGGCTAAGGGTTGATTGCAAAAAAGAGATTTGTACTTATTGTGGCACCCTGCAAGTGTTACTATGTGCAGATAGTTGAGAAGAAGGGTTGTACATCTATGACACTGAACAAATGAACAACGAAAAACATGAAATATATTTACACAATTATTTGATATTACAGAGGCCATGGGTTAAAGTATGCGAAGATGAAATAATGTGAATACATTATAGGTAGGAGAAGGAACATATGGTCAAGTATATAAAGCAAAGGATATCACAACTAATGAACCAGTTGCATTGAAGAAGGTATAGATGGATATAAAAATATGAAAAGAATGTATTGATTGTAATGATAGGTTCGATTGGAACATGAACGAGAAGGATTCCCTATAACTGCTGTGAGAGAGATAAAGATTCTACGAGAACTTAATCATAAGAATGTTGTGAGGTTATTGGATATTGTAACCGATAAGCAGACTGCATCTGATATGAGACATGATAAAGGTATACAATATTATATAAAGGTAAATTATATTAGTTTATATTGATTATAGGTTCATTCTATCTAGTATTTGAATACGTTGATCATGATCTTATGGGATTATTAGAATCAAACTTAATATCATTCACTGATCTACAAATAGCATCATTGTTCAAACAAATACTACAGGTATTTAGATCTCTTTGATCTATTCAATTAATATTCTTTATAGGGATTGGAATACTGTCATAAGATTCGATTCCTTCATCGCGATATCAAATGTTCCAATATCCTCCTTAATAACAAAGGAGAGATCAAACTAGCTGACTTTGGTCTTGCACGTAAACAATTGGGAGGAGAGGTAACTATTTAAATAATCTTGATAATTGAGTATTGATGTAATTATTGATTATAGGGTGAGAGACCATATACAAATCGAGTGATTACATTATGGTATCGACCACCTGAGTTATTACTTGGTGAAGAACATTATGGACCGGCTGTTGATATATGGAGTGTAGGGTATGGTATTGATTATTAATGAATGAAGTGATGAAGAAGTATTATGTCATTGTAGTTGTATATTGGGAGAATTATATACAAAGAAGCCATTATTCCCTGGTAATCAAGAACCAGCACAATTAGATTTAATATCACGAATGTGTGGTACTCCATGTCCTGAAGTCTGGCCAGGGGTATATATTTATATATATCATTATTTATCTCATATTATTATTATTAATGCAAATAAGTACAGGTTGATCTACTTCCTAATTATGGAATTCTATCTTCACGTCGAAGATATAATAGGAACTTTGATCCATTGAGAGGGTTAGCTGATTGATTCAATTAAAATATAATAATGAAATAATCATTTGTATAGATTAATTCCTCCTCTTCCTTTTGAACTTCTTCAAAAACTTCTTGTTCTTGATCCAAAGAATCGTCCATCATGTAGTGAAGCACTTGATCATGAATGGTTGAAAGATGTTGATCCATCTAATACTCTTATTGATTTACCTGCACATCAAGATTGTCATGAATTATGGAGTAAACAATCTAAGAGGTATACTATTCTTTATACTATTATATATATATAGTACGATATCTAATATTATGCATAATATTGAATCTTTATTAGAAATCGTCAACAGAATGGAGTATCATTGAGTATTCATAATGGAAATGGATCTAAAAGACCTGAAGATTTATTGGCTAGTATAGAAAAAGGAAGTGAAAATGATGCAGCTACATGGTTGAAATATCAACAGGTTGATATAGAGAAGATAGTAATACAATTATACCATAGTCTATATTTAGTCCAAAGGAAACTACACATCATTCCGACTTGATTTCAATCGTTCAGCCAAAGCACAAATCAGTGAGCTTGTCAGAAAAGGTATAACTTTATGGTTGTTGACATAAACTGTTTGATGTTTACTTAACTGAAATAAAAAATGTTGTTTGCTGAATGATTGTTATATTGTAATGTAATAATCAGGAATGAATGGTTCAACATCATCTCAAGGATACAATGGTGGACAATCATCATCAACAACATCATCTACATCTAATCCTTATGTTGCTCTTCCATCTTCTCGTTCTATACAATCTTCACTTCCTCAATCTAATCAATATATTCCTCAACATCATTCCTACAGATGATTACGGTAACTTCTTCCTTCCCCTTTCTACTATACATGATATCTGATTCAATACCATTGTTTATTTGCCCCTCTACATGTTTCACATATTGTACCACTTATTTGTTGATCTTTATATTTTAATGTAATAAGGACTTGCTATGCATATACGATTGCGTATCCCTGATTCCTTCCCTTCCTCAATAGATTCCATTTCATTTTCTTTCTTTGATAATCAATATACTGTTTGTAGTTGAACAGTTGAATGACTCAACTAAGAAGTCTTACATTGTAGTTGTTTTCATTTCCATTTCATTATTAGATTTCTATAGAACAAAGTGAATTATTCTTATTCTTTATTACTCCTATTCTTCTTTTTTTTCCTTTCTCGTTGTTCCCCGGTCATAAATGATACAAAAGAGACAAAAGCAGATGAAGATTAGCTGACGGGAGGGAGGGATTCTATCCATTCACGGGTCTCATTCTACCATCTCCATACTTCTCAACTATATAGGTCAGGTCGGTTACTGTAATACAATTACACACTGAGAGAGAAGGGTAACATTCAGTTGAGGGAAATTATATTTCTCACGTCTTACATAGTATATAATAGTCTATATAGTAATATATACTCATTATTCCTCTATTCAGATCTCTGGTATAGCAGTTTATAGGAGAGGGGTCATGCCCGATTTTTTAAAAGTAGCTCCTGAACTGAGTTTTGCACGGGTAGTCATTTTGTTTTCCTTGCAGATTCATTTATCTGCCTAATCGTAGTGAAATATCATTTTATATTTATATATGGGGTTGGTTCTATTTAAATTCTTCATATTGTATATAGTTACTATTTCTAGAGGTATGTCGTATGTTTTTATCACGGATAGTTTTAATCTGCATAGTAGTACTGGGTTTCTCTTCATTTCCACTTACTGTCTCTTCTATTCTCTTGATATCAAATTGCTCATCGCTTGTTCTAATGTTGTACTATGTTGTTTTGTACAATGCTTACACGATATCTTTCTTTATCCCGTTTGTTATATATTAATAATAATAGAAACAATTTATGTTTTCCTTTCGTCCTCTAAGGCCTTCTCCAATTGTGCCCATGGATTAGATGTCATCGCTGGTATTACATAGTCTCGCACATTGAACTTTTCCTGTAATTTAAATAAATTCATTAAATGATAAATAAATATATAATATTGAGTCTGCTAACTAACCCGACTGAACATGGTAATAAATAAATAATTATTGAATTTGTTTGTGTTGGCGTTATAAAATAGGTTGGAGGCATCCTATGATATCTAACCATTTATTCTCAGAATGAATGACTTACATTGTTATGTTGATTATTTCCTCCTCTAAATGTGCTTCTATTTCCTCCTCTCCATTGTCCTCTACCTCCCCATTGATTATCTCCTCCTCTCTGACCACCATATCCTCCTCCTCTTCCTCTGAATCCTCCTCCTCTTCCTCCAAATCCTCCATCTCCATTCCATCCTCCTCTTCCTCTATGTCCACGGTCACTTGTACCTCTTGATGATTCAACACCAAAAGGCGAATTCCAGTTATTGCCTCTTCCTAGATAATAAGGATGAAGCTGAGCAATAAGGTTAATATATGGTGTACCTCTATCATACCCTCCTCCTCCTCGTCCTCCTCTTTTAGGTGGACCAGGTTGCATGTCATCATTTGTGTTATTGTAATCACTCATCATCTTAAATTTATATCAATCAATTGAAACAACATGGAACGTAACGCATCCTTTATAAAAGCACTCTAATATTAAGATATCTCTACTTTCCGATTAATTCGACAACCCCGATTCATATTATTAAAACAGAAAAATGTGTTTTTTTTGTCTAAAAAAAACTGGAAAATTGCGGTGAAATGAGAATTGGGGAACGCTAGCTACAGTAATCTCAATAGGTCAGATTTATGTCAAACATGTAATCAATATTCAAAATAATTTTTTTTCAGTCAAAAGTATTAGACGTAGTTATTTTTGTTGTACACATCACAATACATGCTCACTTCTTTGACAAATAATGTTGTCATCAAGATGCCAAATATGCGTATGTTAATAAGCGCGGTAAGCGAAGCGATGATAAGTTTTGGCTTATGTTTCATTTGACGATGGTAGCCTTGTAGAATTGAGGAGAAAACTTTGAATAAAATACTAAAAGAAATCCAGTCTCCCTCTTTGGAATCGGGGTAAAATTAATTTAGAAATTAAATAAATCGATGTGCGGTAAAATGGATATAAATAATTTACATTTAGGCTATGATGCAATTGCAGTAGAATTTGAAATGTATAAGAGAGACTTCTCAGGTGTTTGAATCCATGCATGATCCAAGTAAAATTCGTGCAATTAGTGGCATGATCATGCATGGAATATACTCGAATCATGCATGGATTTTCCGTGATCATGCATGGATTCTGTCATTCATGATCACGGAAAATTCGTGCATGATCACGGAAGATCCATGCGTGATCACGAACCACGGATATTCCATGCATGATCATGCATGGAATGTCGAATCATGCATGATTATACTTGTATTCGTGATCATGCAAGGATTTCAACACCAGTGTTCTCAGGTGTTTGAATCCTTGCATGATCCCAGTAAAATTCGTGCAATTAGTGGCATGATCATGCAGGGAATATACTCGAATCATGCATGGATTATCCGTGATCATGCATGGATTCTGTCATTCCATGCATGATCACGGAAAATTCGTGCATGATCACGGAAGATCCATGCATGATCACGAACGATGGATATTCCATGCATGATCATGCATGGAATCTCGAATCATGCATGATTATACTTGTATTCGTGATCATGCAAGGATTTCAACACCAGAGTTTCTGACTCAGTGAACATACCGTCAAAACGAAAAAAAGTGGAACATTTGTCAAATAATTTGACAAAAGTTCACAAGATTTTGAAAATTTTGAATCATGATATCTAAACGCGGTTGTTATTTTTTTTAATAGACAATAGGGTATTTGTTCATCACTGGGCTTGCCTGTTTGACCTATGAAGAAAAAAATGTAAATGAATCACTGTGAACGCTGTTTTGTAAAACTGGTATACGGTAGGATTTTCTACAGTATACCACTTTTGCAGTCTGATCTACGACATGATCCAAACAGTGCGCATTCGCTATAGGAAGTCACGTAATGCTATATATATATATCAATGATTAGACGAAAAAAGCGCGATGGGAGCAGTTTTACAGTAAGATTCTACAGTATGCTACAGTATACCAATTCTCCTCCGCAACGCTCCTGATTAATTTTTTCACTTTTGCCGTGCATATCTGGATTGGGCAAACACATCTACAAAAAAAAATCTGAGATAAAACATTATCAAGATCATAAAAAAAAACTTTTTTCAAATTTTGTCAAATTATTTGGCAAATGTTTCACTTTTTTTTCGTTTTGACGGTATCTTGGCTTATGGCTTGGCACTTGACCAAAAAGTGATATGAACCGATCGGGCCCAAATCATGCACAGCTGTAGTATGGGGTGGTATGAGCTCGCAGACGGAGTTTTGGTTCGTCATATCTGCATCCTCGCTAAATAACGTAAGTTCGATAAAGTGGCATCAAAATTTCAAAGTTTACGGATTCGTTCGATATGTGTATGCGACGATGGGCAATGCTAAGCAGGTAAATTACAGCAGGTGTCATCCCGGTCCAAATTCGTGAGTTCCAGAAATAATTTAAAAAACCAATAAAAAATTTGTTTTATTTTTCCTACAATTGCCTATCGGTGGCTGACTTTTTTTATTCCTTTAATTTGACGAGTTTTCATTAGTGTAACTAATATATAAAAATTAACTGAAACAAATGGGTGAAAAGTTGCCTTCTTCCCGAAAAACAACGACTAATTCGCCTTTTTATCGTAAAATGAGCCGATATAGCGTGCGCCGCCTACCGTAATGCAAATGCGGACATTCAAAATTCGGCAATCACTGTATGTTTTCATTCGTTTTCGGCATTATATTATTGTTTTGTTTTATAATTTGTTTGATATCTGAATATCTAAGGAGTAATATGATACTATTTTTCGATAAAATATGGAAAATGAAATATTTTGAATTTCCGTCTTTGCATTACGGTAGTCAGTTTGCGATAAAAAAGGCGAATTAGTCGTGGTTTTTCATGAAGAAGGCAACTTTTCACCCATTTGTTTTAGTTCATTTTCATATATTAGTTGCTCTAATGAAAACTCGTCAAATTAAAGGAATAAAAAGAGTCAGCCACCGATGGGCAATTGTAGGAAAAATAAAACAATTTTTTTATTGGTTTTTTTATTATTTCTGGGACTCACGATTTTGGACCGGGATGACACTTGGTGTAATTTACCTGCTTAGCATTGCCCATCGTCGCATACACATATCGAACGAATCCGTAAACTTTGAAAATTTCATGTCATTTTATCGAACTTACGTTATTTAGCGAGGATGCACATATGACGAACCCAAACTCCGTCTGCGGGCTCATGCCACCCCATACTACAGCTGTTCATGATTTGGGCCCGATCGGTTCATATCACTTTTTGTCCAAGTGTCAAGAGAATGTCACTTGAGCCAGATAGTCTCTCATAAATACTAGGACATGCACACGGAAAGGAACGATAATATTAAACAGACATAGAATATTTGAGCTATAGAATTAGAAACGGAGAATAGGACTATGATATAGAGGAGAAAATTTTGAGTAGAATAAAATAACTTTTTTTAGAGTGATCATATACGGATATAGGAATAGGCGTAAAGTAAAATTAGGGTTACTGTAGTTTCTTCATTTCATTTCACTTTCTCGTTTGATTTGATATGGAATATGGGCTAGCCTGATGGTAGCACTAATCATAAGCAAATATCAAATCGTTATTCGACTGTATCAATACACATACAATAATGACATCAAAACATCAAACTTTACGTAAAACAAAGTAATACTAATCATCATGCGCTTAGTAATGTATGTGCGATACGGTATTATCATCAATGAAATAAGTAAAAACTTTAATTTTATTTTTTTCCACGTACTGTGTTAACAATTCGATCGAGCTGTGCTCTACACCGTCACTTAATTATGAAATATGAAAAAAATGCTGTGTGAGTTAGAACAAGCGTTTGTGTATTTTTTGGGTTCTTGGTGGACGAAAAATATAAAGCACACAATTCCCCAGCCCTTCGAAATTTACTTAATCGGGTGTTGAGTATAGCGAATCGTTTTTGAAAGTGCATGATACTCTTCTCGTCTCTGCTTGTTATTCGTTAAACACGTGTGTATATAATTTGTGACTTCACCGAATAGGACGGACAGCCAAAAAGACACGCGGTCATTTTGGTTGTCTGTCCTGCAGTTTATAGGACGAACCAAAAAACCGCGACAATAAAAATAACATTCGTAGTGAAATATCATATTTATTTGTTTAATTTTTTCATCTTTTTTCGGAAGAATAGCAAAAGAGTGCATATGTGAATGAAATGAGGAGTATGATTATATGAGGCAGTTTGCGTAAGAGACTTCTAAAATATGTGAAATCTGGCACAGTCAAAAAATTAAATTTTGGGGATCGGGTTTCTCAAGGATGCTGATGACGATGGTGATGTTCATTTTGCACCTAGAGCTACCGTTGAGGCCAGAATACGTCGCGTTGACATTACGTTTTTAGTCATTTCTCGCCACCCGATAGAAAAATGTGCAGGTTATGCACCCGGGGGCAGAATTTGATGGCGATCACACCTGTCTAATTCATTTTTCATGAAAAGTTTCTGAAATTTTTAAAAATTGAATTTCTCTCAAAGGCAAAAGTGTTTTTTTTGCGAGACACATAGATCGGACCGTAAAGACTTCAGGATCCCGGGATAGCCTTCCTTTCAACCTTCTCTGCTCTCTTACGATACCACACTCTCTCGCCTCTTGCCTCCACTCCAACGAGGCAAGAGGCGAACGAGTGTGGTAAATGACTACACCAATAGTCGATTTTCTCGAAAGTACCTACCGCAAATTGGCTGAAACTTTTTCTAGGGAATCCTGAAGCCATTACGGTCCGATCTATATATCTCGCAAAAATTTTGCCTTTGAGAGAAATTCAAATTTTGGAAATTTCAGAAACTTTTTCATGAAAAATCAATTAGACAGGCGTGATCGTCATCAAATTCTGCCACTGGGGGGGGGGCTTAGTCTTCAAATTTTAGTATCATCGGTTGAGGGGAAAAAAGTGATTTAAACGCGACGTCGTCTGGCCTCAACGGTGGCTTTAGGTGAAAAATGAACATGACCATCGTCATCAGTACCCTTGAGAACCCGGGGGGCGATCATTTGCACAACGGATCATAGATCGGTTAGGATTTGGCGTATGGCAACCAAAGTTGTACCATTGTTATCAGTACTGATGTACGGTATGGTGCTACCGTAACCGTCGGGAATCCTGGACTGATTTTTTTTATCCGACCCATGACCCGGGGTTCATGGTTGAAAATTGCTGAAGTCGAAAAATTCATGATGCTCCGAGACCAAATACTACTTGCCATTATATCAATAGTGACCCAACTTTTATCTTTCTGGATACCGTAACCCGAACTACCGTAATCTAGCTACCGTACTCTACAATATTATAGTGAAATTCACGGCAAATTCCAGTTTGATTACGGTAGTTCGGGTTACGGTATCCAGAAAGATAAATGTTGGCTCACTGTTGATATAATGGCAACTAGTATTTGGTCTCGGAGCATCATGAATTTTTCGACTTCAGCCATTTTCGACCAAGAACCCCGGGTCATGGGTTGAATGAAAAAAATCAGTTCGCGATTCCCGACGGTTACGGTAGCACAATACCGTACACTCCCACTGATAACAATGGTACAACTTTGGTTGCCATACGCCAAATCCTAACCGATCTATGATCCGTTGTGCAAATGATCGCCCCCCGAGAACCCCGATCCCCAAAGTTTAATTTTTTTGACTGTGCCGGCACTTACCATACCATTTCCATTTTTACGGTCACGGTCTTTGATTCGTCATATAAGTTACACGACGGACAATCAAAATGACTGCGGTCTTTCCGGTTGTCCGTGTTTTTGTGTGGTGATGTAGTGTGATCTAACCATGATTCACTCATATTCTTGATTCATTCATTAATAACTATTGAGATGTCGATAACTCGGGTGATAACATATATGCGTAGTCATTCACCAGCAGAATGGAATAAGTATTTCTTCTCAACTCATTTCTGGGGACCAGTTGCCAATTGGGGACTACCACTAGCTGCTATTGCAGATCTCAAGGTTGTCTATTCTATCTTATATCTCAATTATCATATTGATTGTTTCAGAAGAATCCAGATATGATATCAGGACCAATGACTACAGCTCTAGTTATATATTCATCAGTATTCATGAGATTTGCATGGCATGTTCAACCTCGTAATCTTCTACTATTTGCTTGTCATCTTACTAATTTCACAGCTCAGAATACTCAGGTACTTCTTTCCATCTTCATAACTTGTTATTCATTATCTCTTTATAGATGGCTCGATTCCTCAATCATAACTATCTATTCATTCTTGAAGATCCTATTGCTAAACGTGATCGTATACGTGAAGAAGAAGAGGATAGACTACACAATCCTGTTCCAAATGTTTAATCAATCAATACTTGCCATATCTACCGTAGATTATAGTATTACCATAATCTACCATACTCATAGTCTCGCATTAACTTGATATGTGCTGTTCATTACGTGCACATTTGAATTACAATACAATCTATGTAGAATAGATAGAAATATAAATATATTTATCGTGGTAATAGTTTTATTTCTCTGCCAATCGTAAGAATATTTGAATGAGTGAAAAAAAGTCAGCACATGAACGGACAACGGATATAGCCCATAATTGAACTGGTAACTGAAGATTAATCATAATCAATAAAGCAATCAAGGAATCTAATTACTTACTTGTAAAACAAAATTAAGAAAGAGGAGTATATTCAAGAAATTCCATGCTTGACGACCTTCAGAAGCAAGAGCTAATGCGAATAAAAGAGAAAATAGAAAATTGAATGCCTAATAAGTAATAATAATAATATTAATGTTTTCATCATTTATTATGACTCACAAATAAAACATAATGAAACTTGAGATGAATGAATAAAAGACGTTTGTCGAAACACACAAGACCACGAAGAAGAAGTAAACTCATTATTACCGTAGTCTATTGAATTATTGTAATCAATCAATACTATTAGACTTACTATGGCAACAGCAAGAAGAAGATATAAAAAGATATGATGAGATATAAGTTGTTGTATCTAATGAATGAATTATAAATATAGAATAAATATATAAATATAGAATGGCCAAATGCACTTCAAATCCCGGTTTGATTACGGTAGTTCCGGTTACGGTAACCAGAAAGATAAAAGTTGGCTCATTATTAATATTATGGCAACTAGTATTTGGTCTCGGCGAATCATGAATTTTTCGACTTCGGCCATTTTCAACCATGAACCCCGGGTCATGGGTCGACTAAAAAAAATCAGTTCACGATTCCCGACGGTTACGGTAGCACCATACCGTACACCACTACTGATAACAATGGTAAAACTTTAGTTTAAATAGACCTTCTCCCAACCGATTTATAACTCGTTGCCGAAACGGGCGTTGCCGAAACGGGCGCCCCCCGTAATTTCTCGAGTACTTTCAGATAAAAATGTGAAAATCCAACTTTTTGATTTTGCATTCCATAGGGAATTGATTTTGTTCCATTGTTCCGGGACCTATTTTGTTTTGGGCTCAATCGATAGAGCTCGTCAATAGCTTTCATTTAAGACCTTGGGAGCCGATTTAAGTTGGCATTTGACTGAATGACGGCCAAAAAACTTTATTTTAATACTGGTAGATCACTAATAAAAATTTTCTCTCAAATAACATTTTTGGCTGTAAATCAGCTCAAACTTATGCTAATGTACTTATTAGCATACTTAAGCCCTATAACTCGACCAACCTAATACAATTGTCTTAGTGCTTCGAATTCTCAACAACCATATCATTTTGAGATATGAATCGAAAACTGATTTTATTAACGATTGTTCGCCTTTCTGACTTGATGCAACTTAAAAACACCACCTTTAAAAAAAAGAATTATGTTGTTTTCTTTTTCAATTCACTTTAAACCATCGATTGATCATATGTGAGCAAAGAGAACATTTGAGATGGTTTATGAGGCCGTTTGTGTAAGAGTCGAACAAGGGTTGGCACCGGCCAAAAATTTTGATACCCTCTAATCGCAATCGTCCTTCCTTTCTCTCCACATCGCCCCCGTTTTCTATTCCTCTTCTCCCAATACCCTCTTCGTGTGTAGTCAATGTTTTCTATTCCTCTTCTCCCAATACCCTCTTCGTGTGTAGTCAATGTTTTCTATTCCTCTTCTCCCAATACCCTCTTCGTGTGTAGTCAATGTTTTCTATTCCTCTTCTCCCAATACCCTCTTCGTGTGTAGTCAATGTTTTCTATTCCTCTTCTCCCAATACCCTCTTCGTGTGTAGTCAATGTTTTCTATTCCTCTTCTCCCAATACCCTCTTCGTGTGTAATCAATGTTTTCTATTCCTCTTCTCCCAATACCCTCTTCGTGTGTAGTCAATGTTTTCTATTCCTCTTCTCCCAATACCCTCTTCGTGTGTAGTCAATGTTCGGCTCGATTCATCAGACACGAGAGACTCCTTCGATATATTGAGAATGGACGGCATAAGATTAGACCGGAGAAAGTGTCCATGTTCGATTTCAAGGGAATGCTTGAGGAAGTGCAAAAGGGAGTAGGACTCGCCCCCTTCGCTGAATCATTCGAAGAATTCCAAGAGGCTCCAGTTCATCTGAAGGGTCGCTGTTCTCTTCGAGGATTACTTAACCCATTCGAAGAAAGTGGAAGAGATAGAAAGAAGAATGAAAAAATATATCGAATATTTCATTAGCAACAGATTGAAAAAATTTTTACCCGGTTGCTCAAAAACGAAGCGAGTCACATTCAATTGAAGTTTGCAGTAAATAAAATTGCATAGATATGCAAATTTCGAAAACCGAAATTTAAAAATGTGGGTTTCGCGCTCAGCTAGGCCAGTCACTATCAATAAAAAAGGAAGATAATTTTTTTCTGTGCAAAAAGGTTCTTATTTTCATACACTTTTACAGGAGATCCGTGATATGAAATAAGCAGCCCCTGCAAGAGCAGTGAAAACTTAGCGGCGTCAAAAATAATGCATGCGCACTTTAAAATTGCATTTTCACAAAATTAAAATTAATTATATAAAATCTGAAAGTGAATGGTAGCAGATGATTTTTTGGCTCCTATCATATTTTACCTGTACCTATCGAGGCATAATACTCTCATTCAAAAGCCTCACTGAGACATAAAAGACTTCCCTTGTCTCACCAGCTCAATTAATTGTAAGAAAAACGAAATCAATTTGAAAAAAAAGAAATATATCATACCTCCCAATGAATTGGTCTCCATAATTCAAAACGTTCTTTTCTCCACATACGAACGAATACATATATGCATAGAATGGATGCATAAAAAAGCTCAAAGATCAATTATGAATGATGAAAAAGAATTATGAATAAACTTGAAATGATAGAACAGCCATACAACCTCCTCTTACTAGACATGACGATAGACAACATAATGGTTCTAATTCCAAGTGTCTTTCTTGTACTCTTAATCATATTCTATCACTAGAATCAAATCATCTATCAACATTTAATGTTAGCCAATAAAGTAGTTTGACATAGCAACAAAAGTTTTCTTTAAAATGTTCCATAAACCATCATTTCTTTTTATCACATAAATAATATCGGCACAATATCATTTCTAAATATTTTGACAGCTCCAAAATGTACTGTTGCAGTATTTTTTTGTAAACTATATAAGCCTTTTTCCAATTTTTCTTTTTTTTGGATTTTTTCCACAGCACACTGAAATAAAAAATCAAGAGAATATTTACTCTAATTTTATTTACGAGTTTTAATTTTGATGAATTTTTCAATGAATCGATAAAAGATACTGTAAATGATTTGAGTGAATACGATTCTTTTCCCTATTGATGAGATTAGAAAAACAATACCACATTGAGAAAATTCATTTTATTGTAATAATAACCGACTATGCAATATTAATTTAAAGTAATAAAACCTTGATTCAATCGGAGCTACTTTGACTGGTGGAGATATCAATCCGAGATACTGTAGAACACTCTTTATATTGATTATTCCTTGAAGATCAACGAATAAACATAATGAATAAAAGAATGATTGGAACCTTTCTTAATAGGATGAGGCATTGAATTCCAGACTGAATTTACTGAATAAAATAAGTGACAAAATATAAAATGAAGTAGAGAGTGGTATTGGATGTATTCATTCGAACTTCCTCACAAGTGAGTGACTAGTCATTCATTCATGACTACTCATTCTACCATTAACTAATCCACATTCTCTTCAACTCTTTCTATTCTATTCTATTCTTTTGTTTTATATAAACTTACATTTCCCAATCCATTCTTTATTCTTTCTTCTTCTTCGACTTTGTTTAGTTACCTTCTATAATAGATCTTTCTATTCAATTCAATTTCAAGTCATACATTTTTGATTGGTTGATTAATATTACAATTATCATTATTTGATTCATTTCGTTTCCAATATTCTCCTTCGGTTCTTTTAACTTCAATTTTATCTTCACGACCTCCATAGATCTTATCTCCATTTGGCTAATAATCAATGATTAGATTTATAATATAATAATATTAAAAATAAGACTTACCTCACGACTCCCCATTCAATCTTTCAATCTATCTTATTCGTCTACTTGACTTATATATCTACTTCACCTTTTTCAGCTCACTTCTCCCACTTTTCACTCTCCCTCTCCCTTCTCCTCCCCTCCCTCTCCCTTCTCCTCCCCTCCCTCTCCCTTCTCCTCCCCTCCCTCTCCCTTCTCCTCCCCTCCCTCTCCCTCCTCCTCCCCTCCCTCTCCTTCCTATTCTTCTCTTTTTCCATTCACCGGGATAATGAAGGGTGTCCCGTTGTGAATTTCCTCTTATTCTTTGTGAAGAAAAGGATAAATAAGATGAAGAAGTAAAGATGAAAATGAATGAATGCAAATAGAAATTGTATTTGATAATATAGATCAATCACATATCTCTCGTCTATTTGAATGTCCGTTCGTATATTTATTATGTCGTCATTTCTATTAAAATTGTTGTTCTTTTTACATTTGAGAATAAAAGAATAAAATGATTAAAGATTAAGAATAGGAGATTAGGTCTGGACTGATCCCTTCTATTTCAGTCTATTTTTCATTAGTTATAGTCAATCTTTGAGATGTGTAAAAACAATGGAAAAAAGTAACACAATTATATTTATCTTTATCGGATTTAATAGAAGATGATACGATTATTGATTGAATGAAATCATATCTTCATTTGTATCAATTCATTATCGTTTTCGTTCATCTATAATTATTGATTAGATTAGAATATCAATAATCAATAATTTACCTTGAAATAATTCTTGATAAGCGTTCAATTGTGATATAGCTTTATTGAATGTATTTTTATTCCATGAATGTCCCATTGGTCCACGTAAGACATTTAGAAGTGCTACAATATTCACTTTTATTTATATTTGGTTCCTCATCTAATTGAATCTAAATGAAATGAGTTTCAATTCATCTCGAGATATAAATGAATAGGAGATATATTATATTTATTCATATATGATGGATGAGATAGAATGTTTCCCATTCTATTCATATATTCTTTATATACTATCATACATATAAAATGAAATAATAAATCTTAATTTGTTCAAATAATAAAAGAGAATAAAATTTGAGAGTTATTACATGAACAAGGTTGATTCGAATTTCTTCTACAAATGAATTGAAAATCCGATGAAGAAATAGTTGAGATGAGAATGATTGATATGATAATAGTTATATTGAATAGATTGTAATGGTGATATAAGATACTCATCTGAAACAATATGTAGATAGATATGAATATGAAATGAAGAGATAGAATGAAATGGATTGAATGAATCTATGATTGAATATGTCTATGAAAAGGTCAAAGGGATATAAAATGGATGAATCAGGTCGATTTATCCCTTTACAATAAATCTTTTTGTATTTCTTGAAAACTTGGCAACACAATCGAGTAAAAATGTTACAATACATAAATAGATAAGCGGATAAAGTGAAGAAGGAAGAAATATAATGACGTCATCTTCTTTTAGATTGTATTGAACACAATATCAATATGAATTAATGAACACAATTTTTTGAATAGAATATAATATAGCAAAAGGTGTTCATTTTTTAAAAAATTTTAGTAGCATTTATGATAGAAGATGATTCTAAGTATACATCTCTTCACTCCATTATACCCTTCTTTAAAATATGAACAAGTAATGCATTTAGGTACAGCTTATTATTAGATTGTTATCTTGTACATCAACGCGCTTTTCATTTTATCAGATAAATTCCAATCGGTAAAATTTGATGAATAAAAAAGACTTCTCCCTGCATCATATGAATGGATTATGGATATCAATTTAGTCCAATATGAAAAAGAAGTTATGTATATATATTGTTACGAATATGAAAGGGAGGGAGGGGAGAAGAGAGAGAGGGAAGAGAGACTACAATAGATGGTCGAGATACATCATTATACATAAATTCATAGATGATTAGATAAGATAGGTAGGATATGATAGATAAGGATACGGTAGATGGAAGGGAATGGATTAAAGGGATACGGTAGATAAGGATACGGTAGATGGAAGGGAATGGATTAAAGGGATACGGTAGATAAGGATACGGTAGATGGAAGGGAATGGATTAAAGGGATGCGGTAGATAAGGATACGGTAGATGAAAGGGAATGGATTAAAGGGTAAATGAATGAAGATGAAGATAGAAGATGATTCAATATGAATTATATATTAGTTGACGTTATAGATTGCATGTTGTTCATGGGATGAATAGGATAGTAGATAAAGGGAAAGGGATTCATTTATACCTTTCCAATACCTTAGATAGATACATTTAAATTATAACATTCCTTTCTATAGATAGATCAAATGGGGTAGTGCAAATTGAGAGGAAAATTGGAAAGATGAAGAAAACGAAATGAGAAGAATAGAAAACTCCTCCTTTCATGTAGAATATATGTTCAGTCTGTCTTTCCATTCTTTCTCTTTTCTATACAACCCTCCTTACTTATAATTCAAATACAAATGAGATTTTTCATTAAATCTCTGAATAATTCAAAGTACTCAAAAGTTAGGCCGATACACCACATCTCTTTTCAATGGAGAAAGATGGAAATCTCGATTGACTTCGAGATATCTACAGATCGATAATCTCAATTGAATGATAAACATGAAAGGAAGAGTGGCTGCAATAATCATGATTATAAGAAATAAGGTTACTCCTCTCGTGCGATATATTCAAGATTATGAATGTTTAGATTACGGTAATGAAGATTCTGATTGCTTTCTTCGTTCTTTTCTTAATTCATTATCATCAATTCCCTTCCTTCTCATCTTCCTAATCTTATCTTATCTTCTTATTATCCCCTTCCTTTGAAAACTGCCACCGAGCCCAATCCGAAATCGCGTATAAGCGACGGAAATACGTCTCCCCTTTTCCCTCTGTTGTTAATGTGATTTTTTTTACATTTTTACATTTAAACACTTTATCGAGATCAACTAAGCGGTGGGTCACCGGATCTGTAGTGACATGATATGGTTCCATTGATCCGTGTTTCTGGCAACGTTAATTAAATAAATTAATTAACGTTCATAAAGCCTGGCCCGACTATCTTCACAAATTCATCCTTCCATCTCAATTCGGGCCTTCCTCTTGATCGCTTTGGCCCTTGTGGAGAAAATTGTAATGATTCTAATACCGATTTTGTGTTGATAGAATCAAATGCTTTAGCAATGTCTAGGAACAGCAAGTAAATTGGTAAATTATATTCCCTACAGTTAGCTATGACACTGTTTAAGGTGAAAATAGCATCTAAAGTTGAATGAGCATACCTAAAACCCATTTGATTTTGACTACCCACAGTATCTAACACCGAAGCGGCTCTACGATTAAGTATACCGGTTAGCGCTTTCTGCATGACAGGCAATAAAGTTATAGGTCTGAAATTCTTAACATTAGCACTGTCTCCCGATTTTGGTAAAAGAATTGTTCTTCCATCCCCAAAACCCTTTGGAATTTTCCCCGAAAGACACTCATTAAAGATATTTGTGATTATTGGTGCGAGCAAATTTGATCCAAGTCTTACAAGGGAATGACCAACCATCCCCGTCGAGTTATGACTAGTGACATATACCATTCGAATCACCATGTGATTCTGATACTACATCTTTAATGACTGGACTCAAACGTTTATGATCTTCGAGAAAATCGATGTTGAAATTCGGCCAAATTCGTGTGGTTTTCTACACAACGCATGCGGATGGGTTGGTGAACTCTACTATCTTCTTCCCTAACATCGACTCGTGTAGTGTAGTGGATAAGATGCCTGCGTTTACTTTTGACTGTCAAGGGTTCGACCCCCCTTGCCGCACCTTTCTTTTGCTGATTTTGTTGCTGTAGAAAGTTTGAAATGTTTTGCTGTGATTATGAAAGCTAGAAAAAAGAACACATTCAGCAAGTTTTCTTGATGGAAAAACACTCCTCAAGGAAAATTGAACTTTGATCTTTTTGTTTATGGCATTTTTTTTTAAATCTCCTTCTCCCTCTCCCTCACCCGAGGTCGATGTCATGCAATGAATGACCTGAAAAACAGCAATGAGAGTTCAAAGATCAAAGATCATGCGAGTACGGTAAGTGCTTCCATTTCTTCTTGGACTGTCTTCCAAAGCCTTGATGTCATTGTTCTTCCTGTTCATTCATTATGTGCCACAGATGTGAAAACTGTGTTTTCCTTACTTCACTCATTTTGTTGTTCAAACGTGTTGAGTGTGTTCTGTTTTTTCTATAATCACAGCAAAACATTTCAAACTTTCTACAGCAACAAAATCAGCAAAAGAAAAGTGCGGCAAGGGGGGTCGAACCCTTGACAGTCAAAAGTAAACGCATGCATCTTATCCACTACACTACACGAGCCGATGTTTGGGAAGAAGATAGTTGAGTTCACCAACCCATCCGCATGCGTTGTGTAGAAAACCACACGAATTTGGCCGAATTTCAATATCGATTTTCTCGAAGATCATAAACGTTTGAGTCCAGTCATTAACGATGTAGTATCAGAATCACATGGTGATTCGAATGGTATATGTCACTAGTCATAACTCGACGGGGATGGTTGGTCATTCCCTTGTTAGCATTTCCCCAGTAACCCCATCTTTCCCTGGTGCTTTACCCGATTTGAATCCACTTAATGTAACCCTGACTTCCTCTACCGTTAAAGGTAACCACTCATCTTCCACTTTCCTCACAACATACCCAGCCCCTCCATCTCCCTCATACAATTCATTATAAAAATCTTATAATGAATTGTATAAGATTATGTGATTATGAACATTTATATTTGATGGAATAAATAAATAAATAAATAAAACAAAAAGGGTTACAAAATATTGAAATTAGGATGCTCAAATATAATGTGATCGTTCTTTGATCGCTACACATTTCCTACATTCTGATTTACCAATCAATAATTATCTGAATTTCCCACCTTTTTCATTATCTATCTAGTCAAATAACCGAAAAAACGTCGGAAAAAAAGAAGAAAAAAACGTTGCTCGTCCAACAGGTTTGTTTGGACATTCCACTTCCGAGTTTACTCAACTGTTGATCCTATTCTCTTGATGGAATAGACGAGTGTAGTCGAGAGTGGAGAGAGAGTAGTCCAACCGACCGAACCGCAGAGAGAAAAGGCAGAAGAATGAAGATATTCTAGATATCTATAGAAGAAGATATCACGAGAGAATTGAGCTAATTTTACAATTCATAGGAATAGAGCAAAAATGGTGAAATGAGTTAGGACTATTTTTGAACATCTCTACCAGCCCCCAAAGTCTTAGTGTGCAATTTTCATTTTGGGGCTCAATACACCGGTTCGGTATGGTGAAGTCCCAACTTTGAGCACGAATTTCTCGCTTCTGACGCGTTTTAGTGAAAAAGTGTCACAAGAGTGACCCCAGCTCTTTTTTCGAGCTCTATCGATCTAAACAAACCAGAAATCATAAAAATGTCTGTGAACAGAGCTACACTTCGAAGCAAATAACTCAAAAATTTAGGAAAAGGAGAGGTGCTCTTCTTCCAGTATGTTATTAAGTTTTTCATGCGTTTTCGAATGAGAGGCTTGCGAAAAAAATACGTTAATGCGTTCGTACGGTTCATACCCTTCGAAATTTCCCGATGATTTGAAGTCATTTTCACCACCCACAATCTCTCGTTTCACACACTCTCTCGCCCTTTCCTTTTCATTCTATCGCATTCCATTCTGCACCGCACGGTCTCGAGCGCGCGGTGTGGAATGAAACATATCGTTTTCTCCCTTTCTCTTGCCTCTATTTCTTTCACTCTCCGGCTAGAGAGTGTGTGAAACAAGAGATTGTGGTTGGGTCTAAACGACTTCAATTCATCAGGAAATTAGCAAAGGGATGAACCATACGAACGCATTAACTTATTTTTTTCGCCAACCCCTCATTTGAAAGAGCATGAAAAACTTAATAACATACTGGAAGAAGAGCACATCCTTTTCCTAAATTTTTGAGTTATTTGCTTCGAAGTGTAGCTCTGTTCAGAGACATTTTCATGACCTCTGGTTTGTTTAGATCGATAGAGCTCGAAGAAAGAGCGGGGGGTCACTCTTGTGACACTTTTTCGCTAAAACACATCAGAAGCGAGAAATTCGGCGACCTACATTTCGCCCACATTCCAAAAGCCCAAAATATTTTTTGCCCAAAATGCGAAATGCCCAAAAAGCTAGAGGCCGTACAAAAAGCCCAAAAAGAAATTCGCCCAAAAAATAACAAGGCCCAAAAAGAATAACGCCCAGAAGTATCGGCTTACTGTAATACAGAAGTTCAAGATGAGCTTAAATTAATATTGAATATAGCTC
This sequence comes from Parapristionchus giblindavisi, assembly GCA_943737045.1. Taxonomy (NCBI): domain Eukaryota; kingdom Metazoa; phylum Nematoda; class Chromadorea; order Rhabditida; family Diplogasteridae; genus Parapristionchus; species Parapristionchus giblindavisi. The sequence continues at coordinate 260,392 of CALSFV010000296.1, read as the reverse complement.
GTATACATTGTGCCAAAACCACCCGTACATCTACAGTGATATACAGTAGTGGCCAAAAGGATATTGACTTTTGTTTTTTTCGGCATAACTTTGTTCAAAATAATAGAACCACTGAATATTTTTCTGAACATAAATGTTAGGTGAGACGCCGTAAAAATAACAGGATTTCCGCATTTTAAAACATTCTAAACCCGCTTTAACTTCCATTGCAATGTGGTGTATTGATACCGAAACAGTGAATGGTGTCTAATACGTGGTATCGAAGTCCTTGTACAATCTACGAAGCATACTGTCAAGAAAGATATCGATGTTGGAATGGTGAATGTGGACCCACTCTATTTCAAGTTGGACAAACTTCTCGTCGGAGTTATTGGCACTTGTAGACTAAGTTGAGGTCGGTATTCTTGCTTAGCCAGTCCATAGCGTTTAGACCACGTTGGAACAGCAGGTACTTGCTTCCATGACTACAGTGAACGATGTCTCAGCCACTCCTTGTCCAGTTGACGTGCTCCTTCACCCACTGCACTCTGGCAATGTTTTAATTCCAGTGCAAAATTCCCTTTTTCGATTTTTGATAAAATTATTCGTTAAAATATTTCGAATACGATATATGTCGTTCCTGTTTTTTTCGGCTTCTCACCTAACATTTATGTTCAGAAAAATATTCAAAGTGGTTCTATTATTTTGAACAAAGTTATGCCGAAAAAAACAAAAGTCAATATCCTTTTGGCCACTACTGTATATCACTGTAGATGTACGGGTGGTTTTGGCACAATGTATACGAGCTATATTCAATATTAATTTAAGCTCATCTTGAACTTCTGTATTACAGTAAGCCGATACTTCTGGGCGTTATTCTTTTTGGGCCTTGTTATTTTTTGGGCGAATTTCTTTTTGTGCGAACTTCTTTTTGGGCGAACTTCTTTTTGTGCGAACTTCTTTTTGGGCAAATTTCTTTTTGGGCGATTTTCTTTTTGGGCGATTTTCTTTTTGGGCGATTTTCTTTTTGGGCGAATTTCTTTTTGGGCATTTGGTAGGTCCCAGGGCCTGAGGGTAAATAGCATTTTGGGCGAATTTCTTCGTGGGCATTATGTAGTATCCCATTCCCTCTTTCAGCTCAATTCTGACATGCGTTCGGTGATATTTCGGTGACCCTTAAGAGCTCGGATCTGTAAGACTCAAGCATTGTCCGGACATTTCGCCAAGAATTTTGATTCAGGCCACTGTACTTTATGGGTGTAGGGTACCTTGGGCCCACATTACAAAATGGTACCCAAAGTGGCCCTAGCAGTGGAACGCGGCGTGCCAGGTGGGCGCCAAGTTTGAAAACTCGATTTTCATATTTTTTCAACCGAACAAGCTAGAGTCCAAATTTCTTCGGCATTGTGTTAGGCATGCCCAATGTGCACAGAAACAATATTGAGATTAATTTTAAGCAATTCCTAGACTGATTTTTTACCCGAATTTTCGTTTTTTTCGATTTCTCGGCATCTCAATTTCAATTCCGTAAAAGTTCTCTAGTATATCCATGTAGCCCAACTACTAGTGCATGTAACCCTGCTAGGCGGAAATCGATCTTGGATTGCGCGTGTCGGAAAAATCGGTCTGAGTGTTTCCCACTTGACTCGGAAGCGTTATTTCATAATTTTTTGCTGTATTTTCCAAACGATTAGTGCGGAATTGTGGTCTACTAAAAGTTTAGAGGTGAGACGAGTAAAATGACACAAGAAGCCCATCACTTGGTTCAATTTTAAAATTTCGATTTTCTTGACCCCGGGGACATGGTCGAAAATTTCAAAATTTCTCAAGTTGGAAATGTTTTCATTTATGTGGCCCATTGTGAAGTACTAATGATGTGAATAATATTCAGCCAATGCTCAATGGCTGATCTCTCCTTTCAACCATTTTTCGTTAAGTTTCATGTTGAATGCGTGCGAACAAGTCAGAATTGTGCTTGAATCAGTTTCCAACTTACTTTCTGTAACATCCTATCTAAGTACTTTGCAATGTACATAATCAATATGAAAATCGTGAATTTCGGAAAATTCATATTTTTTTTTACCATGACCATGGAAATCGATTTTTTCAAAAGTGAGCCGAATGTCGGGATTTCAGTTCTACTATGTTTACTCATCATGAAACATCACATTGTCACTGTCATTTGCTAATTGTCGCAGCATTCGAGTCGAAAAAATGCAATATTTCAGAAATTTTCCGTGAAAGTAGGCACTCAAATTGATTTTTTTGAATTTTCCAAAATCAACGATTTTCATATTGATTATGTACATTGCAAAGTACTTAGATAGATTTTTACAGAAAGTAAGTTGGAAAACCGATTCAAGCACAATTCAGACTTTTTCGCACGCATTCAACATGAAACTTTTCGAAAAATGGTTGAAAGGAAAGATCAGCCATTGAGCATTGGCTGAATATTATTCACATCATTAGTACTTCACAATAGGCCACATAAATGAAAACATTTCAAACTTGAGAAATTTTGAAATTTTCGACCATGAAAATCGAAATTTTCAAATTGAACCAAGTGATGGCCTTCTTGTGTCGTTTTAAAAGAAATTTGGACTCTAGCTTGTTCGGTTGAAAAAAATATGAAAATCGAGTTTTCAAACTTGGCGCCCACCTGGCACGCCGCGTTCCACTGCTAGGGCCACTTTGGGTACCATTTTGTAATGTGGGCCCAAGGTACCCTACACCCATAAAGTACAGTGGCCTGAATCAAAATTCTTGGCGAAATGTCCGGAATCTGGCCGAAATGATCGAGTCTTACAGATCCGAGCTCTTAATTTTATGTTTATGTTGTTGCTGAGTCTTTCCGTCTCTGATGCTCTTCTATAAAAAAATAAGTAAATACATTAGGAGGGGCTAATATTTGAATGTGGTGTCCAAGCCCGCGAAGTAAAATGGGCGGAGCTAGAATCACCATGGTTCAATTGGAGTCGAATATCGCTTTATGAGTAAGTGCTCGAATTAGATAGCATATGTATATCATATGTCACACAGGGAGCCGCGATATAGTGGATAACAGACAAGGGAATAATATCGATCTGTTGCTACAGACGAAAGTTCTATTCCAACTACGGTGATTAGTGCAAGATAGCTCATACAGAAATCCTTTTGCAATTTTTTTGTACAGTACATCATGTATTCTCGTTTTTTTCAGGCTAGTCAAGTGGGTTAATCTGAATCTGATTTGTGCACAATCTTGATTCTAGTATTTAGAAAAAGCGTGTATCGAAATGTTCCTTAAAATTATTGATAATTTAAAAATATATTAAAATTTATATTATGAACACATATTATAAATTTTAAGAATATAATGAAATCATGCTCCTGAAATGGAGTTTGTGTTCAGGGTACTAAATATTTTTTTAAAATTCATACAGAATTCTAGAAACAGTAAATGAGCAAATCAAAGAGGAAAATAAGATTGCTTAAAAATACCGTAGTTTAATGTGGTAGTCCCAATGATTTGACATGAATTCTGGATCCGGCTCTGGATTTCAGGTCTTTAGTGCAGTTTATTTTTATTAATGATTTATTTAATACCTTCGTTAGGTATTATATTTTATTGAATTTTGACATTTAAGATTGAGGATGGGGATATGGCCACTTGTATCAAGTGGTTATAACAAGCAGATGTATGCAAGGGTAACAACTATGGAAGCAGATTTGGATCATATTGCTATTGAAGTAAATATTTTTTATTATATATTATGTATTTTGTAATGGAATGAATTCTTTTAAGCCAGATTGGACGGGTCGTCAATTGTTTGATACGATCTGTCGCATCATAGGATTGAGAGAGATTTGGTACTTTGGAGTTCAATATACTAATAAGAAGGATATCCCTTGTTGGTTGCAAATGGACAAAAAGGTTAATTGTTTCTTCTAGTTTTTGTGATGGTTGGTCCCCTTTTCTGATGACATGTTAAAGAATTAAGATGTTAGTCGTGCTGAATCTTATTGACTCATTTCAGATTAGAAAACAAGATATATCTCGCTCAGACGATGGAACTCTTCAATTTCTTTTCCTTGTTAAGTTTTATCCAGAAGAGGCGGAAGAAGAACTTATCCAGGTTTAATACTTACTTGGATACTTGGATGTCCGATATTCTGCTAACGTTGTCGTTAACGTCGGACGTGTGACTTCCATATATTACGGTCTTGGGCGGATTGAGACCAATGACCGCCAGGGGGATTTAGTGCTTTTAGGGAATCTCGCCACCTGGTAGCTGGACGACCGAGTGTACGCTTTATTTCTCGAGGGTACCAGAAAGTGATGCGATTGGTCCATCTATCGTCTCTTCTGCGGGCGACGTGGCCAGCCCATCTGATTTTTGCACTCGCAATGTGGGCGACGGCGTCTCGGATGCCGGATCTTTTGCGTAGGTCGTCGCTTCGGAGCTGTTGTTCTCTCTGGTCGTGTCTGGAGATGCCGAGGAGCGATCGTTCCAGGGCTCGTTGAGTGCGCGTGATCGAGAGTGAGATAGTCTTGTTCTCGGCCCAGGTTTCGGCTCCGTAGCATAGCGCGGGAAGGACCGTAGAGTCGAAGAGTTGGGCTTTCAGAGAGCTGTCCTTCAGGAGAATCGTGGCTTCTTTGATTGATTTCATTGCGGCCCAGGCGGAGCTCCGTCTTCGCGTTATTTCGCCTTTCAGGTCGTTGGTCATGTTGATTAGTCGTCCCAGGTAGACGTAGGATTCGGTTTCGCGCATGGGGTTGCCTCCGAGGAGAATGGGGGACTGGTCTGCCCATGTGTTCCTCATCACCTCGGTTTTCGACATGTTCATGGAGAGTCCTATCGAGCGGCCGGCCTTGTCGAGGTCTTCTAAAAGCGACTGCATCTCCGCGGAGTTCTGACTGATCAGTACGATGTCGTCAGCGAATCGAAGGTTGTTTAGCTTTCGACCGTCGATGTTAATCCCTTTCTCCTCCCAGTTTAGTTGAAGCATGGCATATTGCAGGGCAGTGGTGAACAGTTTTGGAGAGATGGTGTCTCCTTGCCTGACACCTTTCCCGATAGGAATGGTGAGATCGTCGGTGAACATGCGTATTAGTGTGGTGGTTGAGTCGTTACATTCGGCGAGTAGTTCGATGTAAGCAGAGTCTACTCCAGCTTGTAGAAGGCCATTCCACACGGCTGCGAGTTCAACGCTGTCGAACGCTTTTTGATAGTCGACGAATGCGAGTATCAGCTGCTGCTTGAATTCTCTGGTGCGTTCTACTAGTTGGGAGAGTGAGTGGATGTGGTCTGTGCAGCAGTATCCTTTGCGGAATCCGGCTTGTTCAACCGGTTGGAATGAGTCCAGCTGCCTTTCCAGCCTGTTTAGGATGATCTTGGTGAAGACTTTGTAGAGTTGAGATAGAAGAGCAATTGGACGATAGTTGGATATGTTGTCTCTATCTCCTTTCTTGTGAATCAAGATAGTACGGGAGGTTTTCCATTGCGCGGGGACCTTTCTCGACAGCAGATAGACGTTGAAGTATTGTGCTAGGGTAGCGTGGAGGTGGTCTGATCCTGCTTTGAGGAGGTCGCCGGTGATTCCGTCAGGTCCTGGGGCAGTTTTCGCTTTGAGCGCACGAATGGCACAACTGACTTCCGATGATAGTATGGGAGGGACCGGTTCAGGGGGAGGGGTAGGGGTGCGGATTACTTGAGTCGACGATCTGTATAGTTCGGTGTAGTAATCGGAGACAATTTTCTCAATTTCCGGTCGAGAAGTCTTTCCCACTCCTTGAGGGTCCTTCATACAAGTGGTCACTCCTCGGTATTCTGAAAGTTGTCTTCGAGCCCGTTTGATGCTAGCTTTCGCTAGAGCAGCGTCCATAATCTTAGCGTCTCTGTACGCCTTCAAGGATTCTTTCATTGCAACTCTACAGGCTTTGTTGGCGACGTTCTTGGCGAGGTGAGTGGCGTTGGGGTCCTTGGCGAGTGCTGCTCGATTTTGGAGAAGGGCTCTAGTTTTGGCGTTGATACGATCTTCGGAGGCAGTAGGGGGGCGTTTTGAAGCCGTGAGTCCACAGGTTTTCAGGCCTTGGCAAAGTAGATCGAAGTCTGCGGAAGCATCTTGGTCTCTTCTCCATGGGAAGTCTCTGATTGCGGTTTCGAGGGCGGCCGGATCGTAGACAGGGAACCGGATGCAGGGTGGTTTGTTCGTGTCTCGACGCTGTATGCGCGAGTTGAGCTTGATCTTCGCTCTCAGTAGCCGGTGATCGGATCCTGTAGCAAAGCGCTCGACTACCGATACGTCCAGTAGGCTCCATCTTCGATTCGTGAGGATGTGGTCGATCTCATTTCTCGTTGCGCCGTTTGGGCTCTCCCAGGTCCAGCGGGTGTTTGGCTTTTTGGCGAAGATGCTGTTCCCGTGGAATAGGTTGCATGATGATAGGAGATCAGTGAGATGTTCTCCGTTTTCATTGGAGTGATCACATCCGAATCTACCGAGACGTGGGGACGGGATGGAAGTGTCCAGAGTGGCATTGAAATCTCCAACCACGTACTTGTAGTAGGATCGTTCGTTTTTGATGATACGTTCAAGTTCGACGTAGAATCGTTCTCTTTCCTGATCCGAGGCGGCTGACGTGGGAGAGTAGACGTTGATTATCGCAATCTTGGTTTTCCCGAAGGTGAGGCGGAGTATGGCGAGGCGGGGGTCGATGATGGTTGAAGAGTGGACACGGTGTTGGATACTACGATGGACAATGAATCCAACTCCTCCTATATTCTTGTGATCGACCTTCTTTCCTATTATGAGGAGATCACCGTCCTTTGTCGTAATGGTGGAGTCAGTCTTAGACTTGGTCTCTTGTAGAGCAATGACATCGTAGCGGATGCGTTCGGAAGCGTCGAGTAGGGTGCGCATGTCCGCGTGTGAGTTGATTGTGCGGCAGTTGTAGGTGGCCAAGCGAATGCAGTCGTGGTGTCGGGTCGGGCGGGTTTCCTGTGCACATGGTGATAAACGGCGGTTATTGTCTGCAGGTCTCTTCAGGAGATCGCTCGAGCCAGTGCACTTGGCTGAACCATCTCCGTCTACGCCGGTTGAGACCCTCAATGGGCACACTTTCGCGATTACTTACAATCTCCGGAGTTGCGAACCCTGATAGGAGAAGGTTGTTGGCTGAGTATGTCCGCAGGTTGTCGCCTTCCTAGCAGCCTGCGTAAGGGCTGGGCACTTATTTGTTGGAGGCGGCGCCGGCTCGCCTCCCCTTCACTGCTGGTCATTGGAATGTGGGCTTTTAGTTGGAGTGTGGTGCCCAGTTCCACACCCCACCCGCGTCTCCAGCCAGTGAATCCGCCACCGGGGAGGGCGCCGCATACGCCATCAGGCTAATAATACATTGTTTTTTATATTTGATATAACACTGAATAAGTAATATAATTGGTGGTCTGATACAGTACCGTGCAAAAGTCTGGCCCCAAAATTTGAATCGCTATAACTTTTTTCGTTCTTTGTCGATCGGCCCCAGGTTTGTTTTATTAAATAGTGTAACCATTGGAGAAAATTTTTATGTTATTGATTATTACCTACGATGATGAAATTATTTCATCATTCTTGAAATGCCGAGGTGTGATCGTAAAAATAGGTTTATTCTCAGGTAGATTTTTTCTGTAAGTCCAATTTTTTGTGAGGAGCTAACAACTATCAGTGAACGTTTTAAGCCGTTAACCACGTTACTTGCATATCGCTCCGAGGAATTAGCAAATTTCGCCTGACCCATCAAAATTTCGTAAAAATGTCATAACTCAGTCTGTAGTTGAGCTACGGGCCTCAGATTCAACAAGTATTATCACATGGTGATAGGGCACCAACATGCCAATTTCAGAAGGATTCCGCTTCTTGAAGAGAAAATTCGAAAAAAATCCCATACCATATTTTGGGCATACGGTATTTCCCAGCCGGTTTTTCTAAAAATTTAAAAATATGGTATGATGTGCCCAAACATCTACCTAACACATCTACAAAGTGGCGAGATTACAGGAGTTCAATTACGACTTTGCCCATACAAATACCATTGACAGTCAAAGTGGATATTTGCAAGAAACGAGACAGATAAAAAAGGTGGAATGTCCAATAGTGGAACTAAATTGAGGGTACTTGTAGGAAATGTGCTTATTAGACACTTGGTTCAAAATCCGATCAAAATTGATATGAAATACTGTGTTATTGACCCGTAATAATTCTCCATAGCGAAAGAAGTTAGGTTCTGTGCACTTTGACTGTCAATGGAATTTGTATGGGCTAAGTCGTAATTGAGCTCCTGTAATCTCGCCACTTTGTAGATGTGTTAGGTAGATGTTTGGGCACATCATACCAAATTTTTAGATTTTTAGAAAAACCGCCTGGGAAATACCGTATGCCCAAAATATGGTATGGGATTTTTTTCGAATTTTCTCTTCAAGAAGCGGAATCCTTCTGAAATTGGCATGTTGGTGCCCTATCACCATGTGATAATACTTGTTGAATCTGAGGCCCGTAGCTCAACTACAGACTGAGTTATGACATTTTTACGAAATTTTGATGGGTCAGGCGAAATTTGCTAATCCCTCGGAGCGATATGCAAGTAACGTGGTAAACGGCTTAAAACGTTCACTGATAGTTGTTAGCTCCTCACAAAAAATTGGACTTACAGAAAAAATCTACCTGAGAATAAACCTATTATTACGATCACACCTCGGCATTTCAAGAATGATGAAATAATTTCATCATCGTAGGTAATAATCAATAACATAAAAATTTTCTCCAATGGTTACACTATTTAATAAAACAAACCTGGGGCCGATCGGCCAAGAACGAAAAAAGTTATAGCGATTCAAATTTTGGGGCCAGACTTTTGCACGGTACTGTAGTTACGGTAGATAAGGTTTCAATATAATATATCCTTATGTAATCGTCTTTTTGAATCATAAACGAGATGATTAATAGAACCATGTCTAACGTAGTTTGTATTGTAGGATTTGACTCGTCATTTATTCTTTCTTCAATTGAAAGAATCAATACTTTGTGGAGACCTTCATTGTCAACCTGAAGCTGCTGTTCTATTAGCTTCTTTTGCATTACAAGCTATGGTAAATTGATCGGATGCATTTTCTTGTTTATACATTATCTATTTACAGTATGGTGATTGTAATGAGGATTTAGAACCTGAATTGAATAAGATTTTACCTAAATCAGTCATTTCACAATTTGAATTAAGTGATGATTTATGGTGGGAACGATTAAGGAAATGGTGGACAAATAATATTGGAATGGCTGTGTTTGTTATCATCTATTCATAACTATATAATAGTAGTAATTGTAGAGAAGAAGCAGAAATGGAATATCTTCGTGTTGCTCAAGATCTTGATATGTATGGAATACAATATTATCCTATATGGAATAAAAGAAATACAAAAATGTTATTAGGAATATCAGCAATGGGAGTTGGTGTATACGAAGTGAGATCAGTAATATTTATTTATATATCGTCAATCTTATTCATGTTTTAACAATTAAATATCACGTTCAAATGAAAACTAATTCACTATTAGAAAAAAAGGAATAATGGATATATTAAACAATATCGAAGAGTGTATTTAAAATGAGTATATTAAGGGTAATAACAAATTGAGTCCACGTCCATTCTTCTCATGGAATGAAATTAAGAAAATTCATTTCAAGAATAAAAAGGTACGATTATTTCGATCTTTCCCATCTTATAATTGTGTTGATTGTAGTTCTCATTAATGACTAAAGATCATTTGGATATATCATTTCAAGCCTATGATGCATCAATCAATATGAGTATACTTGATCTATGTGTTGGTTAGTCTAATTGATTATGATAATAGATTGATATCTTATCGATGTAATGATTAGTCTTGAATCTTTCTTCTAAAGTTGACTAATCATTCATACTACTTTTACTTGGTAAAAAGGATAACCTTTACCATTGATTGATTGATTGATTGATTTGGTTATCCATCAGTTAAAATATGATGGTACAGTAGATGACTTAGAATAAAATAAATATAAAAAATAGAGTTACGGTGGTGACAATTCGCTAGATTCTCGATATATTTGACAACTCTTTGCTTTCCATGATTTGTTAAGCGTTGTATAGTATTACGAGTTGATTCCTCATAATTATGTCACCATCTCATATTAATTGATTATGAATGTAGATGAAGATGATTCAATATGAATATAATTAATAGTATAGGTACTCATAATCTATATCTTCGCCGACGACAAGAAGAACTACTAGAAGTACAACAGATGAAAGCACAAGCAGTGGAACAAAGATTAAGGAGGAAGGTAAAGGATATAGAATTGATATAATGAAATGAGATATGATGGTATTATAGGAAGATTTGGAAAGACGAGCAATGGAAAGAGAAGAAAAAGAAGGATTGAAGAAAGAATTAGAAGAAAAGGAATTACTATTGGCTGAAGCTCGTGTGAGTAGACAATTATTATGAATAATACTTGAATATATTATTGTGTAGTTAGTCGATCTTCAATGTCAACTGTCTAATTTCTCGACATGAATAATATTGATTGTATTTGATATATTTTAGATGAGAATAGTGGATAGTGAAGATAAAGTGAAGAGTTTAGAAGAAGAAGCTAATATGAATGTTCATAAATGTACTCATTTATCAATTAGAGCATCAGAAGCTGAATCAGAATGTAATCGATTGAAACAATCTACAAGACAGGTTCATTTCATTCTTTGTATTATTATTATATTTCATATTTTATATTGTAGTCATTCTATCTTTCATGTCATTTTCTATATCTTTTCATGACGTTTCTATCTATTCATTTCTCTAAGCATGATATTCTATTCTATGAAATATCTTAATATAATGATATATTTTGAGTTGGAGGAATTGTTCAGAGCAGATAGAATGGATAGAGAAAAGGAAGTATATTCTCATAGAAGGAATACATCAAATGGTGATAATACACGTCCATTATATTCATCTCATCTCGTATTACCTAATAGTACTGTAAGTATAAACATTTATGATATATAATATTGATTGATTATAGTCATGGAATGGTCGAATGGCTCTTCCTTTACAAGGAACTCTATCATTTCATCAATTGATGTTATCATCTTCTACTCATGATGATAACAATGATAATATCATAAATTCCCATAACAAGTAGTATTCATTCATTTTCCCATCTATCTAATCAATTATTATTAATAGATGTGATCGTTCATTCATTCCATCTTCTCTTATATCTCCATCTATTCAACATATTCATCCACAGGTAATCACTCCATTTAGATTGTTAATCATATACCGTCAAAACGAAAAAAAGTGAAACATTTGTCAAATAATTTGACAAAATTTGAAAAAGTTCACAAGATTCCCATTTTTAGCATTTTTTTATGATCTTGATAATGTTTTATCTCAGATTTTTTTTGTAGATGTGTTTGCCCAATCCAGATATGCACGACAAAAGTGAAAAAATTAATCAGGAGCGTTGCGGAGGAGAATTGGTATACTGTAGCATACTGTAGAATCTTACTGTAAAACTGCTCCCATCGCGCTTTTTTCGTCTAATCATGGATTTATATAGCATTACGTGACTTCCTATAGCGAATGCGCACTGTTTGGATCATGTCGTAGATCAGACTGCAAAAGTGGTATACTGTAGAAAATCCTACCGTATACCAGTTTTACAAAACAGCGTTCACAGTGATTCATTTACATTTTTTTTTCTTCATAGGTCAAACAGGCAAGCCCAGTGATGAACAAATACCCTATTGTCTATTAAAAAAATAACAACCAAAAAAAAAGACACCGTTTATGCAAGTGGTTGTGATGTCGGATTTTTTTTGTCGATTATAATGAAGATATGTTAATTGTAGCAGCCTCCACCTGATCCTTCAATTGTGGATCAATCAATAATTACTCCTGATATAAATATTATGAAGGCTAATCTAGAATCAACGAGGTAATTAATATTGAATAATATAATAATCATAATATACAAAACGAAAGAAAGAAAACGACACAAGTACATTATACTGAAAAATATATACGAAAATGAATCGGTTATATTTCCTTGATCATTATTACAAATTCCGTTTTTTTGGCAACGGAGTATACCCTTCATTACACTCTGCCCTATGTTGATACTGGTGTCGTTGTCTCTCGTTTTGACGGTATAATGATTACAGGAAAGAATATAATGAAAGAAGTCGATCGTTCAAGGAAAGATTAGCTGATTTTAGATCACAAATTGAAGGATTAAAGGTAACCATTGATGAATGAATGAATGTAGAGTTATACTCTAATTCACTAACTAGGGAATGCTTTTTTGTGATGGATCAAATTACAGTTAGTGACCTACATAGCGATAATCAGCATGGTCTACTTAGTAAGAATCAACTTTCAAATGTTGCAATTTATCGATTTTTTAAACGAAACCCATCGCATATCCGCCGCACGAAAGACAAGTTGCATTTTTTTTGTTTTTTTTCACTTTTTGAACACGACTTTGATTCTCCCGACAGCATTTTATGTCTGTATGGTAGTTCCAGCAAAAAAATTGCTGTTTCAATGGAAATCAAGTCCAATAAATCTTTTTTGGCTGTCTTTCGTGCGGCGGATATGCGACGGGTTTCGTTTAAAAATCGATAAATTGCAACTTTTGAAAGTTGATTCTTACTAAGTCGACCATGCTGATTATCGCTATGTAGGTCACTAACCGTAATTTCAACCATCACAAAAACCATTCCTAGTAAGACTAGCTATCATTTATGCAATATAATAAAAGGAAATAATATTTTTAAATGTAGAATGATAGATAGGGAATATGGTTGAATGTTTACATGGGTCGAAAAGTACGTTGCAAACTACGAAGCTTGACCGCATTTTAGAATTTTTTAAAACCCGACCTCATCTTGTGAAAACTTCACCGCATTTTGTATTTTTTTCATAGGTGGGCACGCTGGGGGAAAGGCTGTGCGCAAACGAGGGAATTGTAAGGGAAGGCTATGCGCATGGCCATTTTTTGCAGATTTGAAAAGAAATTTTCCAATTTTCGCGAGGCAAAGCTATGCGCAAAGCCTCTCAAGGGGAGGAAAGGCTGTGTGCAAAAAGAATTCGTTTTCACGCGCCCATCTATGATTTTTTTTTTGAAAACATGAGCGCATTTTTGCAAATGTGTAACGTTGATATTGGACCTATGAATGTTTATATGTGAATATAATCGATTACAGAGAGATGATTACATACCGACGGATAATGATATAGCAAGAGAAGCAAATGTACAAAATGGATGTATGGATAGATTAAGTACATTGAGAATGGTATGATTATATTGATTTATTGATTGATAAGATGAATATAGATATAAGTAGAATAGTATTCCAGATGACAAAGTCAAAGAGTGTTAGCTCTTTACATGGGGTATTGGAAAGACTTTGGTGGTATGTCAATGATATGTTTGAATAGAATTGAAGTCTAACTAATCATATATGTCCTATTTTTGTTGATGTTGCATGGATGATATTTTAAATTAATAAGATTTGTCTTTTTTTCACTTAGTTAAGAAGTATAAAATGAGTATCGATTGTAGATTGAAATGATTAATAGTATGTCTATTATATGCATCCTTTGTTATTTAGACTACATATATGGTTGTATTTGAATCATGTAATTGATAATTTCAGAGTTCACGAGGAACAACTCGATCAAGAATACAAAATATGGATGAGAAGTGAGATTATGACTCTATTCGTATATAGTTGACTATCTGATTGAATCGATATACTGATTAAGGAAGGAGGTGTCTATAGTAAGTCTATCACCATATCAATGGTTCCACATCTGAACAAAACAAAAATCGATATTTCATTTGATGTCGATCACTAAACTGGGATTGTTGAAATAATATCATCTTTATGTTTTTTTTTTCTATTAAAAAAAGGTATTTTTTGAAAACAAAATATACATTTTGAACATCTTTTGTTGAAACATTTCCATATAAATTTCATCTGAGAAAAATACAGCATTTTAAAAATTTCTATAGCTCTTCACGTATTCCGTTCTCTTAACTATCAGGTTTTTGATTTTTCGGGAATTTCGGCTCAAATGCGGTCAGGTTTTTCGATTTTTCAAGAATTTTCGGCTCAAAAAACCGGTCAGACTTCGTTGTTTGTAACGAACTTTTCAACCTATGATTTCACTTATCATATTGATAGTTAGATATTGAATACGATGACTCAACACTATCCATACTCTCATTAGTATCCCGATTGTCATTTAGGGTTGGTATCATAAATTATTTTTACGTTTTGTTAGTTAAGAGGATGGAATAGGTGAAAAGAGTAAAAAATTTAAAATGCTGTATTGAGAAAAAAAATTATAAAGCTGAAAAAAATCGAATGTTTTTCGACGACAAACTATATCGATCGATATCAGATGAAATATTGATTTTTAAGATTCCAGATGTGGATCATTGATCACTTCGTGGTCGACTTACTATAAAGACACATTTTCGTCATATCTTCATTTTTATCTGTACCATCCTTCCCTTCAGGAGTAATTTGATCCTGTTGTGTAGTCTATCATATAATATTTATTATTAATATATTATATTATAGATAGATACGAACGATTAATCATTTATTTATTCATAATTAGATAGATGTTATAATAGATTTTAGCCTATTCTTCCCATATAAATACTTGCCTCTCTCAAAGATATTCATATTGTTGGAAAGAATTTATCTTTTATCTTAGTGACTTTTGAATCAATAATTGTAGAATGGAAGATAATGATGTAGATAGTAGACAAATTATAGTTGATATATCGATTCTATCCATAGGTCGAAAAGTACGTTATGAACAACCAAGCTTGACCGCATTTTGTTTCGAAAAATCGAAAAACCTGACCGTATATGGGAGTTTTTTTTGAATACCTGAGCGCATTTGAACCGAAAATTCCCGAAAATCAAAAAACCTGACCGCATTTTGAAACTGTGTAACGTAGCTATTCGACCTATGATTCTATCGTAAGGACATCTTTATTCATATTCATTTTATTTTCTTCTTCATTGTGCTTTATTCTTCTTACTACTTATACATATATGTATATAGTCACTGACTATTCAATCCTCCTTTATTATCCATTATCTCTATTAACCCTTCTTCCAATTCAACTACGGTGTATATTCATCATCTACTTTGCCTAACACTATTATCGTACATGTACTTCAACTATCATTATATCTCTTTATATTTGCTCATTCAAATCAATCAATCATTTCATATTCATTTCTGATCTTTCCTTCTTTATAATTTGCTCAATTTGTTTCATTCAAATGTTGCGTATGCTATTAACTTGCTCCATAACTTATACTAACGCAATAAAGTACATTTAACCTATTTACTGATTTGATATATAGAACATGGTCTATCTATTCCATTTACATATTTTGTATCTATCAATACATGTGAAATGAGAGAAGTGATGTAATATATAGAATGTCTCCATCTCCTGCAAAGAAGTCAAAGAGTACTGTAGATACGACAGATTCAATCAATATCAAGAAGATTAAATCAAATGAAGATATTGTTTGCAGTACAAGTGAAGTGGTATGAATACTTGAAGAGTTTATTCTCATTTTATCCATATTCGATTGTATTAATTATTTTAGAAAATAAAACCAATGAAAGTAGAAGATATGTATGTAATGGAAGATGAGTTAGCTGCTGAGAGAGGTTAGTTAGATTATTGATTTATTGATTCAATTGTTAGAACTCACGAAATACTTAATGTCATTCATTCATTTCACTCCTTTCAATTTTGCTTGAATAATTATTTTAAGTGGAATAGATGATTGGGATGATATGTATTTGAGGTACAGTATCCATGGGATCTCAATTAGTCAATGAATCATCTAAATTGAGAAAGATATTGGAAAGTATTGTAAATGGAGAGGTATCATTCTTTATAAATCATCACGTTTGTATTATTACAATGCGCATTCTATTTTTACAATGAAATTTGAATTAGACAGTAACTTCTTACCGTATTATAATGACCATACCGTACTGATTTCCGTATTAATCAGGGTTTTCCACTTAGAGCCCAACACACTGCAACATTGAAGTTGACGGACACGTATCCGTCTGGTAAATATAAGAACGCATTACAGAGTCCGTCAATCGATATGAAAGAAGCTTTACTATCTAGTATTATCATAAAAAGGAACTCAAGACTTTGTTATTATGCTAATGCTGCACTTAAGAAGTATTCATATTTGATATCTTAATCAATATATTTCATCTTCTTTAAGAGAATTAACAACTAGAATGGAAATAGTTGAGAGTAAGTATATGCAACTTCAGAACATTTCATCTGAGATAGATCATCTAAGGAAAGAAATCGATAGATGTCTACAGTATCCGTTAGTTCAATCATTGTACAATACAAATCTAATCAATAATATTGTAGATCAGATGATGAAAGAATTCCATTGATTAGTGTAGATGAATTCTATGAAAAGGCTAAGAAAGAAGTATTGATTGATTATCTTCTCTATTGGTATCTATAATGAATATCTTTATAGATTTCCCTTCCAGAGATAACAATTAAAGATGTTCATCAACAGAAAGTAGCTAGATTGAATTATGAAAGAGAAGAAAGAAAAGAGTAAGTATATGAATGAATGAATGAATGAATGAATGGATATCCATCCCATTTATAGACTTGTCTCAACATTATCAGAATTGGAATTCCGTCGTTCAGTTTTGATGTCTGATATCAATAAGAAAGAATCTCGAGTTAAATCATTGAAACCTAAGATTGAATCTCTTATTAAGGTTCAGTTTATTCATTCCTTATCATAACTATTATCCATTCTTTCTTTCAATTATATCATTATTATCCATGAAATGATTAACATTATTATTATTGTAATTAAGAGTACACGTTCAATTGGAGATATTCTTGGTATTCCTTCAACTTCATCATCATCTTCTTCATCTCATCGTCATTCTCCTTCATTTAATCTTCTTCCACCTCAATTATCTGTTATCTACATTCAAGCACAAGCTTACAAAGAACTTATTGAAGGTTATCTCTTTGATTGTATTATAAAGGATATGAATATAATATAGATAGTGGAGTGAGTATAACTATATCTGGAGATTGTAATGAAGCTAAAAGATTATCTGATGATAAGAAAAAAGAAGGAGATGATGAAGATGAAGAAATGATTCAAGGTACCTTGATTGATTGATTGATTGATTGATTATGAATGATTGTAGATAATGTGAAAGAAGAAGAAGATAAGGATAGTAGAGATAAGGTTACTGTAAGTGAAGCATTAGAAAAGAAAAGAAATGATATTCTTAAACCTCATCCCATTCATTTATCGATTGAAATTGGATGTGTAGGTAAGAACTATTCATTCCCATTTATATAATATCGATTGATGTCTTCGATGTCTTTGTAGATGATATTCGTGTTCGAATGAAGATACAATATTTATGTGAACTTGGTATAAGTATGGTGAAATGGAAGGTTAAAGGATCTCTTCCTTCATTCGGGTTTGTATCATTTCATTATTCATATTTTATTATTAACTATTATAGATCGATATGTGATAGCGATACAGTAATGGATGAATTATTGATTGATGATGATGGAATGGAATGTCCCAATGCTATTGGATCGGCAAAATTATCTCAACTTAAGTATATTCATTTGATTCAATCTATTAGAGATAATGATTCATCCATTCAGAGTCTCATTATCTTCTCTCACTCATAAACTAGGCCGTCCATATAAATTCATTCAGAAGTTAACAGGATCTCCAGGCATGAATGCTTTATTTTTTTATGTATAATATGTATATGCATATGTATGTATGTAAGGCTTTTGATACTATTGAGAACTGTTTGATTGATTGTTGTAATATGCATGATAGATGATAATGGAAGTTTATATGGAGTCTATATTATTCTTTAACTCTATATATTATTTGTTGTAGATGAAGGAAATGGAACAATATTGGCTGATATCTTACAACAATTGATTGAATGTATAAGAAGAAGAATAGAGAATAGAATTGATTTGACTAGATTACTCATTAATATTCATAATGGAGGGTATGTAGTTAACATTATATTAATCAATTCAATACAATCATTATAATATTTATATTAAGATGCGATGATTTATTTAAAAGAGAAGGATTAGAATTGATTGAAAATGTTTATATAAAGGATGTTAAAATGATTACAGAAGAAGAATTTGCTGTAAGTTATATATATATATATATATATATATATATATATATATATATATATATTATATTGGAATGATGATTATATAATGAATTTGAGTCTATTGCTCCATCTTCATCTCATATTCTTATAAAGAATGAATGTTCATCTCCATTTGCTTATCTCATATTCACTATTCATTCCAATAACACAAAGGTATCATATAATCTCATATTCCTCTTCAATATATCTATTCAGATTCGTATTCTGTCTTGTATATGGTCTCAGTTTCCTATCATATCCCCTCTGTGGTTTGTATTGCTGAATGAAGGAGTTGATACAATATCAAGTGATAATAATGTATTGTTGAAGGTTTAAGTTTAATAGATAAGATTATATTTATCTAAATGATAATTACAGGAAATTGAGAATAAATTAAACGACAAAAATGAAGATAATAGTAAGATTGGAATGGTATCATTATTGTATGGAGTAATCCAAAGTGTTCAAGATATCAAGATGTAGATGTAGAAATACAATTCACTTCTTCACATTTCGTTGTTACAGTAATTTAAAATTGTTTTTGTCCTTCCCCTCCGTTATTATTTACCTCTTTCTTTAAATAAAACTTCCATTTGAGTACATAAAACAATCTATAGTAGATTCTTCCTATTTATTATCTTATTCTTCATGATCTTTGTTCTTCGATCTTTGATTATTCATTATTGTTATTTTATTGTATAAATACATAACTTATCTAGTCACATTTATGGTTTAATTTGAATTGTTGATATCTTCAATATTTTATGTATCTATTTCATTGTACTTCTACTATAACATAATCGGACATTTCCTAACACATTACAAGATGCTTATTAATGCGTCGTTACATTTGCCTTACACGTCTTCGCCGTAACGGTGTAACGTGTTACATTTCACTACGTATGCGTCGGCGTAAATTTTTGAGTGTGTTGGGTATCGAATGGAAAATCCTGATGGGCCATAAAATTACTGAAAAAGGTTATGGTAGCCAACTATTATTGATCGATGACCACGGTAACTTCTTACCATATACCAATTGACCTTCAGGGTTTCCCACTCAATGTACTCCAAAATTTACACCGACGCACACGTAGCGAAATGTAACACGCTACGCAGTAACGGAGAAGACGCGTAAGGTTAACGTAACGCATTAATAAGGAAGGCTATACATTTAAAAAATATATATATATGGGAGTGTTCTTATTATGATGATAAGCATGACTATTTAATACATTATAATATACATGATTTCAGTGTAATAGTATGGGTTCATCAGAATCTAAAATTAAATCACGAGTGAATACTGCCGCTATTCAGGATGATGTATGTATTTTTAATATAAGGATATACGATCTGCTAGTTTCTCAATTCTTGCTTTTGTTTGTGTTTTTTGGCATTATGATGCTTATGAAAAATAAACAAAATTTTTGATATATTGCAGCAGCATAGTGAACGAAAACTTGTTGATATGAATTACAAAAGAAAACGAATATTTTATAATAAACTGGAGAGATTAGAACATAACAAATACATAGTGCAGTAGACTACTGTCATTAATCTCAATTATTGTCACCTTCACTTCAAATTTTTAGGTTAATGTTTTTATCAACATTAGTATTGATTCATTGTTCGTTTTTTTAAAATTGTTTTATTATTTTATTATATTTCTGTGATATAACTATTTGTAGTTAAATGAAAATTAGTGAAGAATGAAGTTTTAACTGAAGAAAGGAAAAGATCATATCACGGATCTCCTGTAAAAGTGTATGAAAATTAAAACCTTTTTCGACAGAAAAAAATTGATTTCCTCCGTTTTTATTGATGATTGTTAGACTAGTCTAACTGAGTGCGAAAACAATATTTGTAAATTTTGATTTTCGAAATTTGCATATCTATGTAATTTTTTCACTGTCTACTTCAAATGAATGTAACTCGCTTCGTTTTTGAGCGACCATGTAAAAATTTTTTTTCAGATCGGTTGCTAATGACCTCATCTACAAATAACTCAAATAAGGATGTGGTCGAAAATGTTGTTTTACATGTGTTATTGCATGAAAACTGTTTTTTTTGCATACAAAATGCGATGTTTCTCGAAAATTTTCGCTAAAGGATAAGAGTTTTATTGCAGATTCGGATTCCCTGTTTCCAAATTGGGGTAACCTGATATATCTTTTAACCCAACAATGTCCTCCCAATAGTGCTACTGTCTATCGACCTGGACTTAGCGCAATTTTCTCTCAAATCACATTTTTGGTTGAAAATCAGCTCATACTTATGCTAATGTACTTATTAGCATATTTTAACCCTGTAACTCGACCAACCTGAAAAAATTGTCCTGGTGGTTCGAATTCTCAACAACAACCATTTTTGAGATATGAATCGAAAACTGATTTTATTGATGATTTTTTTCTTTTCTTTCGTTGTTTATTCTTTAATTTAATGCTCACTGTTTTTATTTATCGTTTATTGATATTAGTTTATTGATCGTTAGGGTCGAAGAAACTGTTTGAATCAAGAATATCCAATGAACATTCGAAAAACTCTGAGAAATCATTATAGATCATGTCATAGATGGCATCCGAGGCATCCTCGGCCACATCCACTTCCTAATCAATAGGTTGTTGAGAATTCGAACCACTAAGACAATATTTTCAGGTTGGTCGAGTTACAGGGTTAAAATATGCTAATAAGTACATTAGCATAAGTTTGAGCTTATTTACAACCAAAATTGTGATTTGAGAGAAAATTGCGCTAAGTCCAGGACGATAGACAGTAGCACTATTGGGAGGACAGAGTTGGGTTAAAAGATATATCAGGTTACCCCAATTTGGAAACAGGGAATCCGAATCTGCAATAAAACTCTTATCCTTTAGCGAAAATTTTCGAGAAACATCGCATTTTGTATGCAAAAAATAGTTTTCATGCAGTAACACATGTAAAACAACATTTTCGACCATATCCTTAATTGAGTTATTTGTAGATGAGGTCATTAGCAACCGATCTGAAAAAAACTTTGCGTGGTAGCTCAAAAACGAAGCGAGTTACATTCATTTAAAGATGGCAGTGAAAAAATTACATAAATATGCAAATTTCGAAAAACAAAATTTACAAATATTGTTTTCGCACTCAGTTAGACTAGTCTAACAATCATCAATAAAAACTGAGGAAATCAATTTTTTTCTATCGAACGGTTTCATACACTTTTACAGGAGATCCGTGATATTGATTATATCTTAGTCTTCATTTATTCTAGATTCTATCCAATCCCGTTATGATGTATTCAAAATCTGGATGTGGTTTCTGTGTCAAAGCTAAGCAAATTCTCAAAGATAATGATGTTCAGTATAAAGTAAGTTTTAGTATATTTAAATATATTCAATCAATTGGTAAATCATTTAATGAATGAATTGTTCAATGAAGCTCTTATAGGAATGTGATCTCGATGTAATTCGAAGAGAGAAAGGAGATGAATTTGAACCATATGTAAATGGTCTTGTATATACATCTCGTATTACAAGTGTACCTCAGGTACTTGGATCTAGTTATATTCATAAAAAAACACTATCTGAGAGAATTCAATAACTGGAATATTTTTTGGTATCGATGAAAAATGATTTTTTCTGTTTTATGTATGATAATTACAGGCTCCATGAGTAAAGTACACTGGTACTTGGAAATTGCTTCCAATTGAAAATTCGCATCAGGGGGTGACCACACAACGATTTGGCGCCTTTTCCTAAAAAGTTTATTTCGATGCCAATCGATTCGTGAGTGGGAGCAATGGACTCCTTGGCTAATTCTAACAAACTATTGCTAAGGAGAGTTTTTTGATCAACGGTCAACGAAGGCTGGAATTTTGAATTTTCGGAAAAAAATTTCACATTTAATTAATTTTCACTATTTTGCTTCAACAACCCTACGTTTTTTTATTTGCTTAATCGCTTCTAAATATCATAACTCAGCTTCAGTTTAAAATTCATAATTTTTTAAAAATACATTTGATATGAATTAATCATTTTTATAACGAAAATCGCAATTATGGTGTGGCACCTACAGTATCCCGAATCTATCAATTTTGAAATCTGGTAGTTTTAAACATATTTTACCGCTGTTCTTGACATGACTAAGGTATACGAATACTCCTCGACTTCGGAGTTTACCCGTGAACAGGTGCTGAGGTCGATGAAAATTGACATTTTTCGTAAATTGATCACTATTTCGTTGTCTGTGATCCAATATCGATAAAAATTGGATCACTATACCATATTATCATCTATACAAAGTTACTAAAAATAAAGAGAAACGGTTGACTGCGAAGAAAGTTATTGTTGAAAAACCAAAATATTGTAGAATATTTGCCATCACTGTACCGTACAGGTGCACTCCGAAGACGAGGAGTATTCGTATACCTTAGTCATGTCAAGAACAGCGGTAAAATATGTTTAAAACTACCAGATTTCAAAATTGATAGATTCGGGATACTGTAGGTGCCACACCATAATTGCGATTTTCGTTATAAAAATGATTAATTCATATCAAATGTATTTTTAAAAAATTATGAATTTTAAACTGAAGCTGAGTTATGATATTTAGAAGCGATTAAGCAAATAAAAAACGTAGGGTTGTTGAAGCAAAATAGTGAAAATTAATTAAATGTGAAATTTTTTCCGAAAATTCAAAATTCCAGCCCTCGTTGACCGTTGATCAAAAAACTCTCCTTAGCAATAGTTTCTTAGAATTAGCCAAGGAGTCCATTGCTCCCACTCACGAATCGATTGGCATCGAAATAAACTTTTTAGGAAAAGGCGCCAAATCGTTGTGTGGTCACCCCCTGATGCGAATTTTCAATTGGAAGCAATTTCCAAGTACCAGTGTACTTCACTCATGGAGCCTGTAATTATCATACATAAAAGAGAAAAATCCATTTTTCGTCGATACCGCACCTATGTCGATTTTCTAAGATAGCGTGTTATAAAGACTTTTCTATTATAGATCTTCATTTGTGGAAAGTTTATTGGAGGATATACAGAATTAGCCAAAATTGCTGAATCCAAAGAGTTACTCAAGAGAATTGAAGAATGTACTGGAGAAAATGCAAAGATATTGGATTAATCATAAAAAATAGGAATAATTTTATGCTGTAGCAAAATAAATACATTAGTACAAACGAGACCATATTATATTTACAATGAATAGAATGAGAATATATTACTCTGTATATGATCTAATCATCAACAATCTGTAATCCATCTGGACTTGTTGGACAATCATCATTTATATTCATAGATGAAGGAAATATCTGTGTTGATGGAGGAGTTCGTTGAGAATGAAGAACTGGTGGAGGTTCTATCTTTGATGATGAAGGATCTATTGTTGATCCAGAACGTTGAAGAGGAACCCATGATGTTGATGATGATGATCCTTTAGATGATGCAAGATTACGATAGAATGATGATGATGATGAAGGAGGAATAGATGAAGATGGATTAGAAGGAGGAGGAGGAGGAGGATAACCACCAGATGAATGTCTTAATATATTCAATATCTTCATAATATATCATTATTATAATACCTCATCCTTGATTGATCATTTTGATTTATGAATGGAGGTCCATTTCCTCCTTTTCTTTCAGTGAAATGACGAGATGTTGAAGGAGGTGGAAGAGTTCCTTTCAAGATTCCTTTAGGACGAGATTGATTCATCTATAATCATTCATTCATTCATTGGATAGATAGAATAGATAGACTAACTGCTCTAGGTGGCATTCCACTCATTGATTCTCTTTTAGATGGAGGTCCTTGAGATGGACGATATGATGATTGATTAGATGATGAAATAGATGATTTAGATGATGATGATGATGGATGAAATGAATGAGGAGGTCCACTCAATACTGGTTTCATAATCATAGATGGAGGTGGAACTGATGATGATATTGTTGATGATATAGATGATATTGTTGATGATGATGAAGTTGATGCAATACTTTCATTTGATATTGATGTCTTCGTTTGATCTTTTGTCTACAATTATGATCATTTGAAGGGATGAATGAGTACTCATCCGTACCTTTGGTATCTTAAAGTTCTTGAATGAAGGTAAAGAAGGAAACACTGGATCTAGAAATGAAATCGATAACATGTCTAATCTACATCATACAACAATTTTATCTTTGGTATTGTTGTTTAAAGGACAATACCTCCAAAACGAAAAAAGTGAAACATTTGTGACAATATATCACAAAAAGTTCACAAGATTTTGAAAATTTTGTATCATGATATCTAAACGCGGTTTTTAGTTTTTTTATTAGATAATAGGGTATTTGATCATTACTGGCTTGCCTAATTGACTTGCGATGAAACAAATTTAAATAATTCACTGTGAACGCTGTTTGGTGAAACTGGTGTACGGTAAGATTTGCTACAGTATACCACTTTTGCAGCCTGATCTATGCCATGATCCAAACAATGCAAATTCTATAGGGAGTCATGAAACGCAAGATACATCCATGATTAGACGAAGAAAGTGCTGTGGCAGCAGTTTTACAGTAAGGTTCTTTAGTACGCTACAGTATACCAATTTTGCCCCGCAGAGCTCCCAATTAATTTTTTCACTTTTGCCGTACATAACTGCATTGGTCAAACACATCCACACTAAAAAGCTTAAGAAAATACATCATCAAGTACGAGAAAAAGGCTAAAAATCGACAGTTTGTGAACTTTTGTGACAATTTGTCACAAATGTCACATTTTTTTTCGTTTTGACGATATATATTATAACGATACCTCCTCCAATAAGAGGTTGAGATGAAGAAGTTTTAGTCTTCTTTGGTAGTGTACCATCTTTAGTCTTAGATAAAGATGTAGAAGAAGAAGATAAGGTTGATGGTACATCTAACTTCTCTAACTTCCTTTTCCTATCCTCACTACAATTATATATTACATAATCGAATAAAATATATTACTTTTATACCTCTTTACTCCAGGTACATATTTCTTATCGTTTTTATCTTTATCAATACTCTTCTCTCTATCCTTCTTCTTCTCTCCCTTTTCCTTTACATCCTTCTGAATATCATATCATATTATAAAAATCAACATATATGAATACACAGAGTAAATGAACCTTTTTCAATTTCAGTATTATTTTATCCTCGCCTTCAGCTCTTTTAGGAGAATCAAGTCTTTTCACTTCAGCTACTAATAATGGAGCAGTTGATGATGATAATGGAGAGGATGAAGGAGGTGATGCATCTTAATTAATACAATAAATCAATAGATTTTTATAATGATATGAATACCTAATCCAGTATCAAATAGATCACTGACTGGAGTCTTCTTCATTGGAGGTTGAGATGAAGATTCTTCACTTTTCTTACTCAATAACATATCTAATGATGTCTTTCTTCTATTCATAGCTGATCCTAATAGAGATGGAGCTATTGATTGATTGGATTGAATAGAAGGACTAGATGATAATGATGTTGAAGAAGAAGGAGGAAGAGGTTGACTAAGTGATACATTAACTTCACGATTCAATATAGGTGGAGTAAGAGATGATCCAAGTACTGTAGCTAGAGTAGGAGTAGATGGAGTACATGCTATTGATTGAGGGACTAAAGGTGATGGTACTACTGATATTAATGGTTGAGGAAATGAAGATGAAGATGTTGATGATGAATCTATAATGATATGATGAATGAATAGATTGAATAGATATAATAGATAGACTAACGAGATGGAGTAGATGATGATGATATTATAGATGTTATTGTACGTGGAGGAGGAGGGGGATCACATTCTATATCAATCATACATATTATTATAATCATATTATATCATTTAATGAATACCTTCATCTGATTCATCTCCAAAATCAAAACTATTTTGAGAATATGAAGGAGTAGTTGATGATAATGGAGATGACATTCTATTCAACGGAGGTGTATTCATCTCAGAATATGATCTATCAACATATCAATCCATATGATATATCAATAAATGAATACCTTTGTAATGGTGAATATGATGCTGAAGGATCAAAAGTAGCAAGTGAAGCTTTTCTTTGTCCGCGACTTCCTCGACCTCCACGAGATCCTGGTCCTAGATACATACAAAATAACAATAATCAAATTATCAATCAATAACATCAATAATTATACAGTATACCTGATTTGGGTCTTTTCATTTCAGGAGAACCAATAATTCCTAATGGAGATTGTGAATCAATAGAAGATCGAGGAGTTCTATCTCCTATATTAGTACTTTTACGTGATCCTCTGCCACGACGAGTCTTTGTTCCACCACGTACTAATGGTGATTGTGTTTGAGATTGAGATAATACATATCTTAATCAATTATTCATTCATTTATATTAATAGAGTAATTAACAAACCCATAAGGAGTATTAGTAGTATAAGAAGTAGGGGAATAATCACCCGTTGATGAAGGAGATGCACTATCATCTAGGAATTCATATATACCACTTGTATTCATTGATGTTGAAGAATGTTGCTGAAAGATCAAAGATCAAAGATAAAAGATCAATGAATGAATTGATGATACTCGAATGAAATGTTGTTGATATGGACTAGAATGTGGTCCTTGTTCGGATGATTTAGT
Organism: Parapristionchus giblindavisi; assembly: GCA_943737045.1. NCBI lineage: Eukaryota > Metazoa > Nematoda > Chromadorea > Rhabditida > Diplogasteridae > Parapristionchus > Parapristionchus giblindavisi. The sequence goes on along the minus strand of CALSFV010000296.1, from coordinate 233,471 downwards.
CAATGGTGATAGAGCACCAATTGGTCTTCCCATAGGTGAATAACTTGTAGATGGATTCATACCACTCCCATATATATTATCTCTTGATTGAATATTAATTGATGATGATGGAGTTGATGATGATGATAAAGGTACAATATGAGATGGAGATGATGATATCAATTGAGATTGATAGTCCATATTACATGAAGTATCTTCATCTACATTCATTTTAACCATTGTATCCTAAAATTATATCCTTACATATAATAAGAAAGATTAATAGATACTTCATTGAATGAATTAATATTTTGATTGTTTATACAATCCAATCGTTGTATTCTCATATAATTCAATGGAGTTATTCCATTTCTTACAATAGATATTCCTCCTCTTATCAATTCTTTTCGACGTCTTACTTGTCTGAATCAATCAATACAATCTATTCTACAGTATACATTGAATACCTTGTCATACGTAGAAGGGGACATTTCCCTGTAGGAAGTGATACTTGTGTTATATGTTTAGATGGAGGAGGAGTGTATGGTTTGTCTTCCCTTATCCTATCATGTGTATTCATTCATTTACTCATTCATACAATGTATAAATACACGAACCAAGCATATCCCACTTTACTCTTATTCAGTGAACAATCCATATGAATAGAAGAAGTTATGTTAGAGGGAATATCATTCTCCATATCAATTGATGATACTCTTCTTCTTCCTTTTATGTCCAAACATTTCACAATATATGATAGTGTAAGTGGTAGAGACCATGATCTAAAACAAATGAATGAGTAATTGATAGATTGAATAAGTGAAGACAAACCTATTAAAGATATCATTTACTTTATTCATAAATGATAGATCTTCATCATAAGTGAATGTAGATAGAGAAACTTTCCATATACGAATAGCATCCGATCTATCATGATCAGGACTTATATGACCTAGAATATCTATATCATTTATCAAATAATATCAAATACTTACAAGAGAAAGGACCAATATGATCATCAGTAAATGTTATATCCCATTCACAATCTGATGGATTCAATTCAAAATGAATCAATGGAGACATTATCTCAAATGATTCAATCAATAATCATAATCATCTATAGTTCATGTACCTTGAGAGGAGTACAACAGAAAGCAACAATAGATTCGAATGACGAATTAAATACTGCTTGTTTATGAAGTATTGAAAGAACATCACGAAGACATTCGGGTCTCTCTAATACAATACAATCAATCATAACATCTGATTCATCTCCAATCAAATCTTCATCTATTACATATTCATGATCAATACCATAAACATGTCCAATCAATTCAAGATTACTCTCCTTCAATAATGACTATTTCTATAGCACATTTAATCATATAAACTGACCTTTTTCTTCGATTGGGCCATAATTCTAAGGAGATTTGTTCTTTGAATAATAGATAAAGGTCTTGCCCCAGATGAGGCCAGACAATCTACAGTATGTGAAGACAATAACCATTTATTGTTCAATTGAAGACGAACTGATGATTTCCATGATACATCACTCAATACATTATCATATTGCAAAAGAAGAAGAGAATAAACTTACGATTTAGATTGAGTAGGAAATGTAAATTCTTTATCGTCTTCAAGAATGAATATCTCTGCATATTGAACATCTCCTGTAAAGAAACAAATAATTAAAATAATTGAGAAAGTATATACCTTTGATTGCATCTATTTCCTTTGTCTCCAATGATGGGTCTCCATATATAAAGATCCGTTGTGAGTGTACACTATCTCCCAACCAAGGGAATCCAATAGAGCACTTATTAATCTATAAATAATAATTAAGAAAGAAGAAGAAAGAGAATGTAAAGATACCTCATCAATAGTTGCGCTATTTCTATCTCCGTATACATTGTTCCATTCCGCTCTAAGATCAGCAAATAGCTCATAACGGAAACGATAAAGATTCTTCTTTATATCTCTGAAAACAATGAGATATCTCAAGTTTATATTAACCTCGTGATAGAATTGGTCATTCGATCTGATCTAATAAATACTAAAATATGCAATTCTTACGGAGGAGCAGATGCAGGTACTACTTGAATCATTCTTTGTAGAAGAGATCGTAACTCATTCCATTCATTATTATTCATTCTATTCTTTACTTCATCATCATTCGGGGCTTCCTCACCAAAATACCAAATTCTTATATCGACGACCTACAATAACAATGTATAAATAACAATACAATACGCCATATATACCTTATCATCATCATGTCTAACTTGAAGCTTAATGCTGTCGTTTTTCATTATAAAGTTATTTTTAGAGTTTTCATACATACACTCCATACTTGTTGAAAGAACCTCCCATTTCTTTACAAGTGGACCATTCAAGTCAACTGAAACATTTGAATTACCAAGAAAAGCTTTTTTTTAAATATACATGGAAAACGACGTTTCATGTACTTTAACGTCTCCATAATCTCGATTCTTCTATCAGCATCATAATTCATTTTTTTCTCCTAAAACATCGACCATTACTTTACAAAAATTCATGCAACATACAAGAAGATTCCTCTTAATGGCGCCATAGAATTGCTCAAACTTCATATTTGCAGCTGTTTGCCTAATTGACTCCATCCTTATATCTGCATCGATCTCCGCAATGCTTTGCTCGATTTCCATATCATATGGAACCGCCATCTCTAGATTAAATTACCTTAAAAGAGAAAACAGTGTCAAAGCCAAAGATTAATTAGATTTTAACTTTAACGAAAATGCCTTTTAAAAGGTTGTTAACAGCCAAATACATCGTACTATTGTCTGGGACCGGAAAATAGAAAAAAAAAGAAAACCGGGTCAATTCAAAAATTTAAATGGGGACTTCAAACTTTGAAAATTTTACTTTAACTTTATTAAATAAATTTAGAGTTATTTTTGTGTAATGTTCTCTTCGAGTTTTCATAAAACATTACATTTCGATTTTTTCAAGAAGGGCATGGCTGAACTAGTTAATTTAGTAAAATTTGAATGCGTTGTATTTGTGTTGTTTTCGAATGCTTTTAACCGGACCGGTTCTGGAGACTTCCATATTCTGATTCGACGGTACGATCTTAATTTTTGTACAATTTTGCTTTTCATTTCTGCAACTGTATGTTTTTTTTTTCATATTGAATAACTCACATTGTTGCAGGATGGCCCGTAGTGGGAAAAAGGAAGATGAAGAGCATCTTGTTGATAGCCATAGCTCATCCAATAATAAACTTTCATGGTCTGAATGGTTATTGTTTGAAGCAAAATTAGCTGGCAAGTTTACATTTTTCGTTGGAGGAATTCTCGTATGCTATTTCTACTTTGGAATACAACAAGAAGTAGTGTAAGTTCATTAAATACTATCTCGCTCTTCTTACTTCTCGTTCTGTTCAGAGTTCAAGGAACATACGAGGATGGGGACAAGTTCACTTATACTCAAGCTCTTGTTTTCTTTATGTGTGTTGCAAATACGGTGTTTGCATGGTTGATGAGAAGTAATAAGTGTAAGGATAATGTTCCTAAGCCGACGTATGCGCTTTGCTCTGGTGAGATTATTTGTATGCAAATATAATGTTGAATATCTAAATATGGTCAGCAAGTTATTTGGCTGCCATGATGTCGTCCAATCTTGCTCTTCAATTTCTTCCTTATCCTACTCAGGTTGGTTCATGTAACAGCTGAATCGCCGCTCAACTAATGTATTCAGGTACTTGCAAAATCTTGCAAGCCTATCCCTGTTCTTGTTTTCGGTGCTATTTTCGCTGGAAAGAGATACCATTTTCGAAAGGTGAACATTATTTCCTCTATATTGTGGACAATACATTTTGCAGTATCTTTTCGTTGCGATGATTGTAGCTGGTGTGGCTCTATTCATGTACAAAGACAAGAAGAGTCGTATTGAAGAAGGCGGTTTTGGATGGGGGGAGATATTACTGGTATCATTTCTTATAATCATTACTATGAAATTCTTATATCATTTAAGCTTATTTCACTTACTTGTGATGGTACAACTACCGCCATTCAAGATAGAATAAAGAAATCATACCATAGAAGTAGTGAAAGTATGATGCTCTTTATGAATTTATTCTCTTCGTTTTATCTTCTTATTGGGTAAGTTTCATCTTCCCATTTGTTTTGTCTACAATATCATATTGTTAAAGACTGCTCCTAACGGGTGAAGGATATGGTTTTCTTCATTTCATTCAGAAATATCCTAAAGTATTTTGGGAAATTGTTCTATTGTCTTTGGCTGGGTGTGGAGGACAGGTATATATCTGTCTTATAGTTGTGCTTCTATCAATCGATCTTTAGTACTTCATCTTCAAAACAATCAATGAATTTTCTCCCTTGACATGTTCGATTGTTACTACAACTCGAAAATTATTCACAATTATAATCTCTGTTATCTTTATGAATCATCCACTATCAGAGAGACAAATAATAGGAATGGTTAGTTCTTTAATATATCTTCACTAATTGTGCCATTCAGGTAGTTGTCTTTACTGGACTTGCTTTAGATGCAATCGACAGCAAAAGACAATCCGCCAAAGTTCACACAAAATAAATGTTTATTCAAGATTCTTAGCTTTATCTATTTTTCTATTTAAATTATGCTTAGGAATTTAAAAAAAATAATCAATATATGATATCAAACTGTGGTTTATGTAACTGTGATAATGTTCAAAGCTTTGTGTTAAACTTGTTGTTGTGCAATTCTCGTAAAACAAAGATTGTTAATAAACAACGTGTCATTTTGGCGTTTATTTATATTAATAAAGATATTTTTTCCTAATCAAATTTGACTATCGATCTTTGTAAAATCTAGTTTACAGTATACTATCCATTATTTTATTTTGGCGCAAATCTTCGTCTTCTGCACAAGACTCGCGCAGAGCGGTTGCGTCGCGGTCGGCGTTTCGCGCGTATGAAAATTCAAATAATTATTTAAATGCTTTATATCGATTGATTTTTACTAAATTTTTGTTGTAGACGTACTCTATCACTTACAGTGAACTTATAGATACCACTTTACTATTTTAGTAAAGATCAAAGATTAAGTATTATCGTATGATCACGGTGTGGATTATCGCATTGGCCATTTTGTAGGTAGAACTTCAATCAATAAATGATATCACATTGGTAGCTGTATTGAGCGCGCCATGCCAGATTCATTATCTACTCGCCAATCATCTCGATTAAGACGAAAGGCTCCAGTCGAGGTATATATTTGCTTAATGAGCGCTTCTTCTGATAATAAGATCACCATCTACAACCCACCCAATATCTGCACACTTTTAAAAATGAAGTTAGATTTCAACATACATTCAACACGTATTTTATTTCTGTCGTCCCGTATACTAATCTGCGCCGTCTTGAAAATAGTACTAAATAAAAATGATTTTGTTATCGAAATAAGCGCCGTATTACGTTACATGATCGTATTATCGATCTATTTTCAGTCTCCCGAAGAAAAAGATTTCTCGTCTGCTGAATATATTGCTAATTGTCTGGCTCGATTGAGACAAAACAGAGATGATCTGGAACACCAATTAGTCCGAGATTTTGGTCTATCAGATACGGTGTCTGAAGATTTTATCAAGAATGTTGTCGCTACGAAAATGGAGAAGATTGATTCTAGTGTGGGCAAATTAGAGACAAAGTATGTCTTACTTTTCTTATTCCAAATTATATTGTACTCTTATGTAACGTACACTATTCTTCAGTGTTGCGGGAACACAGTTAGAATCTCTTTTACGAGATCCTCATTATGGATCACCCATTAAATCCAAACCTTCTCCTGTTAAAGGTAATAGTTTTTAATCTTTCTTTGTAGTATATCCATATTATTCAGCTAAAGCAGTTCCTCCACCTATTGAAATCAAGGTAGAAGATACCTCGGCATGCCAAAGTGTACGTTTGACGCATACAATGAAAATATATGAAAGAATATTATAGCCTCTCCATTCGTGCACATGTGACAATCAAGTTTTAACAGTGAATACATCTGTTTCTGGTGCAAGTGGTCCGGATACTGTAGAGAAAGCTGCTAAGCAGGTATTTGTTTTTATTATCATTCGAAATATGTGCTCTATTAAAGGAAGCTCATACAATGGCTCGAATAGCCGAACTTCGTCGAGCTGGAATGTGGTCAAATGCCAGACTTCCATTATGTGTTGAACTTCCTCGTAATAAAACCCATTGGGATTTTGTTCTGGAAGAAGTAAAATGGATGGCAAATGACTTTCGTCAAGAGAGAAAATGGAAGAGAAGTACAGCTAGAAAGGTTTTCTATTTTTTTGTATATTTATATATTGGAATTAAACTGTATTTTAGTTGGCATCAACGATCGCTCGTCAATGTCGTGAGAAAGAAATGGAGATAGAAAAAGCACAGATGAGAGCCGTTAGAGATGAAAGAAGAGCATGTGCATCAATTGCTAAGATGATTAGAGATTTCTGGCAGAATGTTGATAAAGTTGTCGATCATAAGAAACAAGTAAGTTATTTATATTAGAATTAAGTTTTAAATTTGCATAACTAACTTTATCACTGAGGTTCGGGATATTTATAATGTGGTGTTAGATTTTCAAAACGTGCGCACGGCGTGCGAACGTTTTGAAATGCACGGCGTGCATTTTTCTATACGGTGTTACATTTTGAAACGTGCGCACGCCGTGTGCACGTTTTGAAAATGTAACTCCACGTAAGGGATAATGGATTTGCTTACAATTAGTAGGAAAACATTTTTGTGATTTTGCCATAAGAGCAAGGGGGGAATCAATGAAATTGTAGTAGAATATTGTTTATTTGAGTCTATAATCGAAGCAAAGAAGAGGAAGGCTTTGGATCAACATTTACAATTCATTGTTGGAGAGGCTGATAAGCTAAGTCAAGTATGTCTTTTATAATTCTACATCATACATGGGGGTGCCCCCTGTAAAAGTAGGGCTTTTTGAAAATTTGTGGAATGCCCCCTGTAAAAAATGACATTTAGGTGAAATTTTTGAAAAAATGTGAATCCCCCTTTAAAATTAATCATTTTTCGTTGGAATGCCCCTCCCCCCTGTAGAATCGAGCTCCAGGTACCCCGCCCATGTATGTTCTACATAGTTGTGACATATAGTTGTGAGAATTGAAATAATAATTGATTATAGGTTGTTGCTGAAGGAATTGTAGATGGAAGTAGTAAGAGTCCTAGTATACAAGGAAATGATGATGATAGAGATGATAGTAAGATATTCTTTATCATATCATATCATATATTATATTATATTCATTTCATATTGTCTTTTCACCATTTTGATATGTAATTAATGGTATTGTAGAAGATTTCTCTGGTATGGAATCAGAATCAGATGATGAGACTACGATCGCAAAGGCTGAAAAGAATTTGAAAGGAGATGATGTAAAAGGAGAAATATATGCACTTGGAAAGGAAGCTCATATGGAATTTGATGATCTTCTTGATTCGGTATTCATTTCATTCTTTTTCATTATGTATTGTTAACTGCAAAGACTCCTCACTACTTGTTATTCACCTGAAACGAGGGAACGCCAAAGTGAATCTGCAAAGAGCAGTGGAAAAAATAAAGCTATGGATAAAAACGTTCCCGCCAACCTAATGTTTGATTATCTTAATTGCAGTTACCACCGGAGTATTTAGCTGCTCTTGGACTGAATGTTCCTTCTACTTCGAAGAAAGTAATTGAAGAGCTAAAGGAAGAAGAAGAAGATGATGATGAGGATGAAGATGATGATAGTGAAGATGAAGGTGAAGAAGATGATAATGATCCTATGATGAAACCAGGAACTGTGAGTGATTAGTTAAGATTATGGTTGTATTAGTAATGAAATGATAATTTGTAGTCAAAGGATGATAATGAAGAGATAAAAGAAGAAGAAGAAGCTAATGATAATGATGATGATGAACCATTGATTAAGAAGATTAGAAGATCAAGTATTATTGTTAATGAAGATGAAGAAGATGAGGATGATGAAACAATATCATCAAAGATAAGAAAGAGTAGAGAAGATACTGTTGATAGTGTAAATAGAGATGCTTCTACTAAAGATACTACTGATTCTCCACAAACTGAGGTTGGATAATTATTCATATATTGAAGATCTACAAATTTGATTATAGGCCGAAGAAAATGTTAAATTGGAGAATGTCGATTTCAAAAAGTTGAAGAGTGAAAATAGTGATGAACGACAATTAGAGTTAACTCATATTGCTGAAGAAGCTCTTAAATTTCAACCTAAGGGATATACTTTGGAGACTACTCAGGTAGATCATTATGAGGATGTACATTATCATATGAATATCATCTATACGGAGGGGTAGTGTACATAATAACAAGACTCACTCATTGGTAGAAATGTTTATGTTATCATTGCCAAATATAATTGGGATCGAATGTATTGTAGAGGAACGAATATGTGAATTGTTGTAGGTGAAAACAGGAGTTCCTCATTTATTGAGAGGAACTCTTAGAGAATATCAAATGGTTGGTCTTGATTGGTTAGTCACACTATATGATAAGAATCTCAATGGAATATTGGCTGATGAAATGGGTCTAGGAAAGACAATTCAGGTTTGTTCTTTTATTAACTCTTATGGATTATATAATAATATTGTTAAGACAGCAGCACTTCTTGCTCATCTTGCTAGTGTTGAACGAATATGGGGACCTCATTTAATTGTTGTTCCTACTTCCGTTATTCTGAATTGGGAAATGGAATTGAAGAAATGGGTTCCCGCATTGAAGATTCTTACTTATTTTGGATCTGTAAAGGAAAGAGCTGAGAAAAGACGAGTTAGTTCAATTATTTGTATCTATAATAGCATAACTATTATTTATTTAGGGATGGTTGAAACCGAATTCATTCCATGTTTGTATAACATCATACAAAGTTGTTACAACTGATATTCGTTCATTCAAAATGAGAGCATGGCAGTATCTTATTCTTGATGAAGCACAGAATATAAAGAATTGGAAGAGTCAACGATGGCAAACATTATTGAATGTACGAGCTAGACGAAGACTTCTTCTTACTGGTATCATCATTATACTCGATATTCAATTTAGTATATCATGATATCTTTGTTATCTAGGAACACCATTACAAAATTCATTGATGGAATTATGGTCTCTACTTCATTTTTTGATGCCTGCGATCTTTGGAAGTCATGATGATTTCAAAGATTGGTTCAGTAATCCCCTGACGGGAATGATGGAAGGAAGTGTTGAATTCAATAAAGGATTACTTGATAGATTACATAAAGTTAGTCATATTCAGTTTATATTCTTATAGATGTAATTATTCTTTTATTTAAGGTATTACGTCCATTCATTTTAAGACGAATGAAAGCAGAAGTAGAGAAGCAATTACCAGAGAAGACTGAACATGTTGTTAAATGTCCTCTTAGTAAGAGACAACGATATCTATATGATGATTTTATGAGCCAGAGACAGTTAGTTTATATATATATATATATATATGAGGCCGTTTGCGAGAGAGTAGAGCAAGAGTGACTGGGGTCCGGTACATCAATTTTTCGAAAACCTGCGAGAAGGGGTTCTCAAGGGTGCTGATGACGATGGGCATGTTTATTTTGCACCTGGAGTCACCGTTGAGGCCAGACGGCGTCGCGTTGAAATCGCGTTTTTGGTCATTTCTTGTCGCCTGATGGTGCTAAAATTAACAGACCAATGTTTCCGGTGTATAATTTGATGGCGATCACGCCTGTCTAATTCATTTTTCATGAAAAAAATTTCACAAGCTTCAAATATGTGATTTTCTCAGAGGCAAAAGTGTGCGAGTGGCATAGCTAGATCGGATCGGAATTACCTCAGGGTGCTACAGAAAAAATTTCAACGATTTTGGTGAATGGAAAAGCGAGAAAATCAACTTTTAGTGAAGTAATCTGGTCACTGTAAGAGAGGCAATGTGCCCACTGACCTACCTCGAGTCTCCCTTCCCCTTCGATCGCGTCTCTCCTTTCCCTAGACTCTCTCGTGCTCTCTCAATTCTCCACACTCTCTCAGGCGAGAGGAAACTATCTATCTGTTGTGAGCGACCAGATTACTTCACTAAAAGTTGATTTTCTCGCTTTTCCATTCACCAAAATCGTTGAAATTTTTTCTGTAGCATCCTGAGGTAATTCCGATCCGATCTAGCTATATCACTCGCACACTTTTGCCTCTGAGAAAAGTTACATATTTGAAGCATGTGAAATTTTGTTCATGAAAAATGAATTAGACAGGCGTGATCGCCATCAAATTATACACCGGAAACATTGGTCTGTTAATTTTAGCACCATCAGGCGACAAGAAATGACCAAAAACGCGACTTCAACGCGACGCCGTCTGGCCTCAACGGTGACTCCAGGTGCAAAATGAACATGCCCATCGTCATCAGCACCCTTGAGAACCCCTTCTCGCAGGTTTTCGAAAAATTGATGTACCAGACCTTGTTCGACTTTCTCGCAATCGGCCTCATATATATATATATATATATATATATATATATATATATATATATATTCATTTTGTATATATCTATCTTTTGATTTATAGAACTCGAGACAATCTCAAAAGTGGTAATATGATGTCGGTCTTGAATATTGTTATGCAGTTGCGAAAGGTATATAATAATATTTGCGAATCTATTGAATATTATTACAATTAGATTGATAATGGATTGTAAAGATTGAATTGTAATGCTTTTTTCAGTGTTGTAATCATCCAAATCTCTTTTCTCCTCGAGAAGAACAAACTCCATTAGTTATTAGTCCTATCACTCGTGTTCTTCCTTCTATTCTATTCGATATCATAACTGATACTCCTCAATCTTATAGTACAAAGGAGATTCCACATTGTCTCGATCTAAACAATAAGAAGGCCGCATGGCGATCACAGGTTAGTTCTCCATGTAGTGTATTGGTAGTGGTTTAGTCCTATCTATCCTGGTATCGTTGGTTCGATTCCTCCCCCCTGCAAGCTATGATGATTTCACTTGCCCTCTCTTAGTTCGCAATCCTCAAGCGGACTTCATGGTGAATGTAGTGTATTCTGAGCTTTTGCTCATTTTTCCATATATTTGCATATGTTATCGAAAAAATTTAATGTTACGCTTATTTGTAGGTTCGAAGTACCCGACCTTTAATTGAAGAACTAGATTCAATGGATGTACCACTCAAGATTCCTCGTGTCCCTGGTTTCAAATTCTCCAATGCTGTTATGTCCAAGGTATATTTCGTAGAGACATTGATGATTTCTTTCTTTATGACTGACATAGATTAGAATATGACTTCTGGAAAATATTAATGGAAAAAATGGTTCATCAATTGTATATGTCATAGGTCGTATGTTACAAAGTACCAAGCCTGACCTCATTTTAAGTCAAATCTAAAAATCTAAAATCTAAAAGCCTGACCACATTTTGAGCCAAAATTTCACAAAAATCGGAAAACCTGACCGCATTTTGAAAATCGATAACCTACCTATTCGACCTATGATGCATCGCCTTGTTAAATAATTTATAGAGTGAGACAATTGACAGTTCAGTTTAATATCAAAGGCTGCGCGCATAATTATGCCGCTTTTGTTTTGCGGTTTCGCCTTAAATTTTACCGTTTTTTTGGTTGTGCGCAAGGCCCCGATGTGAAATCGTTTTACGCGCCCATCCATGATTTTGCAAGATTCCTTATTTTAAAAATACCTCATACGTTTACAGACTGCTTCTCAACCACCTCGAGCACCTGAGATGTATTTAGTGGTTGATGATGGTAATGACATAGGAGGATTATTACAAGAACGGGTACAGGTATACTATATTTTGTATGTTGTATACGAGCCTTTGATATTGTCATTGGATATAAGGAAGGGAAAGATATCACAATGACTCTTATTCCATTGGATATATTATCTGATTGAATGATATTTGATGAAGACTGAATACTTTATTCATACTATGAATATGTCTTGTTGTAGGTTACATTGGATGGAGATACTGTATCAGTGAATGCAAGTGGAGGCAATATTGTAGGAGATAAGATACGAGTATATCAAGTATGTTTATGATTCATCCACTACAGTCGTAGGTCCAAAAGTACTTTGCACACCGCATTTTGTAATTTTTTCTGAAAACACGAACGCATTTTTGTACCATACCGCATTGTAACGTAGCTATTTGACCTATGAAAACAGTACACTAGCTTTTCAAACTATTGCAATAGTTTTTAAGAAGATGGTTATATTGCATACTATATAATGGATGAATTATAAGGCTGGACCAGATGGATCATTCCAAGATGTTCCTAGTGGTAATACATGTTCACCATCTCGTCGTACTACATGGAAAGGATCATCTGAAGTAAATGGATCATCTATTGAATCAACTGATACACCATCTACTCCATCTCTATCTAATACATCTATTGAGACAAAGAGAAGTAGTCTTAGTGCATACACTTCACGAAGATTAACTTCTATTCCTCATGTTAGTATATTATCTATAGAATGAATGAATGATTGATGATTTGTGTATTCAGAATGCAATAGGTACAACAACTGTACTACATCCTCAACCAGGAATGAAAGAAACAAATGGAGAAAGTGGAAGAAATAGAAGTGTACATGATGCAATGAAAGAAGGAACACTTGAACCATTTCCACGATTTCCTATTCCTCTTTCACCTCCTATTAAAAGAAGAAGAATAGATCCATTGATTAGTGGTGCATATAAAGAACTCATCCCTGTAAGTTTCATTATTGATACCCAGTTATAGTGAATAAAGATTATTAATTATAGAAGGATATGATAGATAAATGGGAGGAGGAAAGAAGAAAGAGAATGGAGAAAGCATTGGATAGATTCAATCATATTCATACTCCATTCTATTCATATCAATTGATGAGTCTTATATGGAGAGAAACAAGAACTAAGTAATATTACTTGTTATACTTATTCATATTAAGTTAATAATCGTTAGAATATACAAATATATGTTATGCACGCTCGCATAGTATAATTTGGATAGTACAATCAATATCGTTGTGAAGTATTGATGTATTATAATTGTAGATCAGTAAAAGAAAGAAGTAAATGGTGTCATTCATTCTGGAATGGAGAACGTAACGAAATACAAGAATGGTTATGGAAGGAAATAGATGAATTAACAAATAAGTTCATTATCTATGTGGATGGTGCATTATGTGATAGTCCATCCATTGTTGTATCAACTAAAGGAAGAACTAGTTATGCACGTCATGGAGATATTCATATGAAGGAATTATCTAGAAGGTATCATTATTTCATTCTTTTAATCATATCATCAAATGTAATCTATTCAGATTCATAGAATCATGTGATCCAGTTGTAAATGCTAATTTACTTGCTCATCGTATGCAATTCCCAGAGTTGAGACTCATTGAATATGACTGTGGTATCTTATCTTTCTTTCCATCCCTTCCTTTCACTTCATCGTATAGTGTAGTGGTAGTGCGTTGAGTGTATCACCCGAACCTCATTGGTTCGATTCCTCCCTCATTCGAAGGAAAGTCATCTGTCTGTGGCTAATGTGCTCTGTATAGTGTTACATCCTTCGAATATAGATAGCCTGCTCTCGTTAGGTATTTATCATAAATGATTTCTACCTTCCTTACAGCTCGCGATAATTTAATTTTATTCCTTATTTACCTTTTTTTTAAATATGCTTCCCTTCAAAGTATGTTCATGTTTAAGGTAAACTGCAAATGTTGTCAAAGCTTCTTCGAGAACTTTTCCTCTACAAACATCGTTGTCTTATCTTCACTCAGATGTCGAAGATGCTTGATGTCTTACAGGTTTTTTATCCATTTTATTTCAATTTTAAGTTAAAGCTTAAGTGATTTTAATAATTGATGATTTGTAGGCATTCCTTTCTCATCATGGATATCAATATTTCCGTCTTGATGGTACTACTCCTGTTGAACAGAGACAAGTAATCTATTGATTGATTGATTGATTGATTGATTGTTGTGTTGTGTTATCAGGCAATGATGGAGAGATTCAATGCAGACAATCGTATCTTCTGTTTCATTCTATCAACTCGTTCTGGTGGTGTTGGTATCAATCTAACTGGTGCAGATACTGTCATCTTCTATGATTCTGATTGGAATCCTACAATGGATGCACAAGCTCAGGATAGATGTCATCGTGTATGTATCCTTATATTTCAATATCTTATTTCATTTTACAACACATACGTGGGCACCACTGCCGCTAGCGGCAATACACCCCCGATTTTTGGCATCCGACCCCCGATTTTCCAAAAAAAAAATCACTCAAAATGACGTATAAATGCTCCATTTTTTTGCTTCCGACCCCCGATTTTCATTTCCAGCGGCAATGCCCGCCCACGTATGCTACAACATGTCATATTAATGTGAAAAATATACAGATTGGGCAAACTCGTAATGTATCTATATATCGATTGATATCAGAAAGAACAATTGAAGAGAATATACTAAGGAAAGCAATGCAGAAGAGACGATTAGGTTAGTAGTAAAGATATTGAATGTAAATTGATTATGTTATTGTATAGGTGAAATGGCAATAGATGACGCTGGATTTACTCCTGATTTCTTCCGTCAAAAGGATAATATTCGTGATCTATTTGATGGGGAAGATGTTGAAGATCTTGAAGTTGAAGCACCTATTGATGCACCGACCAATCAAATTGAACTTGATAAAGTATCTTTCATTTTTTATTTTATTGTTATAAATAAATAGGATTAATGAATGAATGATAATACTTATAGGTGATGGCTTCATTGGAAGATGAACAAGATGTTGTTGCAGCTAGAATAGTAGCTAATGAAGTAAAAGCGGATGTTAAAGAGTTTGATGATAGAATGATTGCATCGAGTAGTACTATTCTACCATCAAATGGGGAAGATGATGAGAAATTCTCTGAATTATTATCTCAGGTATGATGATTCAATGAAATCTCTTTAATAGTATATATGACTTAAGCTGAAACCAATTGAACGATATGCTATCAATTACTTAGTTCATGAAGGGAAGAATGAATTTGAAGAGGAAGTCAAAGAGGCTGAAGTATGTTATATCATTTATACAATATGTATATGTATTGTTAGTTGAGATAGTTATATGGAATAATCAGTGTATTCGCGTATGTTCATATTGGAGATTCGGTTTTGATTTTTTTAGATTTGTCTCTATTATACTAGGTATATTCATATGTTTCGTTGTACGTATTCGATTCTTCATATTTTCGATTTTAGAACAGATGGTGCGAAATCATAAATAACCTCATACAATATTTTTGCGAAAAATATAGTTAACCGGAAAATTGACATAGACTGCATTTTGCGGTAGGAACTTGCTTGTCGGGGCTATAGTTGTTTTGTGATTTATCGGAAAACTGAAAATCGTTGAACTGCAATTTCATGACCTCTGTCATAGCATATTTTGTAAAGTGTTTAGAGCATTTTTTCGTGAATGGCATAACCTACATAACTAGTTATAACCGGCGTTTCACAAATGTATAATATAGCCGAATCTAAAAATGATGTCTGTCGACCATGACCGTTCTTACGCGAATACACTATTATGATGTCATTGACCATAGATATTTGTTAGCTAGAATATGTAATGTATGAATGATATTGATTGATTATTGTATTGTATTACAGGCTCTATTGATTCAAAAGCAAGCAGAATGGAATCGTGCCCATGAAAAAGCTCAGAAGGCAGAAGATGATATGAATGATCCACTTCTATCGGCAGCTAATACATCATTAGATGAGGCACGTAGATCACGGAATAAGATTAATACATGTAAAGTAGTTATACCAAGTAGACAATCTAGTCGTATTGAGTCAGCCAAGCGTGTCTCTTCTATTCCATCTCCATCTATTGTGACTCCTCCTCGTGATAGAAATAGTATTCGTCGTCCTAAACTCTCACCCTCATCTACATCTCTTGCTGTTAGAAGTGTATTGAAGAAGACAAAGAGAAAAGTTGGAAGACCTCGTAAAGAAGAAATGGAAGATGATAATGAATCAATGGATTCACAAACAGATGATGAAGTATCTTATGTGCCTAAGAGAGGAAGAGGTAGACCAAGAAAGATTGCTGTTGTTGATTCAACTAAACCATGTACATCATCTACTCCTATGACAAAAGTGATAGATACATCTAATACCAGTAAAGTATGTACTAGTATACCATCTATAACTAGTCCATCTACATCTTCTGCTCCATCTACTTGTACTCCATCTACTTCATCAATTCAATCAAATACACCATTATCATCACGTCGATTAGTTCAAGTATCTCGTCCTATTACAAGTCAACCATCTCGACAGATATACATAGCTCAATCTCATCCATCATCATCTTCATCATCAATACCAAGTACATCTCGTAGTATGGGTTCAACATCATTATCATCATCATCATTAACATATCGTCCAATAGTATCATCATCATCATCTCAATCAATTCAATCTCGTTCAATTCGTGGTTCATCAATACAATCTCGTCCATTATCATCACTTCATTCATCAACAATATTATCTAATCATCCTTTACCTGTTCGTATCATACGTACTCCAACTAATCGTATCTCATCAATCCATCAATTGTCATCATCATCTCCATCATCATCTTCATCTCTTCGTTTACCAGTTCGTGTAGTACAAAGTCCTCCTGGTACTTCATCATCATCAATGAATAGAAGTAATATAATTGATTCTAATCGAGGAGGAATGAATAGAATGCCATCATCATCAACTCGTGTATATCTAGGAAGTACAACAAGAGGTGGAATAATGAATAGAGGAGGAGGAGGAGGAGGAATACGAAGAGTAATAGTATTACCTCGTCCATCTAATGGTAGTAATACAAGTAATATATCATATGGAGGAGGATCATCTAGATATATTGGTGGAAGATGTATAATGAATAATAGAGGAAGAGGAGGACCTACTATTGTTCGTCCATCATTAGGTGAATATGATAGACCACGAATGAACTTCAGAACAGCAAGAGATATTAATTCATCTATTGATCAATCATCATCCAATACTCATAATATTCCATACTAAATTCATTTCTTTATAATTCTCATCAAATATATCTATCTATATTCTATACATTACATCTCTCAATCGATCTCCTTTATACTTTCATAGTAAACTTCTCAATTGACAATCTTGCTTTATCTATTTTATATTCATTGTTGATGATCTATTGATTAGATTCCTTTTCCATTGACCGGTATTATATTGTCTATCCTGTTTTGTATCTAATAGTCTATACGGTTCAATCTTCTTTTTGTTTTTGTACATGTCATCATGTATTCTAGTTACTTTAGTTGTTTCCATATACTGGTTATACATCGTGAAGAAGTATTTTATTGATGTCTATTAACTTTTATTTCTTTGATGATTTGATAAATGTTTTGTATATATGACAATGCTGCATGGGTAGGTGTATACAAGGTAAGAGGGTATATTATAATCACCCGGAACCAATGGAAAGCCTCCCACTGAGCAATGGCATTCTTCATTCATATTTTATCTTATTTAGTATCATTCATACTTTCATTATTGTATCAATTGAATGTTATGACACGCTTGGCTGACTCTTCCCGTCTTACGGTTCCGGTTGATTTTATTCATTCAAATACCCTCCAACACAATACGATTGGAACATAATAGTTAATTTGTTTTGTTAAATTATGAATTTGTATTTATATAGAGTAAGTGAGTGATTGCAGGAATTCCATGATTTGGATGTTATATTGGAAGATGAGTTTATGCCGGTGAGTAGTTGATGAGAGAATGAAATATGATATAGAGTTGTTTAGACATGGAGACCTCTTACTCCTCCTTTATCTGATGGAGGAGGAGATGAACTTTATTGGAATGAATTGAATGATGAATTATATGAAGATATAGTAATGGATGATAGTAGATTACCATCATCTATACATGATCTTCATAAACCACTCATCAAATATAATACTTCTCCATCTAAGAAACGTTAGTTTACATTTAATGTTGTCCTTAGAGTATAATATATATGGTTATTTCAGAAGAGGAACATTCAGTTGTATTGGAGTTATTGAATGCAGCATCACCATTGATATCATCTTCTAATGATCAATCAAATGGAGGAGATAATCAAAATAAATTGAATCTATCTATATCTCAACCTCCTCCATCTAATACTGGTATTACATTATTCAATTATTTAAACTTATGATGTAATAGTCTTGAAAATTGTTCATATATGTATATATGAATAAAGAATGAATAGTATATGATATTAAGGTCTACCATCATCATCATCAGTTTCATCTATAATATCAATGGAGCCATCTATTCGACGTGCTCCATCAACTAAAAGATCATCTCGAGCTTTATATGATGCTATAATACCTGGAAGATCCTCCAAGTATTCTTTTTTCTCCAAATTTATATACTATGATTGAATGACTATTGTATTTTTTGCAAGACAGTACTTGTACTAGTTAATGTGTATTTGATTAAGAGGTGACATGCGTAGACCAACTACACCACCACCCGCTGAAAGAGAAGCGAAAGATTATGAGGTATACTTCATATCGTATTTGTCATAACAGCGATAATAATAGTAATAATAATAATATTATTATTATATTTACTCATTCTCGTATATTATACATAAAACTTGTATTCTTTTGTTGTTATGAAAGTGAATGAATATTGAGTATTATATATTAGAATGTAATGATCGAATAATTGATTGAAGGGACCAGAATGGACGATTCTTGAAGATTACGCACTACTACAGGTATTCTATTTGGTTATTGATTATATTGTTTTTTGTAGGTTAATCTGCAGTAATACTATTTTATAACTGTAGGCTGTAATAAGTGAGTATACTGTAGGCTGTAATAAGTGAGCAACGTCTAACTCATATGCCTGCTAATGAGAAAACAGGACTCAAATTGAATTGGGAATACATTTCTGGTTTTGTCAATCGCGTCACTGGAAATTATCGGTAAGATCATTTACATTTTCTTTTTATGAATATTGAAATAGATGTTTTTCTTTTGATAACATTTGAAGATGGTGCAGATTGTTAGGTGTCCGATCTCAAAATGTGATGTTGGTATCATAAATAGTCTAAATATAGGGTAAAATGATATATAATATGTAGATATGTATTGAATATATTGATAATTTGTGCCATTTAGTTCACCTCGTCAATGTTCAGTTCATTATCAAATGTGTGTATTACCACGTGAAGAAGGACGAATTGTTACTATTGATCCATTGACTAAGAAACCAAGGAAACTTTGTCTATCTAACACTGAACTCTGTAAATTATTTTCATCTTGTACAATTGTCAACTATATCGCACATCGATAGAACGTTTGATTTGTCACTGATCCATTTATTTCTTTATTGATTGGTTTGATTTAAGCTCATATGAGAAAAGGACGGACATCAACTCATCTACAATATGAATGTGATGTACAATCTGTTTTGAAGTGGGTTATTATATTATTCTTATATATTATAAATAAATTGGGTAGATGCATTTACATATTTCTTACTTGATCGTTTATATTATATGTAATAGATTGATTGTATTCAGAGAGAAGATGATTGATAGAATGAGAGTAATGAAACGATTGAAGGAACGAAGAGAACCTTCTTTCGTCAGACATTGTCGTTAGTTATCTTATATATTATCATTTAATTAGATGATGATACTTTATTGAAAGTATATATATATATATATATATATATATATATATATATAGCTTCATCTCCAATAAGTGGAGTTCCAAGACGTCAAATGGAAAGATTCAGAAGATTATTCCCTGAATCACCTCCTTCATCATCTCCTTTGGATATATTACTTCTTAGGGTAATCAATAATCATAGATTATGATTATGATGATATTGCTTAAAGGAAGAGAAACGTATGATTCAAGTAGCACAAGATAAGGAGATGCGTGCTCGTCATGAAATTGCAGTTGCTGAAGAAAGGGTAAATAAATGAATATACTGTATGAATGTATTCATTATTGATTCATTATATTCAGCTTCAATCATCTCAATCTTCTTCATCAATGAATGCAATAGTTGTACGACCATCAGCAATGTCATTCATATCAGGAGTATTGATAACTCCTCCAATGATTCAATTAGAAGTTCCTCCACCTTCTCGTATTCATATTCCATCACTTACTCATTCTCATTCATTACCTCATTCATTATCATCATCAACATCATCATCATCTCTTCAATCTTCTACTCCTCTTCTTCCTCATTCGCAACATCCTATATCTGAACATCTTCCTTCTCTTCCTCGTCGTATTCCTTCATCATCTCATCATCAACAAGGATCAAATGTTATAATGGAAGTAGGATCATCTAATCAATCATCTCATTCTCATTCTCAATCTAATTCACCTTCTCCTTATCTTGTTGTGTCCAATAGTGAAGGACAATCACAGAGAATGCAAGCTGTTCTTGCTAGAGGTATATCATATCTCTCTATTACATCCATTATAATGACTCATATAGGTACTGTAGATGGTCAATCAATATCACAAAGTGCAATAAGTGTACAAGGAGGACAGAATGCTCCCATGTATAGAACTCTACCACCAGGAGCACAGAAGAGACCTGCTGCTGGATCGATTGGAAGAGTATATTGATTGATTGATAAGAATCAATTGTAGATCATGATTGTAGATGGCTCAATATATCACTCAAGCATCAGCAGAAGGAGTTAATCCTAATGGAAATCCTATTCATGTTGTCAGAGGAACACCTGTACAACGAGATACTGTAGGAGGACCTATCAGACAATCATTCAATACTCAACGAGTTAATGCTCAACGAACTGTTAGTTCATCTATTATTTTGATTGATTGATTGATTGATTGATGATATTGATAGGTTGATTGATTGATTGATTGATTGATTGATTGATTGGTTGATTGATTGATTGATTGATTGATTGATTGATTGATTGATTGGTTGATTGATTGATTGGTTGGTTGATTGGTTGATTGATTGATTGATTGATTGATTGATTGATTGGTTGATTGATTGATTGATTGATTGATTGATGACAGATGACATCACAAGCAGCTCGTATGTATATGACAAACAACGGAGGTGGAGGAGGCAGTGGATCATCCTCTCCATCTCAATCAATGAATGAACAAGGAGGAACTATTGGAGGACAACAACAACCTCCACAGGTTAATATTGATTGATTGATTTATGATATTGATTGATTGATATCAGGGTGGACGAGCATATATGATGTCATCTCATTTGAATACAGTACGTGTAGGAATGGCCCCTCAACAGAGAATGGGTGGAGGAGGAGGAAATGGAGTGAATATACCACATAATAAGAGAGCTAATAGTCTCATTCCACCTAAGACTAATGTATATTGTACAATATTGATCTTTGATCTTTAAAATGATTTATTTGCAGCCGGGTACTATGATTATGACACGACCGGGACAAGGAACAATGGGTGTTAGAGGACCCACTATTAGGTATGATTAGATATTAAATGAGAGACATTATTGACTTGTGTGCTATACGATAATATCTTTTTTTAAGCTAATATTCATATTAGTTGAGTGAATTATAGAATGACTTATGATGAAAAGAGTTATTGATTGTATTTGAGTCGATTTGGTTCTGGAGGAACGGGAGGAAATCAAGGAGGAAGAATGATGAATGTAGTTGTAAGAGATGGACAAAGAGGACAATTGATACAAGGAGGATCATCAACTCCTTCTAATCAATCTAATAATACTATCATCATGCCTGTGAGTTATATCTATCTCATTTCATAGTTTAAAAAATGGAGTCCCTCGAATATTTTCGTGAAGAGAAAGACAGCAAAAGTTATCCTACCGTGACGAAATTCGGATATAGATTTCGAATTTGCGACAAAGGGGTAGCGAGTCTGAACATTTACCACCATACGTGGGCGGGCATTGCCGCTGGAAATGAAAATCGGGGGTCGGAAGCAAAAATTGATCATTTACAGTGTAGGCAACAAGTCTCCGGACACTTTAACATTTTTTATAACTTTTGATCCAGGAAAGCAATCATGCTGATCTTTTGAGTCAATGTAAAGAATTTATTAAGGAATACAACCATTATGTGTTGGTGATATTACATTAGTTCATTATTGCGTAGTGTTGACGCAATCGAATTACACTTTTTTGAAAATTTTTATTTCTTTAGTCAAAAATACTGTTCTTCCGAAACATTGTGAGAGTGGAGAACCCCATCAGGGCTGCACAGTCAAACAATCCGGAATAGCTCCGACTCCGATTTCAAGCTGTAGCTTTGTTGCAAATTTGATCAATAAAATTTATAACTCAGCTTCTAGATACGCTAACGACTAAGTGCTAAAATGATGCTAGTAGCGAGTAATATTTATCCCCAGATTACGGTAGTAATAGCCCGTCATTTGGGGGGGGGGGCGCCCGTTTCGGCAACGAGTTATAAATCGGTTGAGATATGGTCCATGGAAACAAAAGTTGTACCATTGTTATCAGTAGTGGTGTACGGTATGGTGCTACCGTAACCGTCGGGAATCGTGAACTGATTTTTTTCATTCGACCCATGACTCGGGGTTCATGGTTGAAAATGGCCAAAGTCGAAAAATTCATGACGACCCGAGATCAAATAATAGTTGCCATAATATCAATAGTCAGCCAACTTTTATCTTTCTGGCTACCGTAACCAGAACTACCGTAATTAAACCGGGATTTTAAGTGCATTTGGCTATATTATTACAGGTTACGGTAGCTAGATTACGGTAGTACGGGTTACGGTATCCATAAAGATAAAAGTTGGCTCACTATTGATATAATTGCAACTATTATTTGATCTCGGGTCGTCATGAATTTTTCGACTTTGGCCATTTTCAACCATGAACCCCGAGTCATGGGTCGACTAAAAAAATCAGTTCACGATTCCCGACGGTTACGGTAGCACCATACCGTACACCACTACTGATAACAATGGTACAACTTTTGTTTCCATGGACCATCTCTCAACCGATTTATAACTCGTTGCCGAAACGGGCGCCCCCCGTCATTTGCCCTCAGGGCATAAAATAATTTTTTGTTGGAGAACCGATATTTGAGACCCTACCGTTCAGTGGACACGTCTTCTAAAATTATGGTTCCTGCGCAAGTAGGTTTGCAATGTATCATATATTTATTTCCCTTATTTTGGTTTTGTTCCGATTATTTTCAGACCCGTAGCAAAAGTTATGCTGAGGTCTACTCGGTGCGCGCTCTTGTGCTTTCTCTCTCATTGCTCTCATCCCTGAGCTTCTATTGATGAAATCTCTTATTTGCTTAAGCACCTATACATGTTAGAGATGTTCACAAAAGTTTTTACACTATTGCCGATCTTTGATCTTTGGATTTTGATCTTTGATCCCAGAAACCGAGTAGACCTCAGCATAACTTGCTACGGGTCTGAAAGGAATCGGAACCAAACCAAAATAAGGGAAATAAATATATGATGCATTGCAAAGCTGCTTGCGCAGGAACCATAATTTTAGAATACCTGCCTTCTGAACGGTACGGTCTCAAAATCGGTCCACCCAACAAAAAATTATTTTATGCCCTGCTGTCAAATGACGAGCTATCATTACCATAATCTGGGGATAAACATTACTCGTCACTAGCATCACGGGTCGTTAGCACATCTAGAAGATGAGTAATAAATTTTGGGGGTCAAAGTTGCAACCCAGCTACAGCTTGAAATTGGAGTCGGAGCCATTCCGGATTGTTTGAATGTGCAGTCCTAGTGGGGTTCTACACTCTCACAATGTTTCGGAAGAATAATGTAATTCGATTGCGTCACAACTACGTAATAATGAACTAATGTAATATCACCAACACATCATGGTTGTATTCCTTAATAAATTCTGTAGATTGACTCAAAAGATCAGCTTGATTGCTTTCCTGGATCAAAAGTTGTAAAAAAAGTTAAAGTGTCCGGAGACTTGTTGCCTACACTGTATATGTCATTTTGAGTGATTTTTTTTTGGAAAATCGTGGGGTCGGGGGCCAAAAAAATAGATTGGATTTCTGCGCTAACTTCTCGTATATCACTTGGTATTCACACAATTGAGAAAGAGATTTATATTAACAATCGCGGGTGATTATGTGATTATATTACAGGGAACATGTCAAGTGAGTAGTCGTCCAATTGGTACAACAGCACGTAGTGTAGTAGCATCACGATTAGGTCCATCTAATCAATCAATACAATCATCTAATCAATCAATACAATCATCTCAAACTCCGCCCATTTCATCATCATCATCACCTTCTACACATACAATATCAATGGAAGAAGAGAATAATGAATCATCATCTCCATCAACAGATAATATAGGAATGATTCAATCAAATCCATTACCACCTTTATCACTTCCTCCTCCTCCTCCCCCATCTTCTTCCTCCTCTTCTTCTTCTTCATTCCCTAATACATCATCTCATACTTCTATCTAATCTCTTTACTTTTATCTCCAATCATTTCTTTCTATTACGGGTATCAACTTAGATAGTATGTATTCAATGTATGTTAAATATTGATTGATTAATTCTCATAGTACTTGTAATTCGTTGATCGATTCATTCTTGTGATGTTGTTCTCATTCATTTTGACTATTCAACTTCCCATATGTTCTTCTTTGTAATTATTCATCTTCCTCGCTTAAGCTCCTTTTGTTGTTTGATCTGTGTACTGTACATAGAATGGATATAGGTAATAAGATGAATCGTATAATGTCTCTTTAAATGAATAAACATGATCTCACCTATATTTATATTATGTAATATTTAATATTTTGTGTGTGTTGTGTTGTGTTGTGTGTGGTAGACTAGAGTGTCGTCCAATCATTATCTCATCTATCATATGAGGCCGTTTGCGTAAGACTCGACTAAGTGCCGGCACAGCCAAAAAGTCAAAATTTGGGGATCGGGGTTCTCAAGGGTGCTGTTGACGATGGTCATCTTCTTTTTGCGCCTAGATGCACCGTTGAGGTAAGACGGCGTCGCGTTGAAATCTCTTTTTAGTCATTTCTCCTCACAAGATGGTGTTAAAATTTAAAGAGTCACGCCACGCCTGTCCAATTCATTTTTCATGAAAAAGTTCAGAAATTTTCCAAATTGAAATTTCTCTCAATGTCAAGAGTGTTTTATGCGAGATACATAGATCGGACCGGAAAGGCTTCATGTTTCCATAGAAAAAAATTCAGCCAATTTGACTACCTTGTTTTCGAGAAAATCAAGAAAATCAACTCAACGAGGCAGGTGAGGCGATCAACATGGGAAGGAAGGGGGTGGACGTGATTGTGTCTCTCTGCTCTCTCGTAACACCACACTCTCTCGCCGGTTGTGTCCACTCCAATGGCAAAATGACTGCACTAAAAGTTGATTTTCTCGAAAACAAGGTAGTCAAATTGGCTGAAATTTTTTCTATGGAAACATGAAGCCTTTCCGGTCCGATCTATGTATCTCGCATAAAACACTCTTGACTTTGAGAGAAATTTCAATTTTGAAAATTTCTGAATTTTTTTCATGAAAAATGAATTGGACAGGCGTGATTGCCATCGAATTCTGCCCCTATGTGCACATTCTGAAAATTTTAGCACCATCTGGTGAGGATAAATGACTAAAAAAGCGATTTCAACGCGACCTCGTCTGGCCTCAACGGTGGTGCAAAATGAACATGATCATCGTCAACAGCACCCTTGAGAACCCCGATCCCCAAATTTTAATTTTTTGACTGTGCCAGATTTCACATATTTTGGTCGAGTCTTACGCAAACGGCCTCATACAGTCAGGGACATAATGATATGACACCCCTAAAATTTTGGGATTCTTGCCGAATGGTGAATGGGAATCAGAAGAGGTATATACCATTTGCTTCCACTCCTCGGATAACTAAGGTAGCCCACGTATAAGGGAATTCAATTTCCTAGTGAACGAGAAAACAATGATTTTCCGAAAATTTACCGGGACATAATGATATGACACCCTGATTTTTTTCGTGATTTATTATTTTTTTCAAACTTCTGCATAGCAGCAACGGATCAACAACAGGTTACTAATCAATGTTATGGCACTTCCTCGAGATTGGACCGAAGATCCGATTGGGCATGCTACCATAGAGGGCAGAAATCACTTCAGACTCGATGCCGTCCCACTCATTTTTGTTGGAAGCCTTCAACTCAGCAACGGATGCATATTGTTTGGTGTTCTTGTACACACGACTAACCAGGATGCCCCATATGTTCTACATGTGATTTGCATCGGAGGAGCGTGCAGGGCATGGAAGAACCAGGATGTTCTTTAATGCGAACTATGGTTTTGAGGGGTTATGGCAAGGATGGAAGCGCTGTCTTTCTGGGAGATCAGGTGACAGGCACGGTTCATCCTCATGAACGGAAAGAGGGTAGTCTGGAGCATCGTTTGATACTCCGTATAGTCCATCCTACTGAAGCGGAAGGAGATGGGCAGCTTTCCGAATTTTAAGAACGCATCCCAGAACATGAATAAAGTTTCTACTGTTGATATAGCGCGGTTCTTTGATACAATTATGTCAAAAGCAGTTATAGCTGTCCGGACTATCGGGGTTGAATTTATTCTCATCGTTGAACACAATCACAAACCGATCATTTGAATATTTTTTTTTGAAAAATGTCATGTACAATTCAGGAGCGCGTTCTTAAAATTCGGAAAGCTGCCCATCTCCTTCCGCTTCAGTAGGATGGACTATACGGAGTATCAAACGATGCTCCAGACTACCCTCTTTCCGTTCATGAGGATGAACCGTGCCTGTCACCTGATCTCCCAGAAAGACAGCGCTTCCATCCTTGCCATAACCCCTCAAAACCATAGTTCGCATTAAAGAACATCCTGGTTCTTCCATGCCCTGCACGCTCCTCCGATGCAAATCACATGTAGAACATATGGGGCATCCTGGTTAGTCGTGTGTACAAGAACACCAAACAATATGCATCCGTTGCTGAGTTGAAGGCTTCCAACAAAAATGAGTGGGACGGCATCGAGTCTGAAGTGATTTCTGCCCTCTATGGTAGCATGCCCAATCGGATCTTCGGTCCAATCTCGAGGAAGTGCCATAACATTGATTAGTAACCTGTTGTTGATCCGTTGCTGCTATGCAGAAGTTTGAAAAAAATAATAAATCACGAAAAAAATCAGGGTGTCATATCATTATGTCCCGGTAAATTTTCGGAAAATCATTGTTTTCTCGTTCACTGGGAAATTGAATTCCCTTATACGTGGGCTACCTTAGTTATCCGAGGAGTGGAAGCAAATGGTATATACCTCTTCTGATTCCCATTCACCATTCGGCAAGAATCCCAAAATTTTAGGGGTGTCATATCATTATGTCCCTCACTGTATAACATAGTAGATTAGAAGTTTATTCTATTTAGTTATATGTTGGGGGAAGCAGAGATTGGAGTATTAAGGAGATTATTCATTGATTATGGATCAGATATTGATACGAAAGATTTAATTGAATATCTAGAAATTAAAGGAGACTTGAACGAAGATCAAGCTGAATCTATTAAGAATAAGGTATATTATATAATTGTACAGATTACCTTAGTTTGCACTATTATTCATATCCTAAAGATATACTAACAATTAAATGTTATGATACAGCATACAAATGTACTCTATTAATACTAGATGCAAAAAATAGTTAATTGCACAGTACTAAGAGATAATAAAATAGATTAAATTGTAGACATCTAATAGAGAACGACAACTATCTCTTATGAGGATCATGATGAGGTATTCTATCTATTAATTTATCATTTCTCTTTCAAATAACAATCCTTTGTCATTTAAAAAATATATCTGCGTTATTTACTATGTGCACTTTCGAATATATTTAATTCTATATAGAAAAAAGCAAACGAAGATGTACCGTCAAATCGAAAAAAGTTAGACTTTTGTAACAATTTGTTACAAATTGTCATAAAAGTTAAAAAGATTTTGAAAATTTTGTATCATTTATTTTTTAAATTTATTTCATACACCCGTGACAAGTGCGACAGTAAATACAGAAACGTTAAGAGAAATAATAATAATAATAATAATAGAAAGGACTTGGGGAAGGTGACAGGGGTTATTTGTCGATAGCTATCAGATCTCCGGTGTTACAGTAGGAGTGAGATGGACGAGGCCTCAGAACGGGAAGGGGGCCGTTCAGATTAGAGGTGGTGAGTCGAAAACATACGTGGGCACCACTGCCGCTAGCGGCAATACGCCCCCGATTTTTGGCACCCGACCCCCCCCCCCCCCCCCCCCCGATTTTCCGAAAAATCACGCAAAAAGGTATATAAATGCTCCATTTTTTGCTTACGACCCCCCCCCCCCCCGATTTTTCCGTCCGACCCTCCGATTTTCATTTCCAGCGGCAATGCCCGCTCACGTATGGTCGAAAACCGGAACGCCTCGAAACGGGCGAGAAATGAGTCTAGTTTCGGCAAATGCCAATTACCCTAGCGAAACCGGGGCGAAACGACCTCTCATCGACTCTCGTTTCGGCTTCATGCAAATTCACCCAGTGAGACAGTCTGTTCCGGCTCGTTCCGGTAGCGAAAAACCTCCGAAACGATAGAAAAATAAGTGAAGATGGGCAGTACGGTTGAAAAACATGCAAACTATTGATTGTGATCGATTTGGTTGTTTTCCCCGCAAAAAAATCGCCCTTAAAATCACATTTGAACGAACCGGAACGGTCGATAATCACTCTCGAGCCGGCTGGAGGCGATTAGCATGTCTCGAGTTTCGGCTGGAGGGGGGGGGGGATAATCCCATTATCTCTACCGAAATTCCGCTCTCCGTTTCGTTTCGTCACCTCTAGTTCAGATCCTAGGGAACCGTTCAGATCCTAGAAGGGGACCGTTCAGATCTTATCATGATATCGGTTGTTAGTTTTTTATTAGGTGATAGGTTATTTGAGCTTTACTTGGCTTGCCTAATTGACCTGCGATGAAACAAATTTAAATAACTCACTGTGAACGCTGTTTGGTGAAACTGGTGTACGGTAGGATTTTCTACAGTATACCAGTTTTGCAGCCTGATCTATGTCATGATCCAAACAATGCAAATTCGCTGTAGGGGGTCATGTAACGAAATATACATCCATGATTAGACAAAGAAAGTGCGGTGGCAGCAGTTTTACAGTAAGATTCTACAGTATGCTACAGCATACCAATTTTGCTCCGCAGCGCTCCCGATTAACTTTTTCACTTTTGTCGTACATAACTGCATTGGTCAAACACATCCACACTAAAAAGCCTGAGAAAATGCATCATCAAGTACGAGAAAAACGCTAAAATTCGACACCTTGTGAACTTTTGTGACAATTTGTCACAAATGTCACAATTTTTTTCGCTTTGACGATATATATTATAACGATACCTCCTCCAATTAGTCACTCACTTCTCTAGCCCTTCTCGACCGTTTTGTGTGAGGAAAAGTACTGCTTTTAATGAACAACGCGAGGACACATAACGCTAACAAGACGCAGACCAAAATGAAGAATTTAGATATTGGCTGGCTCCCCCATCCGCCGTATTCCCCCGACCTGTCCCCTTGTGATTGCCACGCTTTCCGATCTCTCGAGCGCTAGTGCAGAGGGAAATCCTTCGTCAGTCCGATGTGAAACGGGAAATCGGGCTTTAGATTGCATAACTCCCTAACGAGTTCTGCCATAACGGTGTCATGCAGTTGCATACGAGAGTATAGTTGTTCATAAACGTGGACAGTATGTCACCATTTGAATGTAGCTGCTTCGTTTGTTATTTGAAAAAAATATGAAGTATGAAAAAGTGGCACGCCCTAATATAAAAGTGAAAAAAATGTTAATAGTTATTATAAAAATGTTAATAGTTGCCTTTTGGCACGCCCTAATATAAAAGTGAAAAAAATGTTAATAGTTATTGATTTTTGTATAAAGTGTGGATTGAATGTAGACATTGTAGATATTATGAATGATTGTAGACAAACAAGAGATGGACTTGATTCAATTGTTCCTTTCTTTGAAGAATCATCACAGATCCATATATGTGATTGGTTGAAAGGATCATTGAAAGATATTGAAGATGGTGGAAATGGTCGAAGAAGTGAAGATATAACAGACAATGAAAGGAGACGAGTACTATTCTTTAAATACATTCATCAATTATGGTAATTGAATCGTTGTAGGTCAAAACAATGTTGATTAGTAGTCGTGTTCCAACTATCAAGAAGGAGGTAATTTATTATTTTAAAATTATTATTATTATATGTAATTGAATGTTAGATAGTTCGTAAGAGTCTATTGAATGAAGTATGTTGTACTCTTAAATCTCTATCCAATGAAGATTCTTTCTTTCTTGTTTTACACGGTCTACCTGGTTGGTCATTCCATTCATTCCTTTTATTCATTCTATTATATTAAAGGTAGTGGTAAGTCATCTCTAGCAGCAGCATTAGTTCGACAAGAGGATATAGTCCCACGGTTGATTACTCCATTCAATCTTGTCTCTCATAATAAATATACTTATTAGATATTTCGAAACAATAGTATGGATCGATGATAGTCTTTCCAAAGAGAAACAATTTACACTTCTTATGATTGATCTTCTTGTTCATCTATCTGTTCGTTTATTTCATTTATTTGCATCTTTTCCAAATTTCTTCATTCCAGGACAGTCCACCTAAAGAATATCCTCCAATCGATAATGCTCATGTCATTTATTTTACTAAATTGGTATGCAATACTTTATTTAACATACCGAACGCTGTGTTTAAGATCAGTGAAGCTTTGAACGAAAATCCAAGAATATTGATTGTTATTGATAATGTGATGACGTATTCGACTGTATCATGGATTGATCATCTCAATGTATTTATCTATTCATTATCTTCATATCAACGTATCGAGAGTGGTCATTGTGTGAAAGAGAGAGGAGATGTGGAGCGAAAACAGAGACAGTACGCAATAGTGAGAGAGTGCAGTCGGTTAAAGTACACAATACCGTCATTTTTTTAAACTTTTTGTCAAACTTTTAATGGGCATGATGAAGAGAGGCTGTGTATTGATTATCTTAATTAAGGTTCGAGTAGTTGCTACTACTCGTAATGCTCTTCTATTCGATGATGTATCTCAAAGAACTAAAATCATTCCAATAAGAGGATTTGAGTCAGTTGATAAATATTATTCATTAACATGATATATCGATTGATTATAGAGAGAATGAAGTAAAAGAAGTTGTATCATATGATGGAATGGAAGTTGATGATACATTGAATAGAAGAATATTTGATTTAACTGAAGGATTACCTGCTTTCATTCGAATGATACTAAAACTATCCAATGGAAATAATAAAAGGTATTATTCATTCTCTCTCTCTCACACACAATATGTTTTGTAGATTATCAGAATGGATATCTCGTATAGATAAAAATGGACTTTATTCTATCTCTGCCTCTACTTCATATAATAAAGATTGTATGAAGGATGCAATGGAGGTATATTATGTTATCTAAATTTCATAGAAACTAATTAAATATCATTTATTGTAGGAGCATTATTCAATGGTTCCAAATGAATTGAAGGATGTACTTCATTCAATCGTAGCATTTCCATTTTCTATTCCTATTCCATTGGAGGTTAGCCATACCTTTCATTTATCAAATAAAACTACTCACTTTTTATAATCCCTATTCTATTTAATGTTTGAAATAGCATCAAAAGAAGAAAAAAAAGCAATAACTACTGATGATTGATTATAGGTTTGGTCTCTGGTTGTACCAATAGATGTGGTAGATAATGAAGATATCATTCCTGAGGTATCAACTTCATCTCTTGTATATTGGTCTAATGATATACTTATTATAGTTATCTCATGTAATGAATCAACTGAGCAAGAATTGTTGGGTTGATTTGGTTGATGGAATTGATTCCAATAAAGAATATTATACTGTACCTCGAATGGTTCATCAATTTCTTAAAGATAAAATGAGTGAATCAGATGTTAAAGTAAGTATTGTTTGATTTTGGAATTATGATATCGAAGTTCCAGAGCAAAAAAGAGGTTCTATTGAATCGTGGAAACGAATATTGCGGAGATAACGATTGGGTTGTAATTATCAAGAATTGGTTCAAAACTAATTCATCATTCTTTTCAAATAGTAGTGAAGGGTGAGCATTTATATATCATTAATGATTCATCTATGTATAATCAGAAGTGACTCAACTATTCAATCACTGGTTAATATGATTTGTTCAATGTTTTCATGGGTTGGATTGAATCCTTCATCTAATTGACTCTATATTTTTGTACATAATTTGTCTATTCCTGAAATATAATTTGCCTCAATTTGCAATATCAATCGATCTCTATTTGTACAATAAATCAACAATTTATCATGTATACCCGTGTTATGTATTTAACAATAATAAATAACGAATTAGTTGAGATTAGCAGTTGATGAGGGATCCAAATGACTTTCTCTTTCTGATCTAGCCACTTCTCCATCCTAAATCGTATTAATACAAATATATGAAAGAATGAGATGGATACCGTTCCGTATGTGTAATAGTTAGGAGCTAGTTCATACAACCATTCAGAATCGATAACACTTATATCTCTAATGGAATCCTGCATTACTTCTGTGAATATAACCCTGCAAACAACTCTTCATATTTTTTCAGCTAATTCAATTCATACCATTTAGGATAATCTTTTTTGTACATAATAGTTGATCCTTTGAATACATTGAATGGAATCTCACCAGCTACAGTATGATACTTTCCCGAATAATGATAGAAAGCTGCCTATAATCAATCAATATGATTCAATAATGTAGTACTATATACCTGAGAGAAGAATCCCTTAACAAGACATCGTCGTATCTTTTCAGTTTCTCCAATTAATCCTCTACATGATATAATAGGTATATCAAATCTCTTCATCATTCTCATTAGTTGTCCTCGGACAGATACAGCTCTTTGAAGTCCTCGATAGTTAATGAAATTGGCATTACACCATTTAGATGATGAACCATTCTGATATAAAATTACATTATCATATATTCTCATAACTATGACTAACCTGAATAAAAGCACAATATACATTAAGATATGTTAGATGATCTCCTTCTTCAACAGCAAACTTCCTTTTGATGACTTCCTAAATGAGTTATTCATTCATTTCATTCATTTATAATAACATACAGCTTTGTGTCGATCTCTCACAGGATTAATAAATACTTCTTGAATCTGTAACATTGCCAGAATAGTCACTATCTCTTCACTACATTCAAATTCAGCTACAAATCAATCAATTATTATAATATCATAGACAATATTTGCTTACGTGATTCAAGTAAACACTTAGCATGCATGGGAGGTAGAGGTAATTCACATAATTGTAATCCAAGTGGAGATGTTAAAGCAGATGATGAATCAATTGCACCAAGTGCATACAGTAATTCAAGTGCTGATATTATAGATGCTGCTGGAGGTCGCTGTATTCATACTATTCATCATATAGAAGATAATGGTTCATTGATACAAACCGAGAGATAATGGAATCGATGAATGTTTTCAATTCCTAAAGCTTTCAATTCTAATATCATTGATCCTAGATGACATCGTTGAATCTCAGGTACTGTATTAGGTCGAAGTTTACAGAATTGATCTTCTGAATATGATTTGACCATTATAAATATCAAAATAGATTAATAGATAGATTTGATACCAGTATATAATCGATAAGTTTTTCCAGATCTAATTCTACCAGCTCTTCCTGCTCTTTGATCAGCTGCTGATTGTGATACTGGTACTTTCATTAATACTTCACAGGAACATCGTTCATGAAGTGCACGAAGTTTCACAAAACCACAATCGATTACTATAATAGATCTAATGAATAGTTTAGATAGATATAGGAACAAATGAAACCATAAGCAATTCCAGGTATTGTAACTGAAGTCTCAGCTATATTAGTTGCTACTACAACCTTTCTTGTGCCATGAGGAGTTGAATCGAATGCTTTCATCTACAATATTATCCATACTCATTTATAACCAAAATGATCATTCTTGACATCTAGCCCCTATTATTCTTATACTGAATAATAAATGAATATAAATGAGTCTTACTTGTTCTCTATGTGGTAGTCCTCCATATAATGGAACAATCCATAGTTTATCACAATTTCGTAGTCCTTTACTTTCATCTCTCAATGATTTACATACTTCTTCAACCTAACAATAACAATAATCTCTATGAGTAATTGTGATAGATAGAATATACCTCATCCATTCCAGTTAGAAATACTAGAATATCTCCAACTTGTTCCTTCTTATGAATATCAATTACAGTATCTATCGTACCCTTTACATAATCAGGTATACCACTGAATAAATATGAAGATTGGATGGAGAGTATGAGATGTAAATAGTGATACGTTTTAGTATATAATATTTGTACTGGATGAGTCCTTCCTTCAACAGATATAATAGTTGAAGTTTGTTCTGATGGATCATCACTTTCACTCATTTCAAAGAAATCACGAAACTTCTATAATTATAATGATTATATATACGAGATGAATATGATAGATTATACCTCTGCATCTAATGTAGCAGATGATACAATAATAGTGAGATCATTCCTTACTGATAGTATCTTTCTCAATAATCCAAGTAATATATCTGTATTCGCTGTTCTCTCATGTGCTTCATCTATCATAATAACACTAAATGAATATGAATAAACTAATATTTGATCTTTAATTATTCATACCTATACTTGGATAGAAGTGGATCACTCATTAATTCTCTGATTAGAATACCGTCTGTCATGAACTAAAAGGTAATGAATGAATATAGGATATGACGAGATTGATAATAGTATACCTTGATCTTAGTTTCACAATCAGTACAATCATCAAATCGAACTACATATCCAACATCAGTTCCCAATGAACAATCTATTTCTTCAGCTACTCGAGTGGCTAACTGAATGAATACATCTCTTATCCACACTCATTTCATCATTATGGAGCCATTCCGATGGATATGAATGCATTGGACTATTGTCTGCTCAACTCCCTACTTCCCTCTCGTTTTTTTGGTCAATAAGGTCATGACGTTGAATAAAGAGCATTACTTCAAGCACACAAGATGCATTTGTACCTCGAGACAATTTCCACTTGGACCACTAGATCTTTTAGAAAGATTCTTTCTCCAATTACATGACAAAGGTAAGTCATGAACCCGACTAAATCCATCACACTCAATGGCTTCAGTGGAGAGAAAGCTTTGTCAAGTACCGTAATCTAAGAGAGACTATCTGGTTCAAGTGACATTGTCTTGACACTTGGCCAAAAAGTGATATGAACCGATCGGGCCCAAATCGTGCACAGATGTAGTATGTTGTGGCATAAGCTCACCGACGGAGTTTGGATTCTTTTTTTTTTATTTTGCCTACAATTGCCTCTCGGTGAGGGTCTTTTTTATTCCTTCAATTTGACGAGTATTCATTACTGTAACTACTTTATAAAAATGAACTAAAACAAATTGGGAAAAAGTTGTCTTATTCCCGAAAAACAACGATTAATTCGCCATTTTATCGTGAACTGACCGAATAAGCGTGTGCCGGTTACGGTAATGCAAAAACGAGAATTCAAAATTCGGCAATTACTATTATTTAGCATTCGATTTCGGTATTATACTATTGTTTTCTTTTATCATTAATTTGTTGATTCTGAGGTGTAATACGACAATATTTTCAAGGAAAAATATTTTTAAAAAAATGCCGAATTTTTTTAATTTCTGCTTTTTGCATTACCGTAACCGTATTCGGTCAGTTCACGATATAAAGGCGAATTAGTCGTGGTTTTTCGGGAATAAGGCAACTTTTCCCTATTTGTTTTTGTTCATTTTTATAAAGTAGTTACAGTAATGAATACTCGTCAAATTGAAGGAATAAAAAAGACCCTCACCGAGAGGCAATTGTAGGAAAAATAAACAAAAATTTTTAAACGGTTTTTAATTTTTCTGGGTCTTACGGTTTTGGATCGGGATGAAACTTGGTTGAATTTACCTGATTATTTTTGCCGATCGTCGTATACACATATCTAATGAATCCGTAAACTTTGAAATTTTGATGCAATTTTATCGAACTTACGTTATTTAGCGAGGATGCAGATATGACGAACCCAAACTCCGTCTGTGAGCTTATGCCACCCCATACTACAGCTGTGCATGATTTGGGCCCGATCGATTCATATCACTTTTTGGACAAGTGCCAAGCCATAAGCCAAAATATGTTCACTGACTCAGATAGTCTCTCCTAATCAACAGCCAGTAATATTTTCGAAATTTTTCGAATTTAAAGCTTCTGAACAAAAGATGTGACAAAATCAGTCTACGGTAAATGGCGTGGGCGAAATTACTTTTGTAAATAAAGCCACCATCTAAAATTTTGCTCTGACTGTGAAATCTCACGGCGGTTCATTGGAGGAAAACCCCTACATTTAACTTTCGCTTGAAGTTTCCAGCACTATGAAAATCGGCAAAGTTGATTTGCACCGGGCGGGATTCGAACCCACGAGGTTCGGATCGCCACACAAAAGTTCTAGCAACTAAGCCATACATGGCGGGGTACCTGGAGCTCGATTCAACAGGGGGCATCCGAACGAAAAATGTTCAATTTTACAGGGGGCCTTTATTCTCACAAATTTCACCTAAACATCTATTTTTTACAGGCTGCATTCCACAAATTTTCGAAAAGCAATAATTTTACAGGGGGCACCCCCATGTCGGCGCCCATGCATGAACTAAGCCATCTCAGCATGTGTCTCAACTCGTAAAACTCGATGATAGCTCTAGTCATAAGCGTTCGCATGGCGAGCAGCCGCAGGGCGTCGCCGCAACGCGCTCATTCATATCGTATCTAACTTTCGCGCTGGAAGAATCCCTCAGTTTGCGATACTTAGTTTGCGACTGTGGGAGCTTCTTATTGTTAGTTGCTATTGAGCCGCCGTGAATCTATAGGCACATCTAAATTCATTGCGGGAATAAGCTGGTTCAACCCGTTTCATTGATCTCAAGGCATGGGGCGATCTGACGACTACCTGCGTGAATATGCAGTTGTGATAAAAAACTGACTATCAAGTCCACATCGAGATGTGATAGAACGTTAAAGCCCATAAACTTTACCATGAACCGGATCGCTCAAGTTAGATACCCAAGGGTCCGGGTAATTTTGGTATTCCCTGTGTCTGATAAGTAGATAGATAGATATATACCGTAACAGCAGCAACTCTTCTTGGTTGAGTAACTCCAATCATTCGTCCGTCTTTTGTCCATCCTGATTCCATTAGAAACTGTGGTAATTGAGTACTCTTTCCACATCCTGTTTCACCAACTACAATAACTGATCGATACTTCTCACATAGATATAGTAAATGATTACGATTCTAAATATCAATAATGGAGTTATTCCCTTTCACTTATTCTCATTCATATTTCGTACCTTGAAAATGGGTAATCTCATTCTTTGTTGTTGTATATTTAGATTAGAATATACATTTGAATATATAACTTCATTTGTTCCATTAGCACATGATTCATTTGATCTTTCTTCTAATACTAATGGTCCAGATCGTGGTTTTTCTGCTTCATCATCTATAATTACGATGAAGAATCAAGTATCATTTAAAAATTATGATTACAGTCATGTAATAGAGATACAACTATCTTATCAACAATAATAATCTCTCTACTTATAGCCCTCTCACACAAATATAATTAGCATATTGTTCATCCAATTAGCAGTCTCGAAAATAAACGTACGTGGTCTTAGAAATACGACTCGTCTTCCTCTATCATTTGATCCTCCTTCATTATTCCATCTTGATCCATGATCTCGTCTATCTACCATCTACAACAATCAATCAATCATATTCACTCCCATTCCTATTTGAGAAAAGGAATTGTAGACAAAGAGACACTGACCTTCTTTCGTTTGTTTTCTTCTCTCTTTGACTCCTTCAGACACTATGATCTCTTTCTTTCTTCACTATATCTCCTTATACGCTCTTAAATATTCATTATTCATTATAATTATTTCAATATGTTTGAATTTGTATCCATGTCATTTTGTAAAACTTGGTGAAATACCATGGCTTATGTACATTTTTTGTTTGACATACTTGATGAAAACTACTTCTATTCTGTGCGTACAAAAAATTAACGGTGTGAAAATTAGCTAGTGCGAAAAGGAAAGTAATATGTCGGAAACTAAATAATATGCATATACGAAATATGGTGCGCTGCTTTTTTTCCGAAAAATGTGAATATACACCACGAGGTTATTCACTCTCCATTCTAATCAGTTGTATCATTTCAGTAGTGCGTTATTCATGATTTTATCGTTTTATTCGTTGACCTTCGAGTTTATTCATTGATAAGATGATAACAAGTGAATATTAATTTATCATTACAGATGAATCTCTCATTAATCTTCCTTCTTCTTTGCATTTTTATAGTCTATGGAAAAGTAGATGATAATGATTCTGAAGCTAAAATAGATCAAGTGAAGGAACACAAACAATCTTCATCCAAATCATCCAAAGATGTATCTATTGATCAGTCTAAGATATGTGAGTTGATCAATCTGTCTTCATTAGATCACAGTAGTCATCTCATCAGGCGTCCGTAACGGACGGACGGCCAAATTGTGGGCAATCGCAAACTCACTTAAGCATCGTTACATTTGCCTTACGTGCCTACGTCGTAACCTCCGCCGTAGCGACGGAGACGCAGCGGAAGAGGTTACGACGTAGGCACGTAAGGCAAATGTATTATGCATTATACGCATTAGCAATTATTTTAAACTCAAATTATCTTCTTATTTCTTGCTCCGAACTACTCCATTGATCGAGTTAATTAGTCTATCGATTCAGTTGCTATCCAGAATCAGCAGAGTTCCTTTAGTTAAGGTAAGCTTAGGCTTAGAGTCCGCACTACTCTGTCTGTAACTGTTTTTTTTTGTTTTACGACAAAACAAGGTATAAAACGTATTCCGCAAAAAAAAATAAGAAGATAATTTGCGCTTAAAATAATTGCTAAGACGGTTTGCCATTGCCTGCAATTTGGCCGTCCGTCGGATACGGACACGACATCTCATCGATTATGGTATTCTAATTATAACACAACTGATGTCATAACGGGTAAAATTGAATAAATTGCAGATGTGGAGTTATACAAGCAGAAACGACGTGATCATATGAGTGCTGTACAGAGCATCATTGGAATAGAAGAACAGAAACAACGTCCATTTGTAGAGGAAATACTTAAGAATATCAAAGTTATCTTAACTGAGAGTAGAGATACTCTTGACAGAGTGAGATATGAACCAATCAAAGGAAAATTACCCGATACTGATACTGTAAGAGATACAGTATCTAAAGTATTTGAGAATATCGCATTCTTCTCTGATCTTGCTCTTCGATTCCCTTCAATAGTGAGACCCAAGTTGAGAGATGTCAAGATGAAAACTCTTATTGTATGGGCATATGAGACTACCAAGAAAGCTCATCTTATTGATGATCATACATTCAATATACTTTCATTAATGGCACAAGAAATGGATTTGATGCCCAAGGAGGAAGGATATATTAATCCATATGGAAAGGAGAAGAGTAAAGAAGATCGTGAAAGGGAAGCTTTAGAAGAAATGAAGAAAAAGACTTTAGAAAAACAAAAGGCGAAGAAACATGATCTTAAGATAAAGAAGGGTCCTTCTATGAGCAGATCTGAATTGTAGATTTCGTTTTTATTTATTAAATTGTCTATACTATACAAATATCAAATAGATACGAGTATAAGTCAATTATTTACGTTGTGAAGATTAACTTGTTGTGATAAAGTCTTAAAGAACTTGTCAATCTGGAACAAAACATAAATGGAGAGATGATAAGAATATAGAGAAGAAATATTGCAGTGCAAAGTGTATTGTTATAATGAATAGACTACTGTTATTTATTCCTATCTTTT
Source organism: Parapristionchus giblindavisi (assembly GCA_943737045.1). Lineage (NCBI taxonomy): Eukaryota > Metazoa > Nematoda > Chromadorea > Rhabditida > Diplogasteridae > Parapristionchus > Parapristionchus giblindavisi. The sequence goes on along the minus strand of CALSFV010000296.1, from coordinate 193,276 downwards.
TCATCATTCCTTTCCTATGTGATACAATTAAACCTTCTCTGCTATCATATCTTTGTTCGGCCATTAAATACATTACCAGTGAGGATGATCAATGCAATAGGTGAAAGTTTATGTGTCCTTTAATGAGATTAACAACGATGTTTCAGTATATTATCACAATTTATATCAACTAAACGTCAAGAACTAACAAATATCGTCAATCATGATGAATTTGATATGGAGTATGTAAAAGAAGAGATATACAACACAATGGTGGTTTCGAAAGATTGTATTAGAGATCTATATTTCTTTAGCAAAAGTGAGTAAGATACATTTTCGAATGGACAAGATGGTCTTTCTTTTCTAGGCACAATATCATTAGCGTGGCAGAATATTCAGGAGAGATCAGAATATCAACTATAGATCGAAGATGAAACATGTCTAAGAATAAAATTGATCTTGATAAGATTGTATGGTTAGTGCAGTAAAAGGGAACAGACATACATGAGAGACAGAGTGAGAGGGGGAGGAGAGAGATAGGAAGGGGTAGAGAGAGAGAGGGATAGCAGCAATGATTTTTTATGGAGAGTAAAGAGTGGACTGTGTCAGAGTGTATGACACTCTTGTCAAGGATAGATAGATAGATTGAGACAGAGGGTGGAGAGGTAGAGATACTACGAGATAACGTAGAACTATCATATCCCATTCATTCTATTCTATTCTACCGATATGAAATACCTTCTCTTCTATACTCCACCAGATGAACAAACTATTCGTTCATCATCAAAGTATCTAGGATACAATCTTCCTTCTGAAATCTGCTACCGTATTCAAGTAGAGAAGGATACGATAGTTGATGAGAATAAGCTCTATTGGTTAATTTCACCTAATCCTCTATCTCTTTCCGTCTATAAGGAAAGTAACTTGGACGGACGAACAATAGAGATCGGACCTCAGTAAGTAATCTATTACCTCAGACCTCAGTAAGTAATCTATTAAAAGTTGTTTGATCTACTTGTTTTAGTCCATGGCAGCAATCATCATTCTGCTCTAATGCCCTTTCTGTTCTTTCTTCTGCTGGAATGGAAGGATTCATTAGAATAGAGAAACAGAGGAAGTATAAAATTGACAATAAAGATAATCGAAGTGATGAACAACTTCTATCTCTACTTGGAGATCCAATGACAGAGTAAGTATTATTCATCATCTTTATTTCATTCCTTCATATAATTCTCTCTAGATCTATATACACTTCCGAAACATCATGGGAATCATGTAATGAGAGATCACCTTTTACAATCATAGATGTTCTAAATGATCCTAATGCCCTCAAGAATGCAAATGAACAACTTGGTCTTGCTTTCGATTCGAATGATATACTCTACTATGAAACACTATACAGAGATCAACTGAAGAGGTAACGTTAATCCATACTATACAATCTGAATGTTTAATTTCAGAAACCCAACCGATGTTGAATTATCTGATTTAGCCAATGCAGATTCCGAACATTCACGTCATTGGTTCTTTAGAGGAAAATTGATTCCAGAAGATGGAGAACCAATAGACGAGTCCCTTATGGAGACTATCAAGAAAACACTTGATCATTCCAATAAGAATAATCTTATCGCTTTCTCTGATAATAGCAGGTGTGTATACATCACAATCTTTATCTTGATTCACTCCGATCACAATGATAACGACTCAAATATTACAGCGCAATTCATGGATTGGGTAAAGTTTCCGTATTGGCTCCATCACTTCCATCTGAACCATCTCCATACACTGAAACAACTAAGAATCGTCATATTGTATACACTGCTGAGACACACAATTTCCCCACTGCAGTATGTCCATTTGAAGGAGCTGCTACAGGTGCAGGAGGAAGAATGAGGTAATACTTCCATGTCATCACTAACATTATACAGTATCAACAACAGAGACAATCATTCAACTGGACGTGGTGCATATCAGACAGCAGGAGTAGCTGGATACAGTTTCGGTAATCTTCATCTACAAGATTACCCTCTTGAATGGGAAGATCCATCTTATGAATATCCATCCAACTTTGCTCATCCTAAGAATGTTATTATCGGAGCAAGTAATGGAGCATCTGATTATTCTAATAAATTTGGTATGTCTCTACAATATGTACTCATGTGATTAATGTAGAAAATATTTAGGAGAGCCTATTATATGTGGATACTCTCGTAGTTTTGGTCTTACTGTAGATAATAAGAGAATAGAATATCTTAAGCCCATTATGTTCTCTGGAGGAATTGGCTCAATTGGTAAGCATAATATTATATATTTAGTAGGTAGACTCTAGACCATATTAACAGATGATGAGAGCGTTAAGAAGAATGCTTGTGAAGAAGGAATGATGGTAGCAAAGATAGGTGGTCCCGCCTATAGGATTGGTCTAGGTGGAGGAGCAGCGAGTAGTGTATCTGTACAAGGTAGTAAACATGCCTACTATTTAAAGGCATACTTACAATTGATCATTCAAGGATCTCGAAAAGATGGATTCGATTTCTGTGCAGTGCAGAGAGGAGATGCACAGATGGGACATAAATTGAATCGTCTCGTTCGAGTATGTGCTGAGATGGGTGAAAAGAATCCTATTGAGAGTATTCATGATCAAGGAGCTGGTGGAAATGGTACACTATTCATTCTCTCATTTGTACTTAATATCCATCTCAGGAAATGTACTCAAGGAGATAGTGGAAGGATGTGGAGCAATTATTGATGCAGATTCATTCATATTGGGAGATAATACACTTTCTGTGAGAGAATTGTGGACAGCTGAATATCAGGTAACATTACAAATATTGTAACGAAATGTTCAACAATAATAATATAGTAGGGCATTTGTTGTAACCATAGGTCGAAAAGTACGTTGCAAAATACGAAGCCTGACCGCATTTTCGATTTTTTTTTAAAACCCGACCACATTTTGTGAAAACCTGTCCGCATTTTATAATTTTTTTTTGCGAAAACACGAGAGCATTTTGTGAAAACCGGACCGCATTTTGCAAATCTGTAACGTAGCTATTTGGTTGTAATGATGAGGTTTTTACAATCGAGTAGAAACAAATTGAATGTTGAATACGCGTAATGAATGTGTGGTAATAGCGATCAGATTTAAACCCCTCTTTCTCTCAGGAAAACGATGCGATTCTTGTCCGAAAAGAAAACCTAGATGTGATTGAGAAGATATCTAAAAGAGAGAATTGTATATTCTCAGTTGTTGGAGAAGCAACCAAAGATAGACGATTCATTCTCAATGATTATAATACTTCAACTACTTCAACCGATCACAAACCTGTAGATATGGATTTAGAACTATTGGAGCAGAGGCCAAAGAAGGTTTAACTATTTTAACGCAACTACACAACAGTAACATTCTCTTAGATATTCCATGTGAAGGAAAGTCATCTTGATTTACCAAATCTTAAAATAGGCTTAGTTTCATTGAAAGAAGCTCTTAAACGAGTACTTCGTCTACCATCTGTATCATCTAAGCGGTATACTCTTATGATTTTCCCAACGAAGAGCGTAACATTAAAAATTTGCAGTTACTTGACAAACAAGGCTGATAGATCTGTTACTGGATTAATTGCTCAACAGCAATGTGTAGGTCCTCTACAGACACCTCTAGCAGATGTTGCTGTAGTAGCCACTTCATTCTTGGATACGGTAGTAGACTATGAATGTATCCAATTGTTTATTTTTTCTCTTTCAGATCGGAGCAGCACTTTCAGTCGGAGAACAACCAATTAAAATGCTAGTAAATACTCAATATGGAGTAGAAATGACTCTGGCTGAAACACTGACTAATATTGTATTCGCACCTATATCAGATATCAAGGTAATTTATCCAAAATGTAATGATGTAGATGATGTTTTTTAGGATATCAAATTATCTGGTAATTGGATGTGGTCTCGAGATGATGATGGAGGTCGAATGGCTAAAGCTGTATCTTATCTAGCAGATGCCTTATCGCAAGTTGGAATAGCAATCGATGGAGGAAAAGATTCATTATCTATGAGAGCAGCTACTACCAGTGGACATGTTACAGTCAGTATACTTTCATCTTCCCTATCGTTCCTTACATCTATCCATCCAATTCTTATAGGCACCAGGCACTCTAGTTCTATCTGCCTATGCACCTTGTGTAGATATTAGACGTGTTGTTACTCCAGACTTGAAGGAAATTCAAAGTGAAACAGTACTTGTTTATCTACGAATGGATGGTGGCAAAGATTTCAATCTAGGTGGAACTGCCGTTGCGCAGGTAGAATACGTGCATACACAAAAGTTAACATATTTATCTTTTTGAAGGTCTACTCTCAAGTTGGAAATGAATCAACTAAGATCCATTCATGGAAAACATTTACCAAGTCATTCAATCTAATTCAAGAATTGATCAGGAAAGGAGAAATCTTGGCAGGCCATGATGTCTCAGATGGAGGAGTTATTACATCTTTATTGGAAATGGCTTTTGCTGGAAATGTGGGAGTGAATGTGCGCTTTTCATCTGATAGAGGTTGGAAGAAAAACCATCTATATCCTTTCTATGACATTACATAATAGATGTATTGGAAACACTCTTCAATGAAAGTAGTGCTCTACTACTACAAGTAACATCAACAACTTTTGATGAAATTAGATCAAGATTGGCGGATGATACAACAGTGATTAAAATTGCTGACATTGATAAGGAGATCCGGTTAAACGCAAAGGTAGTTCAGTGATCTAACAATATACTACAGAACAAAACAATATTTGCTTCTTCAGGTTATTGTACATTTCAACGAAGATATAATATTGAATGAGACTGTATCTGATCTACGTGAAGAATGGGAAGAAACATCGGACAAATTAGATTTGATGCAGACTACTGCTAACTGTGTATATGAAGCACATCAAGTTAGAAGAAGATTTACTCGATTCCCATCCAATGTATGCATCTCATAGTCTTTATTAATACTAAATCATTTTATTTAGATTAATTTTTGTTATTCAATGCCTTCTATACGCTTGAAAGATGCTAGTCGAATTCTGATTCTAAGAGAAGAAGGAAGCAATGGAGATAGAGAAATGGCAGCAGCCTTTTATATGGCTGGTCTTACTCCGATTGATACTACAACTAATGATCTACTCGATTGTCCATCCCTGTTATCAACTGCTAATGGTATTGCCTTCGTAGGAGGATTCAGTTATTCTGATGTGCTCGGTTCAGCCAAAGGTATTCATATTAGGTAGTACCTCGTTAGCTAGATTATTATCTTCAAGGTTGGGCAGCACGTATAAAGTTCAATGAGAGATTATCGAAAGATATGAAGAAATGGAGGGAACGTGAAGATACCTTCTCTATAGGCATTTGTAATGGCTGCCAATTAATGACCTTATTAGGATGGGTTGGAGAAATTGGTAAGATAACACCTGATGAGACATTATTGAAATTCAACTTTCATTTAGATGGAAAACCTTCTGTATTCATGGAAAGAAATCTTAGTGGAAAATATGAATCATCATATGTAGCAGTTCGCATACGAGCTACTAATAGTATTTTTACTAAAGGAATGGAAGAATCTGTCCTCGGTGTATGGTCTGCTCATGGAGAAGGTTATTTACATAGACAATAGAATGAAAGCACTCCTTCATTAACACAAAAAAAATGTTAAGGTCGTTTCTCTTATCGAGATGCAATCTCAAGCCATTCCCACTCTATATCGATGCAGTATGTGAATGAACACAGCATACCAACACAAGTCAGTCATTTACCTTCCTTTTTTCCTCCTTTGAACAAGTATCACACTGACCTCTCCCTATCTTATTTTACAGCTGGCAAGGTAAAAAAGAAGAAAGTGGTGTACGTTTCTTAACAAGGCTCACTGTTATATGTTTATAGGAGTACCCATGGAATCCGAATGGTAGTGAAGATGGAGTGGCGGCTATTACATCTCAAGATGGACGACATCTTGCTATTATGCCCCACCCAGAGAGAACTTTCCTTCAATGGCAGCAACCAATAGGGGAAAGGAAGGAGGGAGGGCCATCTCCATGGATCAAACTATTCACAAATGCTACACAATGGCTTCAACAACAATAACAATGTTTCAATTATTTATCATTTTACCATCAATACGATGGAACACGCACAATTTGAACAGGTGGAGATCGTTTGTATGAGATGAAACAAAGTAGATAAAGATACCCGAAACTTGTATACACCGAATGAGAATTGTATGTAATAGCTATACACTAGTAAATACTAGTAAAGGGAGGAAATTACAGTTACTGACATTTTTCGTTTTCTAGTGAACATTGAAGAAGATGGAGATGAAGAAAGATAGTTACATGAATTGGTCTTGCAAGTGTTTCTTCTTGCAGTGAAGACTGTATCCAGTTCATATTGAAAAATTGAAGAAAGGAAGATGAGACAGAGTGAAAGAACAAGACATGTTCCACCTGAAAAGAGGAAAAGACCAATTGAAAGAATTAGATTAGAGTAAGTTGGATGGCCTTTGATTGATTGGTACACATTCTTAGTAGCTCTTTCATCTTCATCAACAGTAAATGCTTTGATGACGAGTTTAGTTCCTATCTCCACTTTTACACTCTTTACTCTTCTATTGATGAATGTGGAACGTGAAAACAAACCAGCAATAAGAGAAGCATAGAATGAATTGCCAAGAGTGAATACAAGACGAATTGAATCATGTGTTGAAGGGAATCGTAGATCCATTGAGTGAGGAATATGTATCACATAAGTTGTGGTTGCTGACAGAATAACGATCCCAGTAACTAGGAAGGAAGTTGCAAAGTGGGAGGGAGAAAGACATAACAAAGTCATAGAAAATGTCCAACAAGCCGTTCCTATCCTGTAAAGATCAAAAGGGAATTCATTGAAAAGACGAGTGCAAGAGTAATAGTATTACCATAAGAGAACTACTGTATAATATCCTGCTACACGATACATTCGACCCCAATGGAAGCCTGCTCGATCGACAGAAAGGTATTCGACAACCTTGAGTATTGGATAAGGAAGACCCTTGACTAAGGCACGCGATAACTCTTTCTCCATAAGATGAACTAAAAGGTGAAAGAGATGAAAGGGAAAGTTATGGCTCTCGCTCACATTCTTTTAATCTTTTCTTTAGCTCTGTGTCATGCCATTCCCACCAATATTTTACATATGGTCATATAAAACAAAACAATAGAGTAATCTCACCTTCTGATATGTCGAATCTTTCGTTGTACAATAAACCCGAGAGATTCTCCTCTGACATATTGGCTGAAAGAATACTGTAGTTAAGAGGTATCAAAGAGAAATTGAATTACTTGTAAGGGAAACATTGATATGTTGTAGTCCTATACGAACATCTATTCGTGCTTTCATCTTCTCCTTCGAGAATGCTTTGAAGGATGAGTCTATCTCTCCTTGAGCAACATGCCATGTGGGATAATGTAGACCCACTAGAATAAGAATGAACATAAGAGAAGAATAGACTATCAATAGTGAATGGACCGGATCCAATTCATAGCAATCGATGAATATATGAATAGAGATGAGAAGAACATATGAGTGCTACACGACTAGAACAAGAGACAAGAAAAGACATGGAGAGAGATAGAAAGAAGAATAAAAGATACCAAGTAGAACTGTTCCTGTCATCATAGAGATTAAGAATATCACAGATGATATCAATTTCGTGTGTCTGATTCCAGGAAGTATGATAAGGAATGCAATTGATGGAATAGCGAATAGGCATACCAATCCGAAGATCTGAATAAAGACGAAGCTATAGACATAATGGCATCACTACACAATTTAAATAATGTATGCAAGGAATAAAATAGATCAGGTTTTGGAGTGTTGTGATAGAAGAAGGTTCACGTGGAGAGAACAAGATTAAGCAATATAGATAAAATTGAATGACCTGAGTGTCTAAGATGACTGGAGTTCGATGTTCTCCATACGATGTGGGTGCGCCATTCTCGCGGAAGGCACTGAACCATCCAAGCATGTAGTGCACCCAGCCCTCGTGAGGGAGCCAAGATAATCAAAGAGAGAACAAAATCACCCCTGGAATAAACTATCGATATGAGTAGCAGTTACTCCATTGGAGTACACGAAAAGGAACGCGACTGTGAGGAAACAAGTTAGAAGAGAAGAAGAGAGAGCGCAGCAAGCGTTGATCGGCCGTAGAGAGAGCGAGTTGAAAGAGAGAAAAGAGAAAGAAGAAAAGTAAGAGGGGCGGGGAATGAACCCGCTTGAAGGAGAAACCTCTCCCTAGACATAACACGAAACAACAAGTACACCCTCAATTGTTCTTGATCTGGACAACACAAACACCTATTAAAATGACCAACTGGAAGAACATACAAGCAACACAACAACAACATCAAAATACAACCGAAAAATATTCCAAATCATCACATTCAAACAATTGCCCACAAGCAATAAAAAGACACCAACTACTTCAGCTTCTTCCTATAACGACATCGAGCAATCATAGCGTTGTCTATTCAATTTAAAAAAAGGACAGTATAGACGGCGATGCCATTTTACGAAAGTAATACATATTTACTTAAAGGAGACCAATCACTTTCGACATTAGAACATCGGACCAGTCCGAATAAAAAAAACAAGAAGAAAAGGGCATTTTATACTAGACTTTTATACAATACTTTTAGACTGTGTTCTGCATAGTGCCTTACTTTCACACAGAAAAATGTCAAGTGTTAGACTATTCAAACTTAAGATGCTAATTAATGTAAACCGATTGAACTGACCTCAGTATTAACGAGCGAATAAAGTGCAGTAGTCGAGAAACAGAAGATTTTTTCGAGAAAAAAGTTTCGAAAAATTGGAAAAAAAATTTACCCAATCAATGCAAGGGGCAATTCCACACCGGACCAATATTCAAAATGTCAAGTCTGAATTACGGTATTGTCATTTCCCCTGGTTTTTCGAGATTTCGTTTATTCATTAATGATCATTATTTATGCGTTCGATTTGTATAATCTATATAGTTGTTTAGGTGGAAGAACTGCTCGTTCTTCTAGCCTACATTTCTTGAACTTTTCGGTACAAATAACGGAGAAAAGTAAGTGCTTCTTTACTGTCGTACGGTTTTATGAAAGACAATAATCGAGATCGCAATATTATTCTTAACGAAGGCATAAACTTTGAGTAAATTAGTTGATAAAAATTCAACAAGTAACAATATATACCTTCTCTCTTATTTTTATCGTGATCTAACAAACCCTATTGAGAACAACCTATCACGGAAAGAGCAACGACACGAGGGGAGGGGTTGTTGAAGCCTTTGATACTATTTCGAACAATCACTTTTTTGCGTTATTCGATGCGCAATTAATTTAGAAGGAAATATGATCGCGATACGATGAAATTAAGCAAAGCCACTTTTTAAACATACGCACAATAACTGCCTCTATCACACCACAAATAGGGTAAAACGTCGTTTTCTCCAGGCTGCTCTTACCGTGCTATCACATTTAGAGGTTTCGCACAAAAGTGAGCATTGATGAGATCAAGTAATGAATTATAATTTGACAAATATTAGCGAACGTTCCCAGAAATAAGCCTTTGATTTGAAGTAGATTGTGTCATTAATTTATTTCCTCCTCTTAAAGCAGAGAACATTCTTGGTCTTTCTTGTGATCTTCTTCTTTCTTTGTGTCTCTTTGATCCTTCTATATTATTGTTGACGTAGGCACCACCATTAATCCTTCTTGGATCTGCTGATTGAGCTCTATCTAAATAATCATTATCAATATCAATTTCATTCTTTCTATTTAAATAACCTCTAGCTCTCATTTCCGATATAGATACATATCCTCCGCTTCCATTCATATCAACATGACTATTTCTTGCTGTATCATAATCAGTATCACTACATTCAGCCTGTGCAATAGGTGCGCTTTTCTCATGAATTGAACTCCGTCGGCTTCTAATTTCTGTTGATTCTCTCCTTTCTGCATGAGACGTTGTGCTAACTCGAGATTGCTAAAATGATACTCAAATAACAAATCATTTCACTCAATTTACTTGATGATGAAAGTAGATCTTACCGTAGTATTAATCCGTTCATGATGAATCTTTCGTACATTAGCTCTCTTCTCTTGAATAAGTTTATATAATTCATCCCTATATTCATTAATACTCAATTGAATATGATCAGCCAATGGGAGAATAACATTAGAAGATAGACTAGGTTCATCAATAGGATTATGGAATTGGATGACATATGGATGAACCAAACACTCTTCAACAGTTAATCGACGATGTGGAGCAAATATGATCAAACTGATATAGTATTCTTGTTAAAATTAAATGGACATTCGATATACTCACTTGTGAAGTAGATGCAATGCATTGTTATCATGAGTATTCACTAATGATTCTAATGGTTTTCTTGCTCGTGATGGCATTTTATCGAGAACTGATGCTGCATAATGACTACCGATACTTTCTATATCTGCTCTTGATGGTCGGGCAATTGAGTTCATTATTCTCTCAATCTGCAATTATATTAGCACTTTTATCATTTAATTAATTATATAGACTAACTTGATTGATAGTTGAAGTACCAGGAAATAGTGCTCTTCCTAATAACATCTCTCCTAATATACATCCAAGACTCCACATATCAACTCCTTTTGTATATCGTTTAGCAGCTAAAAGAATCTCTGGACTTCGATACCATCGTGTTGCTACGTATTCCTGTATATTATTTCATCTCTTCAATCTATTACATTTATGAAATACCGTTAGTTCTGGCATATTTTGTCCTTCTGGATAATCTTCTAACTGAAATAATTATGAATGAATTATTTTTTATGAATGTGTTGAAACTAACCGAAGAAAGTGATCGAGCTAGTCCGAAATCAGCAAGTTTCACTCTACAATCAGCATCTAATAGTACATTTGAAGGCTTGAGATCTCTACAATTTGAAGATATATTTTATTTTATCTTTAATTAACATCTCATGAAGAAATAAATATTTATGGAATAAAAGATAATATCAACATTTAACAATAGTAATTGTTTAGTCAATATCATAGGTGGGCACGTGAAAAGAAAACTTTTTTTGCGTACAGCCTTGTCTTCCCATAGGGGCCTTGCGCATAGCCTTGCCTCGCAAAAATTAAGAAATTTCCAGCCGAATTTGCCAAAACTAACCATGCGCGCAGCCTTGCGTCAAATTCCCCCGGTTTGCGCACAGCCTTTCCCCCAACGTGCCCACCCATGATCAATATGTACTGTACCTGTGTAAAACATTGCCTGAGTGTAAATATCGTATGGCACGAAATAATTGGCACATTATATATTGTTTATGAATATCTTTTAGTATGGTAACTTTCTTTATCACATTGTGCAGATCCGCTTCCATAAATTCAAATACCAAATATATATCTCTGTAAAAAGTACTTATTGTTTACCTGCATAAACATTGGGAATGTATGATATACTAAAATATTGTTCCTTCTTCAACCTCTTTAACTTTCCCCACTTCCGTTTTACGAAGCCTTAGACATGGGACTATGATGGATGGAGAAATATTGATTCGTTCTCGTCTAAAATGTCTTTCTAAACAACTCGTACTTCACCTATCTCACTATCTCCCACCTCTATCTCTCCCCTTCTTCCTCTGCCAAAGTCCCCTTATGGAAGATGTGGGACAGTCTTAATAATTCATATTCTCCCTTGATGCATCAATACATACATATTTGTTAGGGCTAGATATTGTAAGGATCATGTCGACCAGTATGTTCAGATAATTGAAAGGGGGGGGGAAAACGCATATTCGCGGTGAAAATATTCATACAAATTTGGAATTCTTTTGATACATTAATATCTAGAATGCAATGAGACACATACATGGGCACCACTGCCGCTAACGGCAATACACCCCGATTTTTGGCACCCGACCCCCCGATTTTCTAAAAAAATCACTCAAAATGACATATAAATGCTCCATTTTTTTCTCCCGACTCCCGTTTTTTGCGTCCGACCCTCCGATTTTCATTTCCAGCGGCAATGCCCGCCCACGTATGATGAGACAGATAAAAAGATTGAAGATAGGCGTTGTTACGTTAGTAGTAGAGGCACCAAAGGCTATTCATGGGAAATATGAAACAATTGGAGTGTATGTATACACAGTTAATTAAACAAACATTAGAACTACTAGAGATTATAAAATAGTTTAAAAAGGAAAACTCTTACTTATCATTGTCTGCTTTTATTATATTGAATAGTTTGACAACATTAGGATGCTTTCCAAATTCTTGAAGGAACATAACTTCACGAAATGTTCGTTGTGAATCTGTCTGATTACGAAAAGCATCGAAGATCTTTTTGAGTGCCACCTTAATGAATAGACCCATTGGTTGATGATAGAATGAGTAGACGAATGACACAGTCTTATCTAGACTTTGAAAGACGTATCAACATATACTGTCCGACACAACCCAATCTATTGAAATTATTATCTATCTCGCTTTTAAAGATAAATGGACGTTGTCACAGAATACTGTGATATATATACATAGAATATCGAATGGTATCAGGTATGAGAGCGAGTTGTTCAAAATAATATGATTGTTAATTGAGATTGAGAGGATAGGTAGATATGGGGGAGAAGAGGGGAAAGGGTGTTAGATATACCGTTTCTTTTGTCCGCTTATCGTGTGCTTTCCATACAATACCATATGCACCTTTGCCTAGTCGTTTTGTTATATCATATCGATCGAGTATATGACCATCTACTTCCTCTGTCATAACTGGAATGATCAAGTTGATAGAAGATGATAGAAATATAACAAGGAGAACTATGAATTGGACTTAAGTGGCATAGGTGAAGTAAGTGACTAGGTAAAGTTGAGGAGAGGAGAGAGAGATGGAGAGAGAGGGAGAGGGATAGGGGAGAAACCATGGTGACGGAGGAGGAGGAGAAGGGATTGAGTAGAGAAGGACTCACTCTAGCATACGATGGTAATGGTTAGGATAGAAGGAAGAGAGAGAGAGAGAGACTCTCGACCATCTGGCTGTCAACTATCCATGTTATACCAGTGCAATTAAGAGTACTCTCTCTATCTCAGTCATTTATAATTGATAGATGTGCGGTAAAATAAGAAACTATTAAGCTGAATGGTGAGAAGAAGGATGAATAAATGAAATAGCCTAAAGGATAATTATAGATGAAGAGATAGAATGGAATAGAATAAAGTATGTTTGTAGTATGGTATGAAGGAACATAAATGATGTCGACGTCCTTGTATTGAATGAGATGAAGAAGTAGAAGGGGGAGATGATAGACTTGTACATATGAGGGAGTGAAGGGGATAGAATATCTACTTCATGCTCCTCTCTCTTTCTGCACTTTGTACATATCTTCTATCTTTACTTTATAATACTAACATTGAGACCAACTCGTCATAAATATAAACATTGTTTAACATTTCTATATATCTGTGTATGTATATGTGAGTGAATGAATGGATTCAAAGATAAAGAGATAATCAGTATAACATATAATATGTATCACATTTAATTCAATTAGTTATTTCCTAATGAATAATATAGTTTATATGGTGTACACCAATGAACTTTATTAGAAAATATTGTAGATATGTGTGTGTGAAGGTTGAAATAACTGTTAAGAAGATTGTGTTATTTTTATTAGTTGATATATTCTGGAAGAGGAGATCAAAGGATAATTTGTACAATCGTAATCACGGGCTGATGTCTTTAATCTCCTCCTTATCGCATACTTTCGATCTGATGCACTATTATGGAATTCTAAAAAAAAGAAAATTTACAAACATTTTCCAAAATTTATTTAATTCGATTCTTGTGAGGTTAGACTGGAAACGGTGAATTCTCTACAATTTTATGCTTAATCAAGATGGAAAGTTGTTCTTTATAAAGTTTAATAAAATTGTTGGCGGTTGATTTTTACTTGAACTTTGTATAAAAAAACTATTTGAAAATCTTTAATGAATGAGTTGTTCAAAGGGGTAGAGTTGTCAGTAAAAAAATGGTTAGTGGCTCTAGTGAACGAATATTTGAGTACGAGAATCGTCGTGTGGTACGATTCACACTATGAAATATTGTGCAATGAAGATTGAAATACATACTTTTGAAAAGTTATTATTCATGTTTATTATGTGTTGATATGATTGGAATTACAGATATGTCCATAGACGAGTCTCCATCCAAGGAAAATGATATTACATCGGAAAGAATTAGTGAGAAGGAGAATGGAGAAAAGGTTTGGAATGATAGATATAAGAATGAATGAATGAATGGATAAAGTGATTGTTATAGGAAGAGGATTCATTGAAGGATTCACTTCAATCTCTTACTATATCTCTATTGGGTTCATCTACTAGAGATCAAGTATATGCATCTAATTGTGTTATTCGTTCTCTTAAGAGAACTCAAGGTATCATCTATCTATCTATCTATTTCGTTGTATTCATTTCATTCCCATATTAGAAGTACCTGATGGAGTATTCCGTGGTATATCTCGATTGATAGTTTCAACTCTATCTCATCGTATACTTCAACGTCAATCACTCAAATCACTTAAACTACTTATTAAATCTCTTGATTCAATCAATCATCATTCTTTTCTTAAACATTTCTCTGATGCTATATCTACACTTAAACTCCATCCATCTCCATCGTTAGTTTCTTTCATATATTTCTTTCATCTATCGTATTCCTACCGTATTCAGATTGAGTATAGCTAAAGGTCCCATATCTCTTGGTTGTCTCTATGCGCAACTTCTTCATACTACCGTAACCGATGATTCAGTTCTGAAGAGTATTGTAGGAGCGCTAACTGTTATAGGGTATTCATTCCACTTTAGTTCTGGTATATCTTTCAATTCAGATACTATGTATTACTCTCTACTCCTCCAAGAGTATTTATCTCTCCTGTTACTAAGTTCATTGAGGTACTCTCATATACAATACTCTCATTTATTGATTGATTCTATTTAGATGATGACTCCAGATGTATTGATTCCATTGATAGTATCATTGAATGATTCGAATACATATGAATCTCTATCAGTATCATGTCTCATATCATCAATGTCTCCATCTCCTATATGTCCAGATGCATTTATTACTCTATTCTCTAAGAATGTTCTCATGGCTAAACAATTACCTCCATATCATCTAATTGTATTATCTAATACATTATTATCTCTCATCTATTCTCACATTATAGAAATCATCATCTTCATATTTGAAGCATTTGACTTTGACTAAATGTAAGGAGATTATTCTTCCGACCCTTAAGAAGGCTCTTCTTAGATCTCCTGAAGTTGCAGTATATGGTAAGAGACACAAGATATACTGTATGAATGATTTGAAGAATGAAATGATATTAAGGTTGTTCTATCCTCTTATCGTCTATATCATTCTGTAGTGATTCATTTGTGGATGATCTACTTAAGCCAATACTCGGTATGCATAATGATTATTTATAGTATGATTGGTTTATCTTTCTTATATAGGTCTTACTATATCTACATTAGATGAAGTTCGTCTAGAATCCTTAGTATGTATATCATCATTGGCCTCTCACACAACATCATCTTCATTTGGTCTTATTATGAATACTCTTGTAACACATCTTTCTGGTATATTCTTTTATTCTATACTTCTATTTACTTCAATTGTTGATATTATAGGTGCTAAACTACCAGAACAGAAGGTATCATTACTCGATACTCTTGGAGGTCTACGATCTGTTGAGATCACAAATCAAGATGAATTAGATAAGATTCTTGTTGGAGTTATCAATACACTTGCTAAGACTACTCCTGATAGTTAGTTTATCTTATTTTTATAATATAATTAAGAGGTTATATTGATTGTTATCTATTCAATCTCATTATATGAGGTATCATAATTGATACATTTGAAGGATGATCAATCAATAGATTTATTTGAATATTCCATAGAATCATTAAATATATTGTAGTATAATGAATGTAGGTAATGAATCAGTTGTTCGATCTCAATGGAATGCTATTGCTAATCTGAGTAAGCAAGTACATGATAAACAGAAGATTGCATTCTTATTCCAAGTATGATCTTTGATCTTTGATTGATCATTCTATAGTAGTTATTGTTTAACAGGATTGGAGTAAACTTAATGGAGTATCTCGTAGTAGTTCATTACGTGCATTAGCATGTATTGTAGTAGATAATGAAATGGGAGATGGAATATTGAATGGAATGGATAAGAATCTGATGACACAATTGGATAAAAGTATAAAGGATCCATTGGAGATAGTTCCTCTATCATTACTTATACTATATTCTGTATCTCGATCATCGAATGAATATAGTAAAGTAGTGAAGACTATCATCACAAATGATAATCTACTCAAGGATAAACATCTATCTATAATGAAAGATGAAGATGCTATTGTACTATCACAATTGATATATACTATCATTGTTAATACTACTGTATGTTGTTGTATATTGTTTACTGTACATATTGGATATTGATTGATTATAGGATGATATTCCATCGATTCTTCTTCGTTCATTAATTGTAGTATCAACATGGAAGAATCATTCAGTTCGTTCATCGGCTCATTCATCTATTAAATCTCTTGTATCTCATCCTAATCGTGGAAATCAATTCGCTTCTTCACTCACATCTACATTGTATGAATGTGTTGAGAGTAAATGGATTGATCAGGTACCGTATCCTCTTTTCCCTTATACCGTATTTCCTTTTCTTTACTACCGTAATCTCATTCGGATCTCTATAGGTTCTTCATAAGACATGGTGTAATGAGGATGCATTCCTACCTGGATCTCTATTGATTTCTATCTCTTCTCTTCTTCTAACAACTGAATCAGACTACAAAACATTAGCTGGTCCTTCTCTTCTTCTTTCTGCTCTTCCTAGAATCGGTAGGTCATGTACAGTATCTTCGTATCTTGATCAATCAATTTGTTTAAGCTTGTGAGGATGGATCAATGTGGCTTCGTTGGTTCCATGAGTTGTCATCATTGAAAGAAGCAAAGGAATGGATATCATCCCCTCATACTATATCATATCTATCATCAATTGTATTTGAATGTAGTAATAGAAGTGTGAGAGATGATGCATTGGCTATGTTAGTGTCTATTGGATCTAATTCACTCAAAAAGAATCTATGGAATCATATTGAGAAGAGAATGAATGATATCCATATTAATCTATATAAGGATATTGAAGAAAGAGAGGTTCATTCATATCTCATTCAATACTCTATCTATTCTCTATTCTTATAGGTTTCAATCTGGAGATGTCCTGAAGGTACTCTATTCAATACTTCCATTCTTGATTCTGATGATACCGATGTTAAGAATGTTAAGAGAGAGAATAAGGTATAGGTGGATACTGTAATCGATTATTGATTGTATTGTAATCCATTGTAGGCCTACAAGTTCAAAGATCAATTGGCTGAATTGGAATTGATGAGAGAATTGGCTGAGAAGAGAAGGAAGGAAGGAAAGTTGACTACTAAACAAAAAGAAGCTATGGATAAAGAATTAGCTAAGGAAAAGGTAATGATGACGATGAAGATGATAATATTGTATATTTAATTTTAATTTATCATACATTGAATAAATGTGACAACAAGTGATAAATGAATAGTGTGAATAATGATGGGAGGAGGGGAAGTGGGGAAGTGCAGCTCATACAAGGACTCTGTATCAAAGATCAAACGGCGATCAATGATAGGTTAGGTTGGCAAGGCCTAGCGGTGGAGGGGTCCGCAATGATTATATGTGGATGATTGATTATGATATGTTTATCAATTGAATGATACATATACTACAGTAATCAGATAATGATTGTAGGAAATCCGTGATCGATTGAATGAATTGTATAAATCAGCTGAAGATTCTCTTTCTCAATTGGTTGCTATGATTCATGCCGATGGAATTGGAGCACAACATAGACCATCTTTATTAGTCAATACAACTATTCCTCTTATATCTGTAACTTTCATTTACATATCTTATAATATACAGTTAGAGTTGTAATTTTATTAGGTTTAATTATTTTGACTCGGTAGTTTTCAAAGAATGTGGTTCTGGGAATTCGAGATACTTTATATCATACGTGGGCGGCATTTTCTCTTGCGACAAGACCCACCCGATTCCGACACCCAATCCACTCGAGTCAAAGTTCATTCAAAAATGAAATCGATTTAGGGAAATTCACTCGAAAATGAAATTTTTGCGTCCCACCCTCCCGGTTTAATTTTTTCCATTTACTGTATTCTATTTTGTAGGGAAAGTACTATAGGTTTGCATAGATAACTACAGTAGTTACCCTTGTTGTTAATGAGAGAAGATATATAGATCTCTTTATATTTCAGTCTCATTTAATATCTAAAGAAGCTGCAACAGCATTCATTGCATTCGTCCATGCTGCATTCAATGATCCTGAAGATCCTTTACGTTAGTTCATATTTGATCTTTGATCTTTAATCTTTGATCTGTATCAATCTATTATGATATGATTGTAGATGATCTAGTTGGTCATGCATCTCTTCGTAATCTTGGATCTAAATGGATCGATGATAATTGGAGTGAAGAGAATAGAGATAATCAATTGAAGAGATTATTATCACTTCTTGTTGAAAGAGTATTTGTTGTTGAAACTGGTGAAGATACTGAAGAGGTATTGATTCATTGATTGATTGATTAATTAATTAATTAATTAATTTATTAATTAATTAATTGATTGATTGGTTGATTAATTAATTGATTGATCGGTTGATTGATTAATTGATTGATTGATTGATTGATTAATTAATTAATTAATTAATTGATTGTTTGATTGATTAATTGATTGATCGATTTATTGATTATGATATAATAGGAAGCAGCTCTTCTATATGAAGATTCATTGGGAGCTCCTCAATTGAGTGTACTTCATCCATTGATTACAAGTATTCTAGAAGGTGATAGATTCTCTGAAGGAATTAAACAACAGGTACATACACTATCATTCTCATTCATCTATCTATTCATATTATAGGTACTTGATGTACTGAAGAATGCAATGAATCGACGACTCGCTAATGTATGTATCGTACACTATTTATTATATAATGAATATGAATATATTAAGGATGATGGTGTTCTGTCTCTTCCTCTTGTCCAATTAGCTAATCTTCTTTTATCATTTGCATCTACCGTAACCCTTCCATCTCTATCAACAGAAGCATTGATTGTACTTGAAAAGATTGTATCGATTGTGAATGATACTGAAAAGGTAGATGATATAATCATTAATATTACAATAATCATTGTATTATTTGTAGATGACAGAAGGAGTAAGTGAAATGATTGAAGTATCTTTAGAATATCTTACTCATGAGAAGGAAGATATAAGAGAGAGTACACTCAAGGTGATTAATCTATCTATTCATTTGTATTCTATCTATCTATCCATTAATAGATTTTATCTGCACATCAACTATTATCTCGTGCATGTCTTCTATCCGAGAATACAAATATATCATCTCTTATCAGATGTAAACTACTCATTACTAGGTATCTCATAATTATGATATCATCTATATTATGTATATGGTTATAGATTCGATTCAGTTGAAGTAGTATCATCATTAGCTAATGATCTATGGTTGTCATCATTATTCTCAATCAAGAATGATATATTCGATTATCTATTCGGTATAGTCTATCTCTTAATATGATGACTGATGATATCTGTATATCTCACTTTATAGATGAATTGATTTCATTGAAACCAATTGTTCGTCGATGTGCATGTCAAGCTGTTGTATTATATCTTGAAGAACTACCTGAAGAGATGAATAGAGTTATCGTTAAACTCAATGAGGTAATCTATTCATTGGATTAAATAACTATTAATTGATTGATTGATTGATTGATTGATTGATTGATTGTAGATGTACAATGAGTTGAATGAATTGACTGGAATGGAGATAGATACTGTAGGAAGAGTAAAGAAAGAAGCAATTGATAGATGGCCTCAACGGTTATCTGTCTGTAATGCTACTCTCCTTGCTGCTGATATGTTACCACAGATAGAAGCTATGTCTGTCATTAATATGGTATGATTGATCCATTTATTGATTGATTGATGACTAGTCGATACTGTAGGTGGTCCCGAATGGATTGAATGATAGAAATGAAGGATGTAGAGATACAATGATTGCTATTGGAGTAAAAGTAATATCTAATCATGGAAGATATCTATTGAATAATCTATTACCACTACTTGAAGAGAAGATTACAACACTTCCAGATGGACAGGTACTGTAGATGAAGATTGAATGAAGAGATTACGGTAGTCATTGAATGAAGAAATTACGGTAGTCATTGAATGAAGAAATTACGGTAGTCATTGAATGAAGAAATTACGGTAGTCATTGAATGAAGATATTACGGTAGTCATTCAGGCATATGATAATCAAAGACAAGGTCTAGTTGTATTATTGGGTACACTAGCACGATATATTGATGATGAGGACAAAGTAAGATCAATCAGTCAAAGATTGGTTGAAGCATTGAGGACTCCTTCACAGAAGGTACATCATATTATATGATACTGTAGATGAGATATTGATTTGTAGGTACAAGAAGCAGTATCAACATGTCTTGCTCCTCTTGTTCCATTCCTTCCCAATTCTTATGAACTATTGGCTCTTATGCAGAAGGTTCATTCCATTCTACAGTACTTTTATCAATTCATTGATTGATGATTACAGTTGATATTCGAAGGAGCTACATATGGAGAGAGAAGAGGAGCAGCATATGGTGTTGCTGGATTAGTTAAAGGATTGGGTATTCCATCTGTTAGAGAAAATGATTTCATCCAGAAAGTAGAAGTATCTCTTACTGAGAAAGATCCTAAGAAGAAGTAAGATATATTGTATCGATGAGTATAATTATGATTCAATTGAATTGTTTACAGACAAGGAGCACTTCTTACTCTTGAAATGCTTTCATCTACTGTTGGGAAACTATTTGAACCTTATCTAATCAAAGTATAACTAATTGAATAGATATAATGAATGATATGATTGTAAATTATAGTGTCTTCCTGGTCTCCTCTTATGCTTTGGTGATAATGATGAATCAGTTCGTAATGCAGCACAACAAGGAGCACAAGCTGCTATGAGAAGTCTTACACCTCATGGAGTTAAATGTATTCTTCCTAAGGTATAACCATAATTTACCTGTCATCTTATCTCATATTATTCATTTAGGTCTTGGATTCACTCGAGAATGATAATTGGCGTACAAAATGTGCAGGAGTGGATCTATTGGGTGCTATGGCATTCTGTGCTCCTAAACAATTGTCATCTTGTCTACCTACTATTGTTCCTAAACTCATTGAAGTACTTGCTGATTCACATTCAAAGGTACTGTAGATGAAGTGATTGATTGATTGATTGATTGATGGATGGATGGATTGATTGATTGATTGATTGATTGATTGATGGATTGATTGATTGATTGATTGATGGATGGATTGATTGATTGATTGATTGATTGATGGATGGATGGATTGATTGATTGATTGATTGATTGGATGGATGATATTGATAGGTGAGAGCATCAGGAGAAAGTGCATTGAAGAAGATTGGAAGTGTAATTCAAAATCCAGAGATCCTTGGAGTATCCAATCAGATCATGCAGGTATACTATATTGTATTCTAGTCTATTAATCCATCTATCTATCTATATCTATTAAGGGTCTTATTGATCCAGCTACGAAGACAAGTTTCTCATTGAATACAATTGTCAATACTAAGGTATCAATCAATACATATAGACAATCTAATTATTCATCTTATTTATAATTTCAGTTCATTCATTACATTGATGCAGCATCATTAGCTCTCATTATGCCTATTGTTCGTCGTGCTTTCGAAGATAGAAACTCTGAAACTAGAAGACTTGCTGCACAAATCATATCTAATATCTATAAACTATCAGAGGATAAGGTAACTACGGTGATGTTAAAGATCCAAGATCAATATCTTTTTATTTATAGGATATGGAACCATATTTGGGTGCACTTGTACCAGGTCTTCAGAAGGCATTGATGGATCCTGTACCTGAGATTCGTACTGTTGCTGCAAAGGCATTAGGAGCTGTTGTATCTAGAAGTAAAGGAGATACAAGCAAGAAGTTACACACTACAATCATTCCATGGCTCAAGGATAAACTTGTTAGTACTCTATATCTATATATAGATAGATAATGATTGATATTGATTGAAGATCTCTGAATCATCTACAGTGGATCGATCAGGAGCAGCACAAGGTTTATCTGAAGTATTGGCTGGAGTTGGAACTGATCAATTGGATTATGTCATGCCTGAGATTATTCAAGCTACTGAGAGTACTCAGGTATTCATTGTATATCGATTGATTGATTGATCGATTGAATGATTGATTGATTGATGGATTGATTGATTGATTGATTGATTGATGGAATGATTGATTGATTGATTGATTGATTGATTGATGGATGGATTGATTGATTGATTGATTGATTGATTGATTGATTGATGGATTGATTGATTGATTGATTGATTGATTGATTGATTGATTGATTGATCGATTGATTGATTGATTGATCGATTGATTGATTGATTGATTGATTGATTGATTGATTGATTGATTGATCGATTGATTGAATGATTGATCGATTGATTGAATGATTGATTGAATGATTGATCGATTGATTGAATGATTGATCGATTGATTGATTGAATGATTGATCGATTGATTGATTGAATGATTGATCGATTGATCGATTGATTGATTGATTTATCGATTGATTGATTGATTGATTGATTGATTGATTGATTGAAGGTATCACCGGAGACTCGTGATGGATACATTCTAATGTATATCTATCTTCCTATGGTATTTGGTGAAAGATTCATTCCTTATCTTCCTCAAGTTGTTCCTTCCATTCTTCGTGCTCTTGCTGATGAGAATGAGTATCTTACTTCATTATCATATCTATCAATCATATCTTTATCTATATTCTCATATCAGATATGTTCGTGCATCAGCTCTCAAGGCAGGTCAACGTCTAATCAATCAATTTGTTTCTCATGCTCGTAAAATGCTTCTACCCCAATTACAAGAAGCTCTCATTGATGAAAATTGGCGTATTCGTCATGCAGGAGTTACTCTTATCGGAGATTTCTTATTCAATATTTCTGGTATACTGTATATATATATTGATTGTTAATATGATAATATTGAATTGATAGGTATCACTGGTAAATCAACATCTGATACATCAAATGAAGATGATACAATGGGAATGGAACAAGCTGGAAAGACTGTAGTGAGAGCACTTGGACAGAAATGTAGAGATGATGTCATTGCTGCACTTTATCTATTGAGGTATTCAATCGATGAGGATATACTGTAGATGATATTGATTATAGATCTGATGTAGCACTTATGGTACGTCAAGGATCATCTCATGTATGGAAGATGATTGTATCGAATACACCACGAACACTCAAGGAGATAATGAAGAATCTATTTGAGAAGGTAGAAGATGATCATAGGTCGAATAGCTAGGTTATCGGTTTTCAAAATGCGGTCAGGTTTTTCGATTTTTGGCAAATTAGGCTCAAAATGCGGTCAGGTTTTTCGATTTTTGTAATATTTTGGCTCAAAATGCGGTCAGGTTTTACGATATTTTGGGATATTTTGGCTCAAAATGCGGTCAGGCTTGGTGCTTTGTAACATACTTTTCGACCTATGAAGATGATTAGATCATTCATCGTATATGGAGATATATTGTAGGTATTGGAAGCATTGGCATCTTCGTGTGATGAAAGACAACAAACAGGAGCAAGATGTTTAGGAGAACTTGTACGTAAAATGGGAGAAAAGATTATACTAGAGGTACTGTATATCTATATATATTATAGTTATTGATTGATTTGTATTAGGTTCTTCCCGTACTCGATGAATATCTTGAATCTGAAGATGTTGAGAAGAGAATTGGAGTAGCAGTTGCACTCCATGAGATCATTGCTAATATGAGCAAGGTATTCAATCAATATTTATATTGATTATTGATTGATTTGATTAAAGGAAGTACTATCTCATTATCTTTCTCAAATTGTTATTCCTATTCGTAAAGCTCTTAGTGATGAAGATGATCAAGTTAGAGAATCAGCTGCTAAGACATTCCATGTATTCTATAATGTAAGTTGATTCTATTGAATATTCAATTCATTATATGTATATAGAATGTTGGAATGGAAGCATATGATGAAGTGATAGCTCCTCTTCTTGATCAATTGACTGATGAAAGAGATGCAACACTCGAAGGACTTGCTGCTGTTATGACATCTAATAGCAGGTATCTATCTATCTATATTATACAGTACCTATTCATTATTCTATACATCTCTCGTGAACCTAATACGAACTAAAGGCCAGTTTTGTTATGTAAAATAGAATACTAGAAGCTCGTATCAGTATGAAAATGATCATGCGAACCGTCCATTACAAAAACTAATCACATCATTTAATGTTGTCTGTGAAGCTTGGAAAATGCACTAAAATGCGACAACGAAATTCAGAAGTTAAGGTGGAAAATTCCCAAAATCCTCTTAGCTCGAAAATGATGTTTTTTTTAACACTTTAAAAGAGTTATAACTCGTTTTTTTTTCATCGAAAACAACTAGATTTGACTGATCATTCATTCGAGTGATTTCTATATATCCATTCAGAACCATGCTACCATACGTACTACCACGATTGACAAAGAAACCAGTGAAGGTAGTTTGATCTTTGATCTTTGATCTTTGTATCTATTTAATATATTATAGATCAATGCATTGTGTACATTGGCTGCAGCATCGGGTGATTCACTTGGTAGACAATTGAGTCGTATTCTTGATTCATTATTGGCAGCTTCTGAGAAGAATGATCAATATGAACCAGTTAGTCTATGATCTAATCTATCTATCTCATATATTGATTAATTGATTGATTATAGATGATTGAACCATGTGAAGAAGTAGTATTATCAGTGACAGATGAAGAAGGAGTAGCATTCCTTCTTGAGTATGTATTTGAGAAAGCAAAGAAAGGAAATGTTCCTTGTGCTGGTTAGTATATCTAAAGTTATCCATATTATATATGATATAATATATTATCTTGAGTTCTTCTTCATACATTTATTGAGAAGACTACTGCTGATCTTGACGAATTCATTGATCAAATCATTACTGGTTGTTTACAATTGTATGAATCTATCCATCTATCCATCATATTCTATCATACAATATCTTTATAGATATTCCACCACTAATGAACAAATAGCTGATCATATTATTCTTGCATTACTTTCATTTGGAAAGAAGATGGATGCTAATCAACAAATGGATGCTATCCCTTTGGCCAGAAAGGTTATATTTTATCCAATCTATATAGTTGATGATAAATAATATAGATGATTGGAAATCTTCAAATGAATTGTCGTGGAAAGCAATTACTTGGATTAACTCATCCTAAATCATTGAATGTTCTTGTTACATTCTTCAGAGAAGGAGTTCTGCAAGGTATCATCTATTGTCACTCTAAATATTCTTTTATATATTTCTGTTATTAAAGTGATTGAAACCATTAGTACAATCTCAATTGATTTGTAGGTTCTGTTGATATGAAGGCAACATCAGCAGAAGCATTAGGTGTATTAGTATCAATGTCAACATCAGAAGCAGTTAAACCTCATGTTGTTAATATAACTGGTCCATTGATACGTGTATTGGGTGATCGATTCCCTCCTAATGTCAAGAGTTGTATTCTGTCTTGTCTATCTCAACTACTTGATAAGGTCACACTTGATACTCATTCATTCATTCATTCATTCAATCAATATTACAGGTATCTCCTCTTCTTCGTCCCTTCCTTCCTCAATTACAATCTACTTTCCTTAAATCTTTACAAGATGGTGCATCAAGACCTGTTCGTCTATCATCAGCTGGTATGTCTTCCAATCCCCTCTCCTATCTACAGTATTCCTACCCCTCCATTCCCCTCTCCTATCTACCGTATTCCTACCCTTCCATTCCCCTCTCCTATCTACCGTATTCTTACCCCTCCATTCCCCTCTCCTATCTACCGTATTCCTACCCTTCCATTCCCCTCTCCTATCTACCGTATTCTTACCCCTCCATTCCCCTCTCCTATCTACAGTATTCCTACCCCTCCATTCCCCTCTCCTATCTACCGTATTCCTACCCTTCCATTCCCCTCTCCTATCTACCGTATTCCTACCCTTCCATTCCCCTCTCCTATCTACCGTATTCTTACCCCTCCATTCCCCTCTCCTATCTACCGTATCCTTACCCCTCCATTCCCCTCTCCTATCTACCGTATTCCTACCCTTCCATTCCCCTCTCCTATCTACAGTATTCCTACCCCTCCATTCCCCTCTCCTATCTACCGTATTCCTACCCTTCCATTCCCCTCTCCTATCTACCGTATTCCTACCCTTCCATTCCCCTCTCCTATCTACTGTATTCTTACCCCTCCATTCCCCTCTCCTATCTACAGTATTCCTACCCCTCCATTCCCCTCTCCTATCTACCGTATTCCTACCCTTCCATTCCCCTCTCCTATCTACCGTATTCCTACCCTTCCATTCCCCTCTCCTATCTACCGTATTCTTACCCCTCCATTCCCCTCTCCTATCTACAGTATTCCTACCCCTATTCCCCTCTCCTATCTACCGTATTCCTACCCTTCCATTCCCCTCTCCTATCTACCGTATTCTTACCCCTCCATTCCCCTCTCCTATCTACAGTATTCCTACCCCTCCATTCCCCTCTCCTATCTACCGTATTCCTACCCTTCCATTCCCCTCTCCTATCTACCGTATTCCTACCCTTCCATTCCCCTCTCCTATCTACCGTATTCTTACCCCTCCATTCCCCTCTCCTAGCTACAGTATTCCTACCCCTCCATTCCCCTCTCCTATCTACCGTATTCCTACCCTTCCATTCCCCTCTCCTATCTACCGTATTCCTACCCTTCCATTCCCCTCTCCTATCTACCGTATTCTTACCCCTCCATTCCCCTCTCCTATCTACAGTATTCCTACCCCTCCATTCCCCTCTCCTATCTACCGTATTCCTACCCTTCCATTCCCCTCTCCTATCTACCGTATTCTTACCCCTCCATTCCCCTCTCCTATCTACAGTATTCCTACCCCTCCATTCCCCTCTCCTATCTACCGTATTCCTACCCTTCCATTCCCCTCTCCTATCTACCGTATTCCTACCCTTCCATTCCCCTCTCCTATCTACCGTATTCTTACCCCTCCATTCCCCTCTCCTATCTACAGTATTCCTACCCCTCCATTCCCCTCTCCTATCTACCGTATTCCTACCCTTCCATTCCCCTCTCCTATCTACCGTATTCCTACCCTTCCATTCCCCTCTCCTATCTACCGTATTCTTACCCCTCCATTCCCCTCTCCTATCTACAGTATTCCTACCCCTCCATTCCCCTCTCCTATCTACCGCATTCCTACCCTTCCATTCCCCTCTCCTATCTACCGTATTCCTACCCTTCCATTCCCCTCTCCTATCTACCGTATTCTTACCCCTCCATTCCCCTCTCCTATCTACAGTATTCCTACCCCTCCATTCCCCTCTCCTATCTACCGTATTCCTACCCTTCCATTCCCCTCTCCTATCTACCGTATTCCTACCCTTCCATTCCCCTCTCCTATCTACCGTATTCTTACCCCTCCATTCCCCTCTCCTATCTACAGTATTCCTACCCCTCCATTCCCCTCTCCTATCTACCGTATTCCTACCCTTCCATTCCCCTCTCCTATCTACCGTATTCCTACCCTTCCATTCCCCTCTCCTATCTACAGTATTCCTACCCCTCCATTTCCCTCTCCTATCTACCGCATTCCTACCCTTCCATTCCCCTCTCCTATCTACCGTATTCCTACCCTTCCATTCCCCTCTCCTATCTACCGTATTCCTACCCTTCCATTCCCCTCTCCTATCTACCGTATTCCTACCCCTCCATTCCCCTCTCCTATCTACCGTATTCTTACCCCTCCATTCCCCTCTCCTATCTACCGTATTCCTACCCCTCCATTCCCCTCTCCTATCTACCGTATTCCTACCCCTCCATTCCCCTCTCCTATCTACCGTATTCCTACCCCTCCATTCCCCTCTCCTATCTACCGTATTCTTACCCCTCCATTCCCCTCTCCTATCTACCGTATTCTTACCCCTCCATTCCCCTCTCCTATCTACCGTATTCTTACCCCTCCATTCCCCTCTCCTATCTACCGTATTCCTACCCTTCCATTCCCCTCTCCTATCTACCGTATTCCTACCCCTCCATTCGCCTCTCCTATCTACCGTATTCTTACCCCTCCATTCCCCTCTCCTATCTACCGTATTCCTACCCCTCCATTCCCCTCTCCTATCTACCGTATTCCTACCCCTCCATTCACCTCTCCTATCTACCGTATTCCTACCCCTCCATTCCCCTCTCCTATCTACCGTATTCCTACCCCTCCATTCCCCTCTCCTATCTACCGTATTCCTCATCCTCGTTCTACAGTATTCCTCATTCATTCCTTTCAGGAGCAATAGCTCGGCTAGTTCGTCTATCCCCTAAACCTGAACCAATATTCACTGAAATGGTCAAGACTATTGCTATCAGTAATGATAAACAACTACTGTAAGTTAATCATGATTAGTATTTTATCGTTGTTATCATTTATTCCATATTCCAACCTTTGTATACAACTGTTATGATAGATATATTGTTCAATTGGAATAATGAATCAATGAATCAGTGGAATATTTGATTATATATATATATATATATTTATTTATTTAGCGAGACAACTCTAGTAGCTGCTCGATCTGTGGTTGAGAATGCTCTACCCAATGCATTATCACAATCAGGTCTACAAGATGGATTGAAGGTATTCGATATCTCATTCATCACTCTATTTATATATAATGATTTAGGCATCATTGACATGTATCAGTGGAGATAGTGGATCAGATTTAGATGAATCAATCACTGGAATAGCTGGAGCATTAGCTGGACAATGTTGTTTGAAATTGGGAGAGAATGCTATTAAGAATCTATTAAATGGTATGTGGATATATCACGGGTCTCCGGTAAAAGTGTAGCAACGCCTGCCACTAGGAAATTTTTTTTGTCTCCGATTTCGATGAAAGTCGGTCAGTGGGTGTGGTTGGGGGTCATGAGAAGGCAGAATCATTTATATTTTTTTGAAAAAGTAATTGAACAACTTTGAAGTGAGATACGATCAAAAACGGAAAGTGATCTAAAATCGACCAAGTCCATGAGCTACCTAGTAATCGACCCTGAGGGCCAAGAGATACGGGCAATGAACTAGATAGTGATATTCTGCGTGGTTTGAAGAAATAATTTTTGCAATAATACGGATGATCTCAAGAGAAAATTTTCGAGAACAGGTCACCTTTTTGGTAAAATAATCTGCTTTTCGCGTTTTTCGCCCTGAAGACGACTTAGCAGCGAACGGGTCATAAACAACTTTTTTGAAGAGCATTCGAATACGGTTCGAATGACACCTGTCAGCTCGGTGTACGATGAAAATGAACCGAGTTATGATCATTTTCATGGTAGATCACAAAAAATCGATAATCTGCAATTTTGGCCAAATCAAGTGGCTATGCCTTCTCATGACCCCCAACCACACCCACTGACCGACTTTCATCGAAATCGGAGACAAAAAAAATTTTCCTAGTGGCAGAGCCGTACGTTTTTGCTACACCTTTACAGGAGACCCGTGATATGATATATGGTCGAGACAATATTACAAATGACTAACATATTACCATACGATATTGCATTCCATCCTATTGTACATACAGAATGTAGTGAATATTTAGTTACTAACTATTATGATTCTTTGAAATGATATGATATTGTTGTGTATATTGTAGATATGACGTCATCATCATCAAGTATACGTAAGAGAACATGGGCTGCATATGGAATACAAGAGATGACTCGTTCATCTATATCAACTATATATACATCAGAGCTATCATCTATTCTTGTATCATCTATTATAACTGCAATACAAAGTGATGCAACAGTAGCATCATGTGCTCTAAGAGCTTCTTCTTATATACTCATTTCGTATGTTTCAATATACTATTCATATTCTTCATTTATCATATTCATTTATAGTGATTTTTCATCTCCTGATTTAACTCTTCTTTCTTCTGTTGGAAGAGCGATCAATCATCAATCTATCGATGTTAGGAAAGTTGTTGGAATTGCCTTAGCCCATGTATTCGCTAAGTTAGATACTGTATTGGATAACGCTCTTCTCAAGGTAAGATAACGGTAGATGGAGTATTGTATATGAATATTGATTGATTGTAGGGAGTAGTACCTCATCTAGTAAATGGAACAAAGGAATCAAATAGTGGAGTAAGATGTGCATCAGAATTAGCTCTAGTATATGCACTTGGTCTTAATAAAGGAGAAGAATCATTCAATCAATATCTATGTTCATGTGAAGGAGCGGCTAAGAATGTATTATCTGAAGTACATAAAACATTAGCTAGAGTTGTGAGAAATGGTGATATTACTATTGAACAACTTGATAATATCCTATGTGTACCATAAATACTCTTACCTCCTATATATCTCCCTTTCCTCTATTATACTATCCCTTCTAGTTTAATTACTCTTCTTTTCACTATAAACTTAATTATTTCATTCATTGTTTTGTTATTGCTAAATGTGACGTTGTAGTGGGGGATAGTTTCTTTTGTTTCTTACATTCAATCTTATTTTCATTTTAAAGAGTATTATTATAGTTAGTTACCCATTGAGATATTTAATTGTTTCCTCTTTCTAGGATTGTTTTATTTTCTTTTCTTCTTCTATTTTCTTTTCATTGTTATTGTTTTTTTCGTTGTGTTGAAAGGATAAAAGATTAACGAGTACTTTATTGATTTATTTTTAGAAGGTAGATATAATACCTTGTATGCTACTGAGAGAGATCATACATGTACAGTGGGATACAGTATCAACTGTATGAATACAGTATGATACAGAGATGAATTCATCAATACGTGAAGGTTTACGTGCAATAGTAGGATTAGAAGTACATGTTCAATTATCAACTCGAAGTAAAGTATTCTCACGTGGTTTAACATCATCATTAGGACCTAATGAGAGTATTGTACCATTAGATGTTGCATTCCCTGGAGTTCTTCCTATTCCTTCTAAACAATCTATAGAGGTATCTATTCAAATTAATTATGTTAATTTGATTAGATATGTTCATCTCCATTAATTGTTGTGTCTGACATTCGTATGGTAATTAGATTAGTTTGAGACAATAATAAGATTATATTAACATATTAGATGATATGATGATTTGTATTGTAGTTGGCATTGAGAACTTCTCTTCTATTCAATTGTTCTATTTCATCCCATTCATGGTTCGATCGGAAACATTACTTCTATGCAGATATGCCTGCTGGATATCAGGTATATTATCTTATTATTATCGATTGATTGATTGATTATATTGCAGATCACCCAACATGAACAACCAATCGCTAGAGATGGACAAATAAATGTATTCATTCTAGAAGAAAATATTAAGAAGAGTAAAATGGTAAGGATGAATGAATTGATTGATGATATGAGATTAGTTAAGGTTGATGTAATACAAGTACAAATAGAACATGATAGTGGAAAGAGTATTCATGATGATAATTCAAGTCTTATTGATCTTAATCGAAGTGGTAATCATTATATTTATTCCATTATCGATTGATTGATTGATTGATTAATATAGGATGTGGTCTTGTGGAAATTGTAACAAGTCCTTGTTTCTCAAATGGAATTGAAGCATCTTCATTCATTCGTCAATTAAGATTATTATTGATCCATCATAGAATATGTGATGGGCAAATGCATAGTTAGTCATGAATATTGATTGATTTGAATGATAGATTGATTAAGAGGGACAATTACGAGTTGATGCAAATGTATCATTGATGACTAATAAATGGAATGGACAACGAACTGAGATTAAGAATATGAATAGGTAATTGTAATATGTGAATGAAAGAATGAATGAATTGAGTATTGTTTAGTGTTGGAGATGTTCATAATGCAATTGATTATGAGATACGAAGACAGAAAGAAGTATTGAATAAAGGAGAAGATATTGTATTCGAGACTAGAACTGTTGATACTAAAGGGTATGTAGTCTATTCCATCTATCATCCATCCATATTCATTCATTCAGTCGTACTGTATGTATGAGAGAAAAAGAAAGAATTGATTATCGATTCATGCATGAACCGAATATTCCTCCAATCAAGGTAAACTCAAAGGAAATCCAAATCTAATCAATATCGATTGATTATTATAGATATCAAATTCATTACTGGATCAATCAATAAAGTTTATAAAGTCTTCAATTCCTTTACACGAACGATTGATAAATGATTGTGGTTTGCTACTGTACTTGTATACTATATTGATTAAACACTTATCAGGTTTCTCTCCTCATTCAGCAGTTCATTTAAGTGAAGAAGATAGTTTATCTCTATTCATTAATGAATGTATTAAAGTAAATGAAGGAAAGACTTTATCATATATAAGAGGTCCTCTATTCATGGAATGGTTAATGGAAGTTAAACAAATATGTCAGAGAAGGAGAATTGTCTATCCACCTACAGGGTATCTAGTTGATCATTATTACAGTATACCTTCATCTTTTAGATATTCATTTCATATTCAATTCATTCATACTATTCTATTAGTAAAAGATGAGAAAGTTACTAAATTAAGTGCATTAGATGCTATTAAAGAATTCTTAGATGGAAAATACTATGAAAAGGCAGAAACGGTAAGATTATTGATTTGATTGATTTGATTGATTTGATTGATTTGATTGATTTGATTGATTTGATTGATTTGATTGATTTGATTGATTTGATTGATTTGATTGATTTGATTGATTTGATTGATTTGATTGATTTGATTGATTTGATTGATTTGATTGATTTGATTGATTTGATTGATTTGATTGATTTGATTGATTTGATTGATTATAGTATATTATAGTGGTTTGAGAGAAGAGATCAATGGAGAATTAGAGATGAAGAAGAAATGAAAAGGTTGATTGTAGAAGTTATTGATAAATGGAATGAGAAAGAGAAGTTAGTTGATTATTGATAATATTCTATTTTTAAATGCTCCTTCCATCCCGCCGTGAAATTGCAATTTTTGGAACAAGACCTAAAGTATTTTCATGGTTTTCTTCGAATAGGAAATTTGAAAATATACTATTAGGGTGTGTCATAAGTTCGGTAAATTTTTCCCAGAACACAATAAAATGTAAATATTTTTTGCCTCAATCAATGATGGAAGCCAATATACTCCCCGTCGGCATCCACCGTCTCTTACCATCGTTCAGCCAGCTTGCGGATGCCATCTTTCCTAAACCCTTTCGGCCGCGAGTCAATCCATGACCTGATCTGGCACTCGAGTTCGGCATTCTTATCGATCTTCTTCCCGGTGGGGAAGGACTGCAGGCTGCGGAAGGCATGGTAGTCGGGAGGGGAGATGTCAGGGGAGTACGGTGGGTGAGGAATGTGGTCGAAGCCCAACTGCTGTTGCTTGGCCGAGGCAACTTTCGCCACATGGGGTCTGGCGTTGTCGAAGAGATGTTGCTTCTGGAGGCGTGGCGGTCGGACCAGAGGGAGTATCTTGCCCACCTCCTCCAGTTCGTTGCAGGGGTCCCTCGCGGTCACCATGTTGCCCTTATTCAGGACCGTCCAGTATACGGGGCCGTGGGAGCAATACCAGAAGCTGAGCAAACGCTTCTTTCCATGCACATCGCGACGAACGAAAGTTAGCACTGGTTCCCCAGGCGAGACCCAGACGGTGGTCTTGGCAGGGTTCTTGTAGAGGCAGTACTTCACGTCTTGGGTGACTATGGAGTCCAGACTCCTCAGCCTTGGGAAACGGGATAGGTTTGCGAGACAGGCTTTTTCTTCTGGCCAGGGGTCAGTTCGTGGGGGGCTTGGTTGGGAAGTCGGCGTTTCTTTCCATGAACACGCAGGATCCTGTGGGTGGTCTTGAGAGAAGTGTGGGTGGTGGCCGCCAATTTGCGACAGGATATGGGGTTCCACTTGAGGGCTGCGAGGACAGGCCTTGGGACCACTGTCACAGGGCGACCCGACCTCGGCTTGTCTTCCACATTCTTGTCGCCCAAAGAGAAGCGATGGAACCACTTGTGGACTGTCTTTAGGCAGGGGGCATAACGACCATGTCTTTTCACCAGTTCCTCTTGGGCAGCCTTGCTCTTGACACCCGAACGGAAGAGATCACAAATAGACTCGCGGATGTGGGTCTGAGTGGGTTTTGGAAACAGAGCCATTACAAGTAGAATGAATGTTATACAATGGGGCAAAAACAAAAACATAGCAAAGTGTTAGAGGTATTCAATGAGGGTGCGAACCCGATACACGAACAACACGTAAATGAGAAAACTTAATTCGAGGAAAAAATTACCGAACTTATGACACACCCTAATATGAATAAAGTTGCATGTTTTTTTTCACTATTTTGGAAATTAAGTGGACAAAAATGAATGAAAGGACTGTTAATTAATGATATTATATAATATTAGTTGAGGAATATTATTATCATGAATTATCGATGGCATTATAGGGTAAAGGGTCGTGAAGGAAATAAGAAGATATTACAAAGAATGAGGAATGAAGTGATTATAAGAACAGAGAAGAGAATAGATGTTGATGATGTTAGAAGATTGATTGATATTATACTAAAAGAATGTATTAATATGATGGAATAGAGTATATTGATTAGATATTGATTGATTGTGTCATTGATAAAGTTATTTCTTTCTTTGTATATTGTGGAATGTGGTTGAATACGTTGTGAATAACTCGTCTGAGTATTTTGATGGTTACTGTAATCATTATTATTACCATATAACTATTGATTTGTGTATTCATATTATGATCTATCCATACAATACATTGTTGTTGTATTGAATGCATCTTGATCTCCCTCTATATGTATCTCCTCTCATGGCTTCTTCACCTAGTAGATAGATGGAAGAGGGATAGATAGTAGGAAGAGTAAGAGAAGAAGATGAGATGGAAGAGAAGAGAAAGATGATGATGATGAAGGAAAGAAGAAGAAGAGAGAGTGTACATTCTCCTTCTTCGTATCGTTGTACATCTTCTTTATACCACAATGAATGAATTCATTCCCCTTCTCTTCCCTTATTCCTTTTCACTTCTTCATTCTATCATAATCTACTTCTTCTTCTTTCTCATATCATCCATATCTATCTCCTATTCATTCTATTGACATATATTGTATTAGATGGATGATATTCCTCCACTTCATCATCAATCAATTCTATTAAATTCATCATCTTCATCTATTCCTTCTTCTTCTTCTTCTTCTTCTTCATTATCATATCTTCCATGTCTATTATGTTCATCAGGTAAGTATTCTTCATCTTCTTCATCTATTCATCAATATGTTCATCTACAGATACTGCTTCATCTCTTCCTTCTCCTCCTTCTCTCGATGATTCTACTAAGAAGAGATTACGTCAACATCTAATACAAGTACTACAGTATCTCTTCTCTCATATTCTACAGTAATCTATTGTTTTTTTTCAGTTTCATTCAACCGTAGTGGCATCAGCATTTCTTCATCCAAATCCATTAGATTCAATCCATTTCTGGTTGATGACTTGTGCTGATTATGATGTATCAACTTCATCTCCAATCATTGTATGAATATTTATTCCTTCCATCTTCATCTTGATATCATTCCATATCTCTTCATATTCTCCATAGATACATGAATGTATAGAGATGGATATGATATCTTCTACCTCTCTATCTATCTATCTATCGTCTATCTCATCCATTCTATTCTATTCATCTCTCATACCATATCGATCTCTTTCATTTCCTTCTTCATCATCTTCATCTTCTACTCTATGTGTCATCATCAGATTCTTCTCTTATCTTTCTATTTCTTCTTTCTCTTCTCTTCTTCTCTTTGATCTCTCAAATACATATCTAATATTCAGTAACAATGATAACTTTCCTTTCTCTTCATCTTCTTTCTTTATCTTCTTTCCTTTTCTCTAATCCGCACAATTCTATGAAATGATATTGATGAAATGAATAGAAATAGTATTAGATGATGTGTATTATAGGATGAAAATGATGAATGGAATAATTATTCATTACAAGATATACTCAATGTGATATTGGGTGGAGGATCATCTATTGATACCATTGTAAGTTTATTAGAGTGGATATACTAATCAAGGAATACTGTAGTCACACATACTGTAGATTCTAATATGATATCGATTGATTATAGAATACTGTAGTCGATGAAAAGAAGAGAGGTCTAAAGAGAAAAGTGAATGATGATAATGAATATGGAATAAATAGTGAGATTAATATAAAGAAAGAAGAAGATAATGAGGTTACTTAGAGATTACTGTAGATTAGATTATGATTATTGATTGATATTATAGATTATTGATTGGAGTGAATCAATGAATGGATTAAATTCTCCATTTAATACATTGATTAGTGATGAAATAAAGAAGATATCATCTAATAATAACAATGTTCAATCATCCACTGATAGAATATGTCATTTGTGTTGTGAAGAAAGCAGGTACACTTCACGTTAGTTCAAAATGTGAAAGAGATGGGAATAGTGGGGCAAAGGGAATGCTGAAGGCGACCTTCCAAATCTGTGGTGCGCGGCTTGGTGTGTTTTCGAAATAATGAGACGATAGTCATTAGTCAGAGCGGCGCACCTCAGACAGTTTTGGTGGCGCGGCGGAAAGTGCGACAGAGACAATCATTGGATGCCATAGCGCACGCACATCCTCTCTAATGAATCCCACCAAACCCGTCTGGCATCCGCCGCGACCTCTTTATATTCAATCTTTTTTCTACAACTTTTTCCAGCGGTGGAAAACGGTATTTCATTGGTGCCTTGCTATTACAGAGGCTGAACTAACGTGACTTTTAGATATATCATAAACATATTGGAAGTATCGACCATCTCTATCTATATATTAGGCGACGACATAAATAACGCTCGTTTTTCCCTCTCCCAAAAAATTATCATAAAATTTTAACAAAGCATGATGGATTCTGGAAATATTCTCCGTTCGGATGGATGACCTTCTGCCTTTTACCCGGAAGTTTATGGATTCATTCGTGATAAAAGGACTGGAGATAATTCTGGAAATAGGTGTCGAGTACGGTATAGATAGTGGTTAGGAATTTGAAGCTTTGCGCTTTGACGAAGTGATGGAGCGCCGGGAAGAGGTGACAACTAGGGTGGCGAAAATGATTCATGATTATTCGTCCACTTTAGCGGTCTAGAGTGAGTATTCACGGGAGAGGCATTTACGACCGCTCTCTCGGCGAATGAGTTGTTAGAAGAAAGGCCAATGCGAATGAGTCAAAAAAAGCGAGTCGAGTGCGAGTCAGACCGCTTTCTCAGCCCTCCTTTCACCAAATTTTCTTGACTCACTTCGACTCGCAAAAAAGCGAATATTCGCAGGTAGACCGGTCAACTGTCACTTGGAATGAATAATCGCAAGGAAAGTGAGCCACTCATTTTAGGCCATATAAATGAATATTCATGAATCATTTTCGCCACCCTAGTGACAACCATAGTCGGCAATGTCGGGTGAGTACATAGGGTGGGGGAGTACAGTTCATTCATATCCCGTTAGCTCAGCATGGGTCGTTTTTCAGGTATGATGTCGAGCGTTGTCATGTTGAAATTAGCTCTGAGTGTCCTTCCCGCGTGATTGTTCGAGGTGGAGTCTTAGCTTCCGCAGCTGGAGAGTGTGGACATGTGCCGTGATTGTCGTACCCTCGGGGAGGAGTTCCCAGTACTCGACTCCCCGTACCGAATACCAGATATACAACATCACTTTTTGGCGGTGAAAATCGGGTTTGGGGGCATCTTCTGGCTATTCGCGCTGACCGAACCACAGTCTCCTTGGCTCTTCGTAATCGTAGAGCACCCACTTGTTATCACCGGTTATAACGTTGACCAGCCAAACAAGCCGGCGACGTAGAGTTAGAAAAGTCTTTGACATGTCCAGTCGGCGATCTTTGTCGTAGTCGGCTAGGACGTGGGGTAGACATCTTCCCTATTTTAACTTGTTTCCGAGAGTGTGAAGACCATGTACCACAGTGCTCTGGTTGACCCCAAGTGCCATTGCAATATTACCGGTATCGGGATACGGATCAGCCTCTACCTCTTAGAGCAATCGATCGAGACCGACTTCCACAGGGCAACCGGGTTGATTTTCATCTTCGATGAAAAAGTCCTGTTTCTCGAATTTGACGACCCACTTTCTCATAGGTGTTATGTGAGGCACATGTGAGGGGTACACCTCTGCTAGGCGAGGTTGGAAGTCAGGGTGTTTCAAGCCGGAGAGGAAGAGGAATAAAATAACGTTGCGAATGTGAATTCCGTCGGGGGCGAAATCGTGCGGTTTTCTCGCCTGGAGGACACGCGGGAACTGAATCGAAAACATCCGCAGGATATTCGAGGGACAGCCTATCTAGTATAAACAGCATGGATGCTGGCAATAATAACAGAGCAAGAACGATGCGATTGAAGTTGAGACTAAAAAACGAGCGTTACTTATGTCGTCACCTAATACATCTTTGATCTTTGATCTTTATAGATATCCTGGTCGTCACATTGCACAGAAACATTTGAGTAAATCTCTATATGAATGTCCAATTTGTGAATCATTTGGAAGCTATGAAGCATGTACTGTACAGAAACATATACTCAAGGTATTATATATCTATCCATTCATTTATTCATTTATTCATTTATTGTTCAGCTTCATCCTGATTCTGGGGCTGAGATAATTTCAAATCTGGATAAATATTCAGATGAGATAAGAGAACTTCAGAGTAAATGTTTCCCTAATCGGTAGAGTGAATATGTTTAATCGGAATATTAATTGTATTGTTTAGACCAATGAAATTGGTGAAGAGTGGATCAAATTCAAGTAGACCTCCAAGAGAAAGACATAATTGTAGAATATGTAATGTACAGGTACAATCAATCAATCATATATCCATCAATCATATATTCTATCTATCTATCTATCTATGTAATGTAACAGGTAGCTCAATCGGATCGTCAACGTCATGTATACCATAAACATTTATGTAGAGAAAGAATATTTGAATGTCCTCTTTGTTCATTTCATTCCAATTATGATATCCATCGGGTTAAATGGCATATCAAATGGAAACATCCTGTAAGTTATATATCTATCCATCAATACAATACTTTATTGATTATAGAATGAATCATTATCGATTGATCCAATTAGTCATGAGAATGAATATCATAATGAGATTGAATCATTAAATGAAGAATGTTTCCCTGGTTGGCAACATAGAAGGAAACCATTATTATGTATAGATACTATAGATAGAATAGATAATGATATGATATCAAATGATAATACACCTTCCACTACTATTCTTGATGAGTTAGTTATAATATGAAGTAATGATTATATTAAATGAATGATTTAGAATGAAAGAAGATGATGAAATGATAGTTAAAGATGAAAGAAAAGATAATGAATTAATTAAAAATGATGAGAATGTTAAGTGTCAATTATGTGATAAGGATATTGAGTGAGTTATCATATACCGTATTCTATATCTCCTGTCTACCGTTTCCTGTTTCTCTTATCTACCGTATCCTATTTCTCTTATCTACCGTATCCTGTTTATCTTATCTACCGTATCCTATTTCTCTTATCTACTGTACTCTTATTATAGAGGAACAATATCATTGGTTGATCATGTAGTTGATGAACATATGAATATATTGTTGTATAGTTGTCCATTATGTCATCAAGGATATCATGATGAATCTGATATAAGAGAACATATTAATAAGGTGTAATCAATATATGAATAGATGAATGAATGAATGTATTGAATGTTTAGGTTCATAATGATACTCAATTGAATCCCATATCTAATATGGATAAACACTCTATACAGATTCAATCAATATATTCTATTTGTTTTCCAGGAAAAACACTGAAGGTATTTTATTCATGTTATTCCTATGAGACATTGCTAAATAAAGTAGTGATTTGCTGATTTTTTAAATTGTAATGTATTTGTTGTATATTTGTTATGTTAAGTGTATTGAATCGGTGATTGATCCATCTTCATCTTCTTCTCCTTCATCTACATATCATAATAGAAATATTAATACTCCAACTTTTCCATTAATAGTTAAAGAAGAAGAAGAAGATAAAGTTAAAATAGATGAAATTGAAGTATCTACTCTATCTATAGAAACTATGGATTGGTTAGTTCAATTATTATCATAATTATTAAATTGTATTGAATTAAGTAGTAATGGTTCATCTTCCCTTGGTGAAGATATTAAATGTCAAGAATGTTATGTAGATATAAAGAGTGAAGATAGACAGGTTTTCCATTCTCCATTCTATCTATTAACTCTATTCATTCATCATAGATTCATGTATATCGTTATCATCTAAAGGAAGATAATCTATTTGAATGTCCTCTTTGTTCATATTCTCATGAATCGTCATCATCTGATGTTCGAAGTCATATCAGGAATACACACAAGTAAACTATTTCATTGTTATATAGTGGACAAATAAGTTTTTAACTTATCAAAATATTTTAATTCTTTCTATATAATTAAGATATAAAAATGTATATCCTTTACACTTACAGTAATCCGTTCTTATTATCAAATTCGTTTTCAGTATGATAGTATTAAATATTGATGTAGTATTCTAATATATAATATATTACAGAGATGATCCAGATGTTCATCCTCGTTCGAATATAATGAAATTGAGTAATAAAATAAATGAATGGAATGAGAAATGTTTCCCTGGTTATATCAATAGAAAACTTGCAACGAGTTCATTGGAAGATTTGAATTGGTATCTCATTATCTCTTATCCTTATTAATTTACTCTATCTCTCTATCACTCTATTACTCTATAGTTGTCGTATATGTGGAATCTCCGTACGTCAAACATCTCGTCATATAGCTCAAGTTCATCTACAAATACATCTCCATCAATGTCCTCTTTGTTCATTTGGGGCATCTGAAAGTAGACAAGTAAAGAAACATATGAAGAATGTTCATAAAGATGATGGACAGGTTAACTATCTTATATAATGTAGCTATGATATGTAGATATGATGAATGATATTTGAGGGAATGGAACCAATAGCCAATGTAGTAGCTCGTCGTTATGATTTCTCTTCTCTTCATGACAAATGTTTTCCCGGTCGACCTAAACGTTTATCTAATATAAGAATATCTGAAGAAGGAAAGAGAACCAAATGTAAATTGTGTGGTGGAACATATGCACGAAAGAGAAGAATGAATCATTTACTACAACAACATATTCAGAAGGAATTATTCAAGTGAGATTTTATATTAAATGTTTATAATACGTACGATGGAAAATCTATGTACACATTTGTTAATTTGACAACTTTTGAAGAAGAAACGATAGGATATACACAGTATGACATGATCTATATTGAATGGGAACCATGTAGATATCACGTTATGAGAAGTCTTTCGTTTCAGAGGTCACAAAACAGGCCAAACCATTTATCGATTACTTTTACATTTTCATCATAAGAAGTGAGCGAGAGAACAGACCGATATGATAAGGATATTGGGTATATTATGGGTATATCTTGTCTATGTATTCAGTCTCATTCATACATGGACAACCTTTGCCACTGGAAATTAAAATCGGGTGGGTGGGACGCAAAATTTTCATGTTGGAGTGAATTTTGGCTAAATCGTTTTAGAGCGAATTGCGCCTAGATAGGGAGGGACGTCCGGACGGGTGCCTAGATCGGGTGGGTTCTTGCCGCTAGCGACAATGCCGTCCACGAATGTTAAGTGTTGTAGAATGGACCAATGAAAATTGTGATATAAAAATGTCACATGGACTAGTCGAGTACGAAAATGGGAAATAATGGCAGAAACCATGAGGTTCCAAAAATTTACTTGAGATGTAGATCGGGTCAGTTTTGTTCTTATTTAGGGTCAGTTTTTTTATTCGCAAAAACAATAGATTGTGGGTGGGACGAAAATGTATCCATGAAGTACATAATCGACATTTCATTCCATGAGTATTCTTCCGATATCGGATTAAAGAAATTCAACTAGGATGCCATCATCTTCGTGTTCTTCTTTCATCTACAAAGATATAATATATCATTTTGCCTTAAAAATATCGATAGGAGAGAACTAATGGAGAGGAGAGTTCATTCCAAATGTCAATACAGGGTGCGCCATAATTACCCGGACTGTTGTCTCCATATGATTCTCCCCTTGGGAATGTGACTTGAGTGATATGGTTCATGGTAAAGCTTATCAAGAATATGGGCAGCAGTAGTGTACTAGCGAATCTCACCGTGGTCTCTTTTAGCTCTGACACAGGCCTTGAGTCTTTTCTCATATGCGACTGCCGATTCCCGCAAGTAGTTGTCATAGAGTTCGTCCCATGCCTTGAGAAGGGGAACACTGAGGGAATCGAGGGTCTGGTGCTTGATAGAGGACATCTTGGCCTACAACACCTCCAAGCACTGCAGTCGAGGAGGTTGAGATTGGGGGAGTTCGGAAGTAATTCAATGTGATGGATTTTCCCGAGTGCCTGGGTGAAAAACCACGACTGGGTCAGCTTTGTCATGTCATTGACGACAGAATCTTGCCGAAAGGTCTAGTGGTCCTGACCGAAGTGGGTATGGTATCGGAGTAGAAGCGCGTCTTCGAGGATGTGCTTGGTATAATATGCCTTATTTATCTAGACGCATGGAGTGGCAAAACAAGAGTGGACTTTCCAGTTGGGCAAACAGCAGCTAAAACCTTGGCGTATTGTGGAAGACTGATATGACCCATGACCCCAGCCGTCTTGTAGGATTATTTAAGATCAGAGGTAATGATTCTGTTGTTCTCGATATTCAGGTTGCACGGCGGTTCACTGGAGGGAAATCCCTACATTTAACTTTGTCTTGAAGCCTCCCGCACTACGAAAAATCGGCAAAGTTGTTTTGCACCTGGTGGGATTCGAACCCACGAGGTTCGGATCGCCAGACAAAAGTTCTAACCACTAAGCCATCTCGGCATGCTAAATAACTCGTAGAACTCGATGATGAACGCATGTGGGGTGAGGGACCGCAGCGCGTCGTTGAGCGCGTCGCGTCGCTCCCTCCCCTTACGCTAACTATTACCGTATATAATAATGAACTTTCGTGGTAAGACATTTGTTGAACAATTTATCCTGATTTTTAAAAACTTCGAGTCGCTCTTAACTACTGTCCTTGAACCGCCGTGGGTTGTCTTTGAAGGTAAGATATTCTCTTCGCTGAACATCGTGCTGAAGTGCGCGGACCTAGCACAACGCATAAAAAGTTGAGGTCACCGTTCTCAGCGGAGCTTGATCTGTCGCTCATTCGGTTCTAACAGTTTAATGTACTTGTAAGGGAGAAGAGTCAGCTGAGACCTGAGGAGACGAAGAATGGAAGTGTTCGAGATATCGAGGCTCCAGTTCGTAAACTTGTGGTTTCGAAACACTATCTTTCGGATGGGATCTCGGTTCGTAGCGGTGGAAACTGAAATCGTTCTACCTCTGCCCCGACGTTCCTTGTCAGTACCAAGATCTTGGTACACGATACCGGTATCGGATACAGCCGACTCGTGAAACCCGAGCTGATGAACTATGACAATCTACCTTGTAAACTTGAGAATGAGGGGTCGCAGTCGACTTGACTTACCCATTACTAGAAGACTTGACTAACTGACTTGAAACCTTGAATAGGGAGTGGTCAATGATCACTCGTCATGATGCTGCAATAGGGGTTGCGCATTTCCATTGGGGGCCTGG
This sequence comes from Parapristionchus giblindavisi, assembly GCA_943737045.1. Lineage (NCBI taxonomy): Eukaryota > Metazoa > Nematoda > Chromadorea > Rhabditida > Diplogasteridae > Parapristionchus > Parapristionchus giblindavisi. The sequence goes on along the minus strand of CALSFV010000296.1, from coordinate 149,110 downwards.
GAATCATAATGGTGAAATCAGTCCGGGTAATTTTGGCGCACCCTGTACATCTAGAAGCATAGGTGATATGAATAGAAGAAATTCTCTCAAAATATCTTTGCGTCTCATTATATTTTTGCGAAAATGAATGAAGAATGTGTCGATAGACGTTTCATTCCTACCTAGTATTGTATTGTAAAGGTTCACTGTCTAGAACCCAATGGTAGTAATAGTGAGCCTTGAATTTAGGAAAAGTAGAAACTTTCCTAACAAACTTTTATGCATTTTTACCAACTCTTAATATATAATTGTTGATGTTTAAATTGTATAATGATTGTTAAGATGTTCTGATTGTTCATTCTATTCAACATTTGATGAAGAAGTTGTAGCTATTCATGTCAGAGATATTCATGATGGTGATGCTGCTACTATTAATACTATTCAATATAATAAGGTTATTAATAAATCAATAATCTAATCAATACATAATCATTACAGGATCTAATCATATTAACGGGTAAACAATGTTTCCCTGATTGGAATACAATTGATGAAGAATTATCTACCAGATAATGTACTACTAATTTATTCCCCCTCTTTCCATTTACTTTTTGTATGATATTCTTATTTCCATATCATTATTTTAACAATAGCATCTAGTTTTAAACGTATTATAGATTATGTGATAGTTATTCAGTACATGGCGTATTTGTTAGATGTTGTCTTGCTGTGATCTTATTCCATTATCCCGATTATATATTTGATCTCTCATATGATCTAATCTTTCTATGAGCATTATCGAGTTTTTCTTTATTCTCAGTTGTTTATTACAGAAATCGGGTTCAAATCCAACCAATAAACATTCCAATGCCATCAATTAATTGTTATTTGTGATCCTTTATTGTAACATTTCATTGTAGATCTCGATAAAAATTGTTTATGATCGTTAAAAAAGGATATTGCAGATAAAGATACTGTAAAGACATCGTAACTTTCCATCAGTTTACTTTCGTTTTCTGTAGTTAAATTTAAAAGAATTTTAAAATAAGTAATTAAAAGTTTATTAAAGTATGTCTTCATAAGTGCGGAGTGCATGGTGATTGCTGTGATTGTGATGTGGTGAATTTTCCATATTGATACATTGTATAGTATGCCAACTTTCCGTACAGGACTACATTCTACCATGAACCAATGTGAACGTCTTGATGAGCACTTTTGTCCACAAGCTGGCACCTCGTGCGATTTTATAGGACATTGCAATCTTTACAATCGAATTTGCATAATGTTTTTTCTTTATTTTCTCCTGCATAGTTTCTTTTTGCGTCACATAGTTTTCCACATTAATGAGTCTTCATGATTACTATGGCGCTACCGTTAAATACTTCCTGAATTAACACTGTGTTTTACTGAAGGTACCAACCTCTAGTCTTTTCCTGCCTTTATTTTTACCATTATAATGTATTCTATCATTCTAATCGTATTATCTGGTTGTGCTTTAGTTAAATTTTTGAGTTGATTGTTCTTTCTTATCATAATCTCTTATTTCAGTGTTGAACAGTTATGAATGAATTATGATGGAGTGTGCTCTGATGGAAAACCTCGTCTCATCATTTCAAACCAGTTCATCATTATCTAATTCTAATAAGACTGAAGTAAGTCTACTTGCGTACCACCCATTCTCGTTATCTTGATTGTATTCCATGTTTACTGTATTTCCATCAATAATAACACAAAAATAATAATACAGAATTCGGGTGATAACAATGATGAACATGTTTATACGAATCTGGCCGAAATGGCTGAAATCAACAACCGACCTTTACCTCCCATCCCTGAGCCAAACGATGAAGTGTTTCGTGTTTTAAATGGAGGATGGAAAGAATATCAAACACATGCTGGAAGGTATGTTTATTAGATGATAATTTATACGTTCCATAGACCGTATAAGACGTCTAATCATATTCTGTTGTAGATCATACTTCTATCATGGTGAAACAGGAAAATGTCAATGGAATCCTCCTCGATTTCTTCGTTCACCTTCTCAAGTACAAGCATTTCTTGCTGCCAATGCTGATAAAGAGATTGTCGAACCTGAAAAGAACCATGAAACAAGTCCAATTCTTCTACCAAAGTCTATCTCTGTGAGTGTTCCTTTTCTTCTTGTGTTGTAATAGATGATTCAGTGACATTTGTTGTTGTTGTTGTATTTGATTGATGATTAAATGATAAGATGATCTCTTCATCTCATTATTCTTTTTTAGTTTGATCCAAATCGTGATCGTCGTTCATTGAAATGTGTCCCTGTTCCTCATGCTCCACTTCCTCATCTTTCTATTCTATCAACATCATTCAATCAACGATTATTACCTGATAGACCTGAACCATCATTTGATCCTCCTTCACTTGATACTGTTATACCCAAATGTGATACATCAAAGTCATCATCATCATTTGATGGTTAGTCTATCTATCTCATTCATTCTCATTAATCTCTTATATTAGGTGACTCTGGTGGTGAATCATCTTCATTACGAACAATCAAATGTGGTACAATGGAAAAAACTCACGATATACTTCGAAAGAGGGTTTATATATTCATTTCTCTACATTATTATAATATTGCACAAATTCAGGAATGGATTGTAGCCTATATGTATCTAACTTCTGCTCATCTTATTATTTACAAGGATGAAAAGAGTGCAGAGGTATTCAATTATAGATTGATTCTTTATCTTATTGTTAGTTATTGATTATATTTCTAGAAACATGGTAAACATTATGCAGCACCATTAGGAGTGTGTGATCTAAAAGGAGCTACAGTAGGATATGTTCCATCTAAGGATAAAAAAAAGAGAAAGATTATTGATGTTTGTCTAATAATATGATATGAGTTGATTCATTTCATCTAGGTTTTTCTTTCAACTGGATCTAGAATCTATCTTCGTACTTCAAATGAGAATGAAACTGAGGAATGGCATGATTCACTTATTGATGTTATAAAGAAACTTGTAAGTCTTTATAGACCAATTCAGTCTCAAAATCATATTTATGTATGTAACATAATTTTATGATTTAATTAGTTATCTTAATTGGTTATGGTATTCAGCCAGCAGGATCAGGTGTTGGTCTACTTGATCATTCATCAGCTATTGTTAGATCCTCTTCATTAGCTTGTAAGTTATCTCCGTTCATTCATATATCCATAGGTCGAATAGCTAGGTTATCGGTTTTCAAAATGCGGTCAGACTTTTCGATTTTTTGCAAATTTGGTTCAAAATGCGGTCAGGCTTTTCGATTTTTATGAAATTTTGGCTTAAAATGCGGTCAGGTTTTACGATTTTTTTGGAAATTTTGGCTGAAAATGCGGTCAGGCTTGGTGCTTTGTAACATACTTTTCGACCTATGCATATATCTAATGATTTTCTTGTATTCGTATTAGTTTTGGAATTGATTCTGAATGAATAGGAATGTTTGATATATTATAATATCAGGTCGTCCTCCAATGAGTGATTCTATTACATCTGATCATATACCTAATAGAGAAAGTGTTATAGAAAGACTTATGAGGTACTCTATATCATCCATTCATTCAATTCATTTCATTTCATTAAAGATTCTTCCGTAATCGTCCTTCAGTAGAACAATTAAAACAGAAGGGAATATACAAACGTACCTATTTATTTATATCTTTTATTTTCTATTTATTATATATGACTATCTGTTTTATGTTTAGTATATATATAAAGACATAGTATATAGTATCCATATATGGTTTGTTTATAGATGAGGCAGTATTTGGTTCAACTCTATCTCAAATATGTACACAAGAAGGAGGAACAACTGTTCCTAGATTTATACGAGTTGTGACTGAGTTAATTGAAGCTAAAGGATTAGATACAGATGGAATATATAGAGTTAGTGGTAATCTATCATCTATACAGAAGATTAGATGTTCTATTGATCAAGGTTTGTTATCTATATCGTTTCCAGTCATTGGATTAGATTGATATTATGAATTAGAGATCCACAAACGTGCGGTAGTTCAGATTTCTCACTAATTAATGAATATGAAATCGCGCGCACGGTTCATTTCATTTTTCCTCTTAATTCTCATTCTCGAAATTCTCATTTATTCATTCATTTTCAATTCTCAATTCAAGAAATTCTCATTTATTTCCATTGAATTTGCGGTTAAAAACAACCGATATAAAGCCTGAAACTGGCTTGAAAATGAAGCCCAAATGCGCGACTTTGCACGAAATTAAGAGTCAAAATCGCGCAGAATGACTTTTCATAATTTTAACGTCGATTGGTCGACCGGTCGTGCAATTGCACGAATGCGGATCTATTATGAATGAATTTATTTATTAATCATGATTCAGATAAATATAATATTCTTGTGAATGAATGTGATGTTCATGTAATGTCTGGATGTCTCAAATTATTCTTCCGTGAACTAGCAGAAAGTGTATTCCCTCCTTTATCTACTAAGGCATTTCTATCAGCAGTCAGTAAGTAACACTTCTCTTATACCATATAGACATATCAGGTTGTCGCATAAGTCCCTCACTTTTGACCCTTTTTTATTACGTTGTTCCCTCAAACGAAAAAATCGAAAGATTTTAAACACATTAATGATATGTTGCCAACATCTGGGTTTCATATCTGTACAATGTCTTGAGTACTATTGAAATTGGGATTCAACGAAACTAGTGAATGCTATTGCGTCGTTACATTTGCCTTACGCCAACGCTGTGACGCCAAATAGCGTTACAAACTTACGTACGCGTCGGCGTAAATTTTGGAGTATCAATGGGGATCATAGGTCGAAAAGTATGTTACAAAGTACCAAGCCTGACCGGATTTTGAGCCAAAATTTCACAAATATCGAAAAATCTGACCGGATTTTGAAAACCGATAACCTAGCTATTCGACCTATGATGAGGATAGAAGAAAGAAACTGCCATAATCACCGATCAATGAAGATAGACTACCGTAACCTTTTGCAGTAGTTTCATGGACAATCAGGGTTTTCCACTTGGGAACTACATTTCGCGTAAGCGAAATGTAACGTTCGTTTACGTGACAGCGTAGGCGCGTAGCCAAATGTAACGACGCGTAGAAGAAGTGGTAATAAAATATGACCCATCGATCATTAACTGATAGGTATCTATTTCCAACTAACAAACTGCTTTTTTACTGTGAAAATTATGGTTGCGGACTTAATCTATAGCATTCTAAGAAAATAGACTCATGATAACACTCAAAATCTATATCATTCACTCAAATCATGGAGTACATATTTTGTTCAATTTATATGCCTTTCCAATATATCTGAGTGGGGAAGACTATTCATGGTTAACAAAACAGTTACGGTGTTAGATGAATGTTTTTTTTAATCGTATTAGCAAAGGGTTTCGAAGTATATAACCATTTCGAAATAGTTAAAATAGTTGATCTCATGTTTATGAGCTCAAAAACCTGATCAGAAATATGTATTTGACAGTTTGAAACAACGTTCTGGTTAGAAGTTGGATTACTGTAGCCTGCTCCGCGTCACGGGCGAGGTTTCCGAACTACAGTATGCTAACTCCATCGAAAAGCTCAAAAATGCCGATTATAGAGTTTTATTCTTCATTATTTCCCACTGCAAATAGAATTATCATCAAAACATCCCATTTCAAGTCGTCTCCAATGAATTGGTGTGGGAATTTGGGAAAAGGCTCCCGCTAATTGGAGCAGACTGTAGATTTTTAACTGCGTCGTTCTCCTTACCAGAGAATTTTTAGGATATAATATTTATATATTTCGAAACAGAATTTGAGGCTATTTATATGAGATCAACTTGTTTTTCGTTTCCCGCTCCCTTTAATAACCTGAAGGATGATTTACGAATTCTTCTTTTCGTCAGATGGAAAAAAATACTTTTTACGCAAACATAATTTTTGCACATTTTGACGGCAATTCTCCAGTGGAAAAGCGTTGATGATTGTGCTTACACAGATGAAGTCAGATGAGGATGAATGTTAAATTACGAAATGGGAGATCGGATTCAAAAATATGCCCGAAAAATGAGGGACTTATGTGACATCCTAATATTTTGAATATCTCGATCATGACTTAATTTAGAATTGAGTGGAAAGAATCGATTGAAGAAGTTTGATGATCTTATCAAAGAATTACCATTAGAGAATAGAGAAACACTCAAACATTTATTTAGACATCTACTTAGGTTTGTTATTCTTTCATTCTTATCATTCAATATTTTTTTATAATTATTTACTATTTTTATAATCATTTTGATATTGAAAGGGTGTTACCATTAATTTCAGAGTTTCATCTCATTCAGCTCAAAATAGAATGCAAATCCATAATCTAGCCATTGTATTTGGTCCAACTTTATTCTCTTGTGATGAACCTCGACCTACTAAGAAAGGAGATAAAGTGAAAGGAAATAGAAAGAGTGAAGAGGTATCCAACTATATATACTACGATATATGAACCATATTTGTATATCTTAAGCCAAATCGTCCAATGGGAATTCAATCTAATAGTACTCTTGCTTATAATCTAATCATGCAAGGACAAGTAGTCGAGATTCTTTTAAATGAACAGAATAAGTTGGAATCATTGAAAGGACCTACTCAAAGTCATTCATAGTTGATATATTCATTCATTCATGTCTAATATGCTTTAACCATATGATGATTGATCATTCGGGTTGATATATTGAATAGTCTTATACATTGTGTACACATTGTCTATCCCATAACATTGTTCCATTCATCCATTCATTCATTCGGGTATATCATTCCTTGTTCATTCATTCATTCACTTATCATTATTGTGATTACTCATTCATCTTATCATATTATCATCCAACTCATCCATCTTGTCTATATTTCATTTCTAACTACTCACTGTCTACATATCTCTATTCATTCATTCATTCATCTATTAATAGTTCACTTGATTCATTCACTGGTCATCTAAATGCTTCAATCCAATTCACTTCCATTCTCCTTCTTCTTATTCCAATCTTTTTTCGTTTCTTCGTTAGACACTCACTACTTTGTGTACATATTAATATATTGACGAGTGATAAAGAGTATAGTATTCTTATATCTATTCACCTTTTCTTCATTGGAAGGCGTTATATCGATGTAATTACCTTTAGATAAGTATGATTCCACAATTAATTGTGTATATTAGATGAAACCATCTCAATTAGTTCGTTTATTGAGTTCAGTCAAAGATTTTGATAAACCAAAAATTGTTCTTGAACAATACGCAACAGACAAGGAAATGGCAGGTATACTGTAGATGGAATGATTCGTATCGATTATCATTCATTCAGTTGATATTGTTAATCTGATAGATGAAGAAGTAGGAGGTCTCGAAGGGAATACCGTACTTGATCTTGGTTGTGGATGTGGTATGTTATCGATTGCTGCTACTGCAATGGGTGCTTCGTACTGTCTAGGTATTTTCTATTATGATATATTAATCAACCTATTAATTCTTCCGTTTTTTCAGGAGTTGAAATGGATCCAGATGCTGCCACAATATGCAAAGAAAATATTGATGAATTGGAATTTAATGAAGCGTATGTTTTTTTAAAAAATATTTTGATCGAAATATGTATATGTCCATTAACAGAATCGATATTGTTATTGGAGATGTATTGAATATATGTATACCAGAAGGAATATTCGATATTGTATTGATTAATCCCCCTTTCGGAACTAAGAAAAATGAAGGTAATTTTATATTGGATCGTTAGTGATCTCAAATATGAATTAAGGAATGGATATTCGATTCGTTGAGAAAGCATTAAAATGTGTTAAAGATGAAGGTAATGTTTATTCGATTCATAAATCGAGTACAAGAAGATTTGTATTAAAGAAAGGAGAAGAAATGGGAGCTGAAACTAAAGTTGTTGCACATATGAGGTAGAGATGTAAGTAGACAATGATCATGTCATAAATACTTCTTTCTTCAGATGGAAATTAGAGAGTACTTATCGATTTCATAAAAAAAATTCAGTGGATATTGAAGTTGATCTCATTTGTTTTAAGAAGAGGAAAACACAGAAATGAATATCAATCACTATTGTTGTTGATCATTTATTTGTTATACATATAGAGTACATAAAATGTGAATAGGAATTCTCTCAAATAATCTCTAATCAATAATACTAATAGTTGACGACTCCTCACTCGACTTTTATCTTTCTCTCTCACTCATTTTTAGATTGTTTACTATATCTGAATATTGAATTCATGGGGGGGGAGGCAATATCGTGAAGCGAAGGACAAAATTCTGCGCCTTTTCCTCTTGAAATTTGTAAAATAGGACATTGGTGCTAGTGTGATTCAGTTTGTGTGGTGTAATGTGGTGAACTTTCCATTCCACTGAAGACCGTAAGGGAGTTTGAGAGACAAGAGAGAAATAGAGAGACTTCAGACAACTCTCTTTCATTGATTTTGTCTCTTCTTCATGCAATCTACACAACAAGCAAGGAAAGCAGTCCAGTCTCTTAGGATTGAAAAGAATATGCCTCGTACTCTCGTATCTGAAGCCAGTAGCGATCTCCTCAAGTAATTTTATATCATTTATTCAGTTTTGATTCTCTCAATTGTTCAATATGATGAGAGTTGATTACAGATATACCACTGATCACACTCCTGAAGATATTTTTATGAAGGGATTCGATTCGGATAAAATGAATCCGTTCCGTCCCAAGAGTACGTTCTCGTGTGCTGCCCTTTAATACCCCTTGCATAATCTTCTACGCGTTCATTTCATTCCATTATCTATTTCATTTGTACAGTCTGCGATAACTATATAGATACAAGCTTTATACTGTATATGTACGTGTTCACAAGACAATTCCATATACTAATGGTACATGTGACGATATTATATAGATTCTATATGTATTTTACTACTCTGAAGGGATATGGTTGTAATCTATTCACAATTTGATGTTATCACAGAATACGGGAATGCATGATGACTATGAAAAATGTAAACGTTGAAAGGACTAGTTGTTAGAGAGGGTTTAGAGTAGGAGAGATAAAACGAGTTAGAATATTGATAAAGTTTATAATTAGAAGAAGACCCGACAGAGGGACAGAAATGTGTAGTGAAAGATGAAACAATGAAGGAATATTGATGAAGTAGAGAGAAAAGCTTTTTGGGATTGAATGAACCGGTGAAGTAGAGAAGATAATGAATGGTACAATAATAGAGTATGAGAAAGATATGATTACCATACATCAGCAAGATATCGTTTACTCTTCTCAAATAATCTGAATTCGTTCTGAGCTTCTTCTTCAGATAAAGATTCTCTACTCTCTATCAATTTAATCAATGCATGTTGAACATCTCTACACATGTTCTTAGCATCACTGAAAGAGGAGAATAGAGGAGAATGAAAGAGAAGAAGATACTAGAGTAATTAGATATAATCAAGTAGTAGATACTAACCCGCAGATTAAAATGAATCCACTCTTATATGCACTATATACAAGATCTTCATTCTCTTTCAACTTATCTTGTACATAAACCTGTACATGATTGATTACGATAATGATTAAATGAATAATCTTCTACCTTCTTTGGTCCAATTCTAGAGAATGCAAGTTGTAGATCTGATAGAATCTTATCCTCTACATACTTCTCTAATTCATCTCTTCAAATTTCAATTTATATCTCAATCAATCAACTGAAAAAATATTCTAACCTGTAGATATAATCGATATCAGGACTACGACAACCGAAGAAGAGAACGAATTGACCAGCCCCTACCATACCTGAAATAATCAATAGAGTAATCAATAATGATGAGTATATTAGACTACCTTTGTCAACAAGAATTCTTCTTTCTTGAATAAATCCTCTAAAAGGAGCAATTCCAGTTCCAGGACCAATCATAACTACTGGTTGACTATCATTGTAATGCATTCTCATTGTTGACTTTCTCACAAAGATTGGAACAGTTTCTCCCACTTTCTGAATTCAATCAAAAATAGAATAATGAAATTGATTCGATTAATGAAGATACCTTATTAGCAAGGAATGTAGTACAAACTCCATTGATTTGTCTATCTCCAATCTTATATGAAGTAACTACAGCAGTGATATGAACACTCTTATCAACTGCCTTTGGTGATGATGATATGGAATACCAACGAACCTACAATCCATACATATTAATATATATTGGAATCAGGGCCGTGCGAAAAAAAATATTTCGAAAAAAATTCGATAAATGAAAAAAATTTTTAAAAAATTAAACAATGTTTTCTCTATCGAAAAAAAAATTACTATCGATAAAATGAAAATGTAAGAATTGCAACTGTGTGATTCTTAATCGAGGCTGCTACATGATAAAATATATATATTTTACTCAAGTGAAATCGTAATTGCTGTTTCCAAATTTGAAATTTTTGTTAAAATGTCATAAATTTTTGAATTTTTGTGCATTTTTATGTAAAAATATTTTTCGATTTTTTCGAATTTTTTCGAAAAAGTTTTTCGAGAAAACCCGAAAAATACGAAAAAACCGAAAAACGAAAAATACACAGCCCTGATTGGAATGGAATGAATAGATGAATAGATAGATACCTGAAGACGAGGAAGAAGTTCAAGAAGTAAATCAATAGGAGGTTTACATGAAGGGAATTCAGTTAGAATATCAACAATAGATCTTCGTTCTTTCATTACATATTCACTATATAGATCCTATAGATATATTATTCATTACATGTCATAATGATACACTTATAGTCTCTCTCTAACTATATATCTTACATGGCCTTCTCCTTCACTCGCAGACATCAAAATGAGTTTATTCTTCTCTTCTTCATCAGTGGCGAATTCAGCGATTGATTTGAGTAAATGAGCTTTAACTGGAGCACAGATATCAACATAATGTCCAAGAGCTGTACGGAATGTAGTTGGACATGGGAAAGGGTGTCTGCAATCAATCAATACATATACTTAATCTTACCAATTTATACGATGAAATAGGAAATCTTGAAATCACAAATGGAACACGTGTTTAACATTCTAATTGATTGATAACAAATAAGAAGTATAGTGTTTTGATGTATACATTCATGTACTACCAATTCTATCTATTCTATCTACAATTACATACATATCAATCACTATCTTTTTCCATTACAAGAGTTCATTCATTCTACGTGATATTGACTGATGGAATGATAGTGTCATCGAGTGATAACATCACTATCCTTATCAATTTATATTTATCATTTCTCTTATTCCTTCATTATTCTCATTTCTCTATGATCTCTTCTATTCCATTCTCTCATATCTTTATCTTCTTCATCTCTTCTTATCACTCACTTCTTATTGCTTTCCTCATCCAAATTGATCAATTTGAATGCTTGAGAAGGTTCGAAATCAAGAAGATCACAAATCTTATCCACGAGTCTATAAAGAAGATCAAGATAAAAATAGAATAGATATAGTTATTAATGAATAGAACCTTGATTCATTAGTTGGATATATACCAAGATGATCTCCAGCTTCATAACGAATCAATGATGCTCAAATTAGTTAATCAATAAATCATATATGAGTAGAAACAACGAGTATAATAGATCATATAATGAATATACTTACTTCCAAGATCAAATTCAATATGTCTACATGATCTATCAGACTTCTCAGTATGGAGTTCACTAAACATAATCAATCAATTAATCGATAATTAAAATGAACAAACCGATTAACAGTGATAGTAGCAAAGTATGGAGTCTTTTGATCAAATGGAGGACGAGGTTTGATATGAGAATTCAATCTTTAATCAATCAATATTTTTGAATAAATGAATGAATCGATAAGTGTACCTTCCAAATTCTCCAGAATATAATCTATCAGATGGAGTATCAACCAATTGTAATCTATATTGTCTAGCATTCTCAGCCTCTGGATCTAATTCCCATCCAAATGAAGAAGCTGCTGTAGGAAGGAACACATCACGCCATCTATATAGAAATAATCATCATTTATTATATTCTCATAATTATCATCAATCCCCTCTGATAAAACAAAATATAATTTCATTAAATCACCTAATCTACCGTAATGCAACCTTCTTTGGTCCATCGTTTATTGTGTATGGTACATGTACATAGGCAAATAATATCAATCAATCAATCAATCATTCCATTATATTCTATTTAATCAAATAATGTACTCCATGTTCCTTTCTCCTTCACTCTATGTCTATCTCTCTCTATCTCTATCTCCGTGTGTTCTCATCAACTTCATTTCATACCTATTCTACAACACAACACTCACTCACTCTATTCCATTCAGACACACTTCAATCCTACTCTCATATTCATTATTTGTGTCCCTTATACTCTCTCCATCTCTATCTCTATCTATAACACTCCCATCACGCTTAATCATAAACCTTTAATGATAAATATCAAATAAACGACAAAACGGGAAAATGGGGAAAAAATAAAATATGAGAGTTTGTTCATTCTGTTGAATGATATGTACTATTCTACTCTACTTACGAGTAGAAAGATCAGAAGAAAGACAAGTACACATGTGAATCAATAAGAACCTATTATAGGATCAAAAGATTCTATATAAAAGAAGATGATAGAAGAGAGAATACAATATAATGAATGATATAGAGTATACAAGTACTATTGATTCCTTATACTCTTATCTATCTATACTAACCATCTCTATGATATAGACACGTAGATAGTCATACCCATATTCAATACAATAACTCAAGTCACAACCCTCTCTCATCTCTCAACATATGTATGAGCATATTAAGGATCAAAGGTTAAGAAAAGGCTAAAAGTTGCAAAATTTTTAAATGTGGAAATGTGGAGATTCAGGACATTTTTGTACCCTTCAATACCATTTAATAATACTTTTTCATATCCTCAATGACCCATAATGATAAGAGACATACTTGCAGAAGTCTTCTTCAAGATTACCATCATCATCCCCTAATCCCAATGTATATACTCTTTCTCCTCCCAATTCTTCCAATCTTCTATCACATAGTTTAGCTATCTCATTATAATGTTCGTATGTCTTGTTACCAAGACCGAATACCTACAATTTTAATGTTATTTATGAGAGATTAAATATCAAAATGGGCGGAGACTCACGGCATATTTCAGTTTGCTTAGATCAATTTCTGTTGTTTTAATCCATTCAATGAACTTCTGTGCATTATCAGTTGGATCTCCTTCTCCATATGTAGCCATACAAAGAACAAGAAGATGACTGTCGAGATCTACAATCAATCAATCAATCAATCAATCAATCAATAAAAGTATGATACCAGCTAGTTTATTCCAATCATCATCTTCAACTTCTTCAGGATCCAATACAAGTGATTTTTTTCCATAACGAGTAAAATTCTTAGATAAACGTCCACTCAATTCCTCAGCCGTTCCAGTTTGTGATCCGTATACCATTAAGACCTATAACAACGATATCTAAATATCACCAATATTATAGTTATTCTATAATAAGTTAATCATTATTTCACATATATCAATCAATGAAATAGACAGATAATTAATCAATAAATGAATATGATACATCTCGATTCTCAGCTTTCATTCGTGAAACAAATCCATCCTCAGTATAAGTAGGTCGAGAAGGACTTCCAACCCCATTCAATGGTTTGAATTCACCTTTCCTATAACAATAAATGAATTGATAATGAATGAAAGAGTAGTTGAATACCTGGATGTTCTCGAATCAGATTTATTAACATAGAAGTATCCAACAGCACCAACTATCAATACTATCACTATTGTATACAAATCAGATGTATCAAAGAGTAAGGAGAACCAATTATCTGCCATTACTGAAAGAAGATATTGAATACAATGAATAGATAGGAATAGATAGAAGAGGTACATTGAATGACAAAGGTAGTAATGATAGAGAATAGGGAATATTGAAAGAAAACAAAGATGAGAGAGATAGAGATAGAGAATGAAGAATACTCTACACTCATACTATATGATATGTACTCATCTATCCATTATATTAGAAGATAGAGAATAGAAGAGAATATGGGAATGGCAAGAAATGAAAGAATGATAAGATGATATCAAATGATTGAGAGATGAAGAGAAGAAGAAAAGTTATAGAGATAAGATTAAACATATAGAAGAAAGATGGAAGAGACGTACAGATGAATGAGGGACGGGGGAGGTAGAGGGAGGAGAGGAAGGAGAGGGAGGGAGGATAAGTGAAACATAGAATTGATCGACCTATTTGTAGAGATGCTTCAATACGATACATACAACCCCCTCCTGAGATTGAAATGAGACAAGAGAAAAGAAGAAAGAGAATGAATACCATCTATGTCTATTACGTGCCCATATTGAGAAGACGAGTACAATGAGAGAGAGAGATAGAGGAGATAGTGGAGAGAATGAGAGTGAGAGGAGGGAATGTGAGAGGGAGGAGAGTGAGAGAGAGTACATGGAATGGAGATAGAAAAGACTACACAAGAGCACACTACAGTATCAACATTCAAAGGTACGAATTACATCACTATTTCTTCCTATATCTTCACTAAACATATCACCAATTTGTCTTCTATTATAACTCATCACATTAATTCGTCAACAACGTCCAAAATTTCTACGGTTTAACACGCTTACTATACAATAATTGACAGAGGGTAACGGTGAAATTTATTTCATGGAAAGAATGATATAGAAATCGCAATGGGAAGTATCAATTGCTTCGTCATTTCATCCAATATACAATTTTGCCTTTTCTATAAAGAATAGAAAAGGGAAAACGTAATTATTAGATCTGTCAGAAGTGCAGAGTATGATGGAAGAGATAAAAGATCAACGATCAGGGTATAAAAGGGGTTCTCTTCGAACGTGTTCTCGAAAACATGCGAATAGGTCGAAAATGATGAAAATATATAGTCTTTTGCACAAATCCCATCTAATTTGACCGGAAGGCAGACAGCCTAAAATCGTCGGACAACTTTTTTGAAAAGTTGACGATACAGACCAAGGGGTACACAAGACTACAGTAACCTTAGATACTAACTATATGACTCTCACGTATATTAGAAAGTAGAGGTGGTTTAATGATCAACAAGTGTGGGAAAAGTTGAATAAGATGATGATTACGGTAGATTGATGAGAATAAAAACATATAGAATCGTAATGAATAGCGGTGATGAAGAATATATTATTTAATCAATATCTTGAGAACTATAAACAGCACGAATGTTCATGAAATAATAAAGGGAAATGGAATTGAAATGATATTAACATTCAATATAATCGATTGATACTTCATCATTGTTTCATGTCAACAAAACACCAAAGATACAAGCAAGGAACAAAAATAATTGCCACCGACTCCTGTGAACACTTCAATCTGTCACAACATTCCTAATATATTATATATATTTTATCTACATGCACACGCATGCAACGACACATGAAAAATGATATGAACAAAAATAAATAGGTGATGATAATGACTTCGCTATCTAGAAGAAAGAAGAAAGAAATAAATGAAAGGTGACTCGGGGCGGGGGTGGGGGGGGGGGGTTTGAAAAGGGATCTCCATACTTGATCAGTGGTCCCACTCGTAGATTATCTTGATTGCACATGGAGCGTGAGCAATGAGCAGTGGATGAGGCTGCATGGAATGAGCAGTGGATGAGGCTGCATGGAACCGTGAGGATTCGGTTATTGTAGATAGTTGAGATGACCAAGACCAAAGATCAGAATGGAGATAAGCAACAAGGTGGAATGGATAGGTGCTAAAGGAAGAGTAAATATACAATACTTTACACAGAAATGAGACCACTTAATACATTCGAATGTAACAATAGAGATCTGAATTGTCTAAGGGAAGAACTAGAAATAATGTGAGGGGGTAACTTCTTGAAAAGTCGACTTGTTCTTAAAGCGAAAGAGTGATAACGACAAGTGACACGAGTAAATTCTATGTGAATGGCAAAGGTATTGATTCGAGATCTAACCGGTCTAAATGAATACATAGAGGACATGGCTATATTAACTTCCCCTGTCATGATCTGTCTCGCCAGGACAAGATCGTTTAGTGTTCTACGCTCAGAGAGAGGCCGCAAATTCAAAACACGCAACCGATCGATATATGAAGGCAGAGAGAGAGGATATGAGGAAGAAGGGAAACAACGGTAAAATAGAATACGAGTGAACAATTCTTGGACTTTTTCTAATTTACGAATGTCTTTGGAGAGGTATGGATTCCAGAAAGGGGAGGCGAATTCAAGATGGGGAAGGACATAAGTACGAAAACATTTAAGAAGAATAATTGGACAATCAACAGAAACTGCCTTTAAAAGGATATGAAGAGCAATTTGGGCCTTATGTACACGATCATCAACAGATAGAGATCTACCAAGGGATGAGTTAACTTGTACTCCGAGATCTCTAGAATGGCTAACAGGAGTAAGAATTACATTATTGATTGTGTATGAAGGGGGAAAGGAATGACTACCAATGTGAAGATGGGTACATTTAGGAGCTGAAAGTTGCAGTTGATTAGATTGAGTCCATGAGAAAATGGCATCTAAGGCGCTTTGGAATTGATTGGTATGGCTAGCAAAGGTAGTAGAATCATAGGAGGTATAGAGCTTAATATCGTCAGCATATGCTTGAATGAAAACGGCAGAAAGATTTGTGATTGAGGAGGAAATATCAGCGATGTACAGGATAAACAGAATAGGGCCAAAAACAGACCCCTGAGGGACTCCAGAGAGAACAGGAAAACTATCAGAAAATAAATTATCTAAGCGAACAGAAAACGTGCGATCAGTAAGGAAAGAGATAATCCATGACAAGAGTTGTCCGGATATACCGTAATGAAAGCACTTATCGATTAATTTAGAGAAAGGGACACTATCAAAGGCACGAGAGAAATCAAGATAAGCCACGTCAATAGATTCCTTAATCATGAATTTTCCTACTTCGAAATCTTTCAGGTATACCTTTTACATGCAATAGATTACGTCTAGTCATATAAAAAAGGTGCATTTGCAGAAAATATTTTAAAGCAATAAGATAAATGCAAATCAGAGAAATACTGATGAGGAGAAAAGACTATTCGATCTATTCGATAAATATTTTATACCCGATATGATTACTCATTAGATGAATGGAAAGGTTACATCTCTACAATCTGAATATAAAATTTGTACATATAAATCTATAATATGGCTAGTACAAAAATGAATCTAACATAAATTATGAATATAGTGTTAGAATTTAGTAGCTATGATAAGGATTAATAAAATAATAACAGTAATAGCTAAACACATAATACAATGCATTTTCTTATCTCCTTTCTGAGCTCTATATGCTGATTGTACACTATGTACAGCCTTTGATACTCTTATACTTGTATTCTCTATATTATGATCTATTCGATCAAGAATCGTTCCTTGTTCAATAACCATCGATGAAAGATCTTTGAAAAGATTATTCAATTCGACGATACTTTCATTCACTGCCAGAACCTAATAAGATATTGTAGTATTGGATAAGATGAATAAACAAGAAATACCTCCTTTTCTCGTTCTTTTACAATACTTTCATTATTCATTATCATTTGTAATTCAGCCATCGAATATTCTTGATCTGGAGCAGCATCCAATAGAGACATTTCATCATTTCCTTCATCTAATCCAGTTATCAAGAAATCATCCACATTCTATAAACAATCATAGACATACAGTATACAATGGAACATCTCAACTGTCATCTTACTTGTGATCGTTTACGTATTCTTCCAAGATAAGCAGTTTGATGTTTCTTGAATTCAGCAGTAATATTAGAGAGTGAATAGAGTAATGAACTAGTAACATTTGCACGTAATCTCATTTCACTTCCATTCTCACGAATTCTTTCCGATGCTATTCCACTAAATAATTCAATTATTCATCATATTTTAACATAATGAATAAATACCTGACTAGGCGTTGTGCATGTGATATCATTTTTGTGACTTGACCAGTCATCGATTCAATTTTTTGTTCTTCTAATTCTTCCAGTTTATCATCTTCAAAAGTTGTTCTCGACAAGTGTTTCTGTTGAGTGACTGAAAGTTCCTTCATCTTAGTTTTGATTCTGAAATATAGAAGATCACGAAGAGCTAACGTTTTTAGCACTTATTACGTCCTTGAACATAAGAAATAATCAACAAAATATTACTAACCTCGCAATCTCAAATTCAACTTCATCAGCAGTATGAATCCACATTGGTTGTGTATAACTTAATTCATCATGATCGCCTCCTTCTTCGAGACTAACAAGACTCATCTCTTCCTCTTAAAACAGAAGATGAGATTGTATAAATACCATTCAAATTAAAGTACATCCTTTCAAACCTTTCAAACTTCCAAACTTCACTTTAGAATTCTTATTGCCTCTCGATCTGAAAGCGAAGTCCTGCTGAGCATTGGAACGAAGGAGAAGAAATACTTCAGTGATGTTTCGTACGATACCTGGTAACGAGCTACCACTAGTTGATGCCGTCATACTGAAATTGCTTATGTCAGTTAACAAAACTCATCTTGGTTGTAAATTCATGATTAATATACCATATTGTTCTTCAATATTGGAATAATATTGACAAAAGAACAACATGGTATAATTGTAAACAATAATAACACAAAAAAGAAAGATGTGGAAAGGATAAGAATGGTACAGGTTCATCACTCGGATACGTAGGAAAAAGCTCTAGCGTTACTCACATGTGGTATACGGTTGTCTCCGCACAATTTTGCAAAAATAAATGTTTGTGAACAAAGCAACGTAAAATACTGTTATGAAAGTACACTGTAAAATTGTATTGTAAAGGGTCTCACCACGAAAAGCCTACGATTGACACATCTTATGGTAAGTATCTGAATTTTGTGGAAACTGTCTTACGGTATGGTAAGGATACGGTATGCTCCGTTCAAGACCCTTACATGCGTCCATGAAGAAAGCGCGTCGTCCACCGTCATAGAGGATATCGTCCATGACTGGGACTATGAACGCTGCAATAGATTCTCGTCGAAGGTATTAAAATATTATTGATTAGATGTTTTCTCATTCGGAAAGGTGCCGTTCTCATTGCTAATTGTTTCATTCAGATCTACTCGTTTATCATCAGATAGTAAGATCACATGTGCTGTATCTGGATGTAATTCTAATGGAGGAACAAAGAATGGAAGGTTATTTTATATTGTCAATATGTATGTCCATTGGTCAACTGTTTCTTGAAGATCAGTTATGTTCTTCGATGTACCGCCGAAATCTAATAATGATCGATTAGCCTGGTTCAAAGCTGTTCCCGCGCTTGCTCTCCAGCCCACATCTGGCTCGGTCCAAAATAAGGTTGTTTGTTTATGCTGAATCTTCCTCATACTTTTTTGTTATACACTTGTCAGTTATCATTTTTTTATTTATTATTAAGGTATGTGAGGAACATTTCGTTGATGGTAGGCCAACACCAGAAAACCCTGCACCTACTCTTTTATTGGATTCGAGAAAGCGTTCAGCGGTTGACTCGATTGGTGAGCTTGCACTATTTGGTTAGTTAATTCTTTTGAATCTCTGTCTACTATGCTAATTTACAGACAACAATAAAGTGGTGAAAGAAGAGGAATCAGATTCCCCTACACCTACTAAAGTTCCTACTAAAACTATCCGTCTAGCTCCAACTCCAGGTATGGCTTTTGTTGTTAGTTAATGAATTATTCCTAATTTCTTTATTACAGGAATCAAATGGCGTACTTCAACTGGAACCCCTAAACAGCTAGCTTTCAAACAGGTTATATTTGCAAAATATATTTTATAAACATTAATTTATTTACATTGTACATTGAATTGGAATGAATTGTATTTTTTTAAATGTATTCATTTCAGACACCTCTTGTAAGAGCTGATAGTAATGGACATCTAAAGAAACCTTCAAATGGAATTAATACTAACGGTATCATTTGTATACAATTCTATCTCTGTCTTTATTTTCATAAGCGACTAAATTGGTACATACAATCTTATTGTTAGGCATTGCTCTTTCTAGCACCGATCTCTTAATTTTCTAATATTAAAATTTTATTGAGTTGCTATGCAAGGATACACGGAAACTGATGACTGATTTTCATTAATTGTATATTGGTATAAATTGTAGGAAGTGGAGGACCCAATCTAGCAACGATGTTAGCAGGTATTGTGAATGATCCTCCATCATGTTCTTCATCACCTTCTACATATCGTCCAACTACATTCCGTCCTGTATCTAAATGTATGTAACTTCCTTCATTATATCACTATGCCAAGTAAAAGTTCTTAAATGATCTGCACATATGTTTTAAAAATTTGACTGATGTACCTTTAAGTTTAGTTAATATTTTCAAATAATTACCACCATTCCAACCTAGAATTTACGAACGACATATTGGGTAAAAAATCGAAAATTTATTTCATAATATTTGTACTCATACTTGGGCGGCATTGGGTTAGCGGCAAGACCCACCAGATTTTGGTACCCGACTTAGCCAATATTCATTCCAAAAAAATGAAAGCGATTAAGGCAAAATTCACTAAAGTATTTTTGCATCAGATCCACCCGGTTTTTGCATCTGTCCAATCCGATTTTAATTTCCAGCGACAAGGGTTGACCACGTATGTTTGTACTGATTGAAAACATTAAAGAAGAGAATAACTGCAAGATCAAACGTGGGCGGCATTGTCGCTAGCGGCAAAACCCACCCGATTTTGGCACCCAACTCACCCGATTTAGTCAAAATTCACACAAAAATTCAAACCATTTAGCCAAAATTCACTGTAAAATGAAATTTTTCCACCCAACCCATCCAATTTTTGCATCCTACCCACCCGATTCTAATTTCCAGCGGCAAAGGTTGCCCACGTATGTGCAAGATATTAGGAACGGTTAATATTCTATTAGCAATTGATAAATGCCTAGTCTACAGTGACGGAATAATAGATTATTTCATGGGGTGACCTCTAGTCATCTTGAGTGCATTACAAAAATTGGGAAAATGAGAAAGAAATGATAGGATGTGGTGGAAGGAATTCATTGTTGGGACAAGTGTTAGTTGTCTTGATTGATTTGTATTTCTAGACATTTATTTTCTTCTTACTGTTCATTAACAAGATATTGTAATCTGTTTAAGTGACGATTCCTTCACATGGACCATCTTCATCATCATCATGTAAAAGTGTAGATTGTACAGTTGCATCGGATGAAACATGTCCACGTTGTATGAATGCACTTCCACTCATTAGAAGGTATCATAGATTGATCTATAATCAATGGGGAACATATTTCATTGGGAAAGGGTACCATCATTTATCGGATTCTGCTGAAGTGTCTTTCATTTTTTTAAACTAAAAACCTCTTCTCTGTTTTTGCCGTTTTCCGAAAAATCATGCATTTTGTGAAAACTAAACACTTATCCATTGTATATAATGATGTATATAGTATTACATTACAGAAGTATGGGACGAATGGAATCACGTATGGATGCTGCTATTTCTATGCTCAAACAATGTATACAAAAACATCCAACTACCATATCTAATACTATTACAATGCCTATCAATAGAAATACTCCTATGTCAAGGGTTCGTCTACTTCTACTTATTCTTATATCCATATCTTATTGTTTCATAAGAGAGTCATCTAAATATGAATGTTTATAATGATTATGACTATAGGTTGTATCATTGATGTCTCCTTCATCATCAACATCTTTATTGAATAGATCAGATAATGGACCTAAAGTATTGATTGCTAAACCATCATCTAATATATCTAGATCATCTGTATGTTCTGCTCTTCCTCGTCTCTTTGCTGATAAGGTCTATCAGTCAATATACGGATATTAATATCATACATAACTACTTTTTGTTGTTGTTAGTAGACCTGATTGTATAGATAGATGAAAGAGAGTATAATAGTAAATAGTTATATATCATATTTCAGAGTACTCCATTAGCTCCATTTTCATTCATGCATAAGATGATCACAAAGGGTATACTTCTCCATAGAGCATCTGAATTTACTGTAGATGAATATATGAAGACTGCTCCTAAAGCAGTTAGAGCTTATAGTGAAACACAAGTTATGCATATCATAGGACAACTACTTAAGGATGGATTACTTAAGAAGGTTATCTATATTCTATACTTACCATATTATCTATCTTTTATCATATTATTTTCAAGATAGTGATATTATTATTATTATCTATCACTTTTTATTCATTGATGTATTATAGGTAGATGAATCAGTAGATGGAATGGATCCTGAATGTATTTTTGAGAAAGAACAAGATCAATCAAAATTGTATAATCTGAAGAAGTATGATGTATCTGAAAGAGATTATCTAGCTGGCTGTTTTGATGATTAATTATATCTTATACGTATACTTGTAATATATCGAGTACTATCATTTGTCAATCACTCACTATTCAATTAGAATTTGTTCTTGTTAAATTAGTTTATCATTTCACTTTACACATGATATTAATCTCTTGATTTGATCTCGATTCTCGGTTATTCTTCGTTTTTTTTCTCCGTACATTAATTTGTTTATTCGGAGTGTTTTTTTTTAAAATTCATGTTTTTGAGAAAGGGTACAAATTTGATGGAAGCACTTATGCTGTCTCTTTCTATATCTTTCCAATAAACATTTTGTGTATTTGATGTTTGTTGTGTCTACAATCGTTACTATCGATATTGTATTGATATCTCCATCTAGTATTACATATAGAATATATTATATATATATATATATATATATATATATATATATATGATCGTAATAGATGCTGCCCATCAACACGGGATTTGGTCTAGTGAATATGAATCCATTGTATGCACAATTAGCCGCAGCTCAAGCAGCACTTAATCCACTCGCTCAAAGAGGTCAATATCCCTCCATTCCAATAAGTTCGATATATACATACATAATTATGTCTATTTGAGTGTCATTTACCTTTATATCTATGTCTATTCATGATGGATAAGTATAATGTATTTCAGTGATGGTTGCACCTCAACCAGGTGCTGCTCTATTAGGAGTAAATCATCTTCGTCCTGGAGCTCCAATGTTAGTCCCACCTGGTATGGGAGCTGATGCTATGAATAATGGA
Organism: Parapristionchus giblindavisi; assembly: GCA_943737045.1. Taxonomy (NCBI): domain Eukaryota; kingdom Metazoa; phylum Nematoda; class Chromadorea; order Rhabditida; family Diplogasteridae; genus Parapristionchus; species Parapristionchus giblindavisi. The sequence goes on along the minus strand of CALSFV010000296.1, from coordinate 125,900 downwards.
TCTCCATCTCCATCTACACAATGGGCTGAATATAAACATGAAGATGGAAGAACATATTATTATAATAAGGTATCTCATACATATAGATATACTAGTCCAATTTATATCATTATCTATTCAGTTAACTAAACAAAGTGTATGGACAAAACCTGATGAGTTGAAAACTCCTGCCGAGGTTGGTATTATGTCACTCCGTAACGTATTTTAGTTATTCATTTTATGAACTGTTATATATGATAGATGAAAATTGATTGTAGCGTCAATCGGGAAGTGGTGGAGGTTCAAGTTGTGGATCATGGAAAGAGTATACTGTAGCTGAAAGTGGAAAGAAGTATTATTATAATACAGAAACAAAAGAGACAACATGGACAATCCCTGAAGGATTTACTCCTGCTACAACTTCCCGTTAGTTATTCACCTCACATCTCATTGTCAGCTTTTTTTTCTCCAAATTTTCACTTCTTTAGTATTTATTATACTATACTATTCTTATACTTTTATGCAAGTAAATAAATGGAGAATGGAAGTACGTGTATGTGTATTTAGATGCAGCCCCCCAAGTATCAAAGGAATTAAAAGAAGAAAAAGAATCAGATATCGATCGAGCAATGGCTGCTACTCTTGCATCACTACCTAAAGAAGGAAATGTTAATGTATAATCTTATACTTATCATTAATCATTCAATTAATATTATTAATCATAGATTGCAACTCTTTCTGATGTTCCAATGATTGATCATGAAGCTGAACTGAAAAAGAGACAAGGAGATCGATTTACTGAATTATTACGAGATAAGGTATCATAAGATATGATCATTAAATTATAATGAATAATATATATCATAGTACAAAGACGGAAAAATAACAGCTACATGTAATTGGGATAAAGCAGTTCCATTCATTCAATCTGATCCCAGGTATTATTAATAAATTGCCTTAATTAAACTATTATTGATTATTCAGATTCCGTATTCTAAGTAAAGTATCAGAGAAGAAACAATTGTTCAATGCATGGAAAGTACAGAGACAAAAGGAAGAAAGAGTAAGATTTATTCACATTTATCTATTAACACAACACTACATAACAAAACAATGAAACTATTAACCAATAATGAAGAGATCACATAATAAGGTCTCAATTGTATATTTAATTAATTGTCTCCTTAGTTTTTGGTTGTCTCTTCAGAGTTATTCCGAGACCTTCTAATCTTTTCTCTGTGCGTGCAAATAGTTCACTATCAGACATATTCGATTCTACTTCCTGAGAATTAGACAAATGATTGAATGGTTAATATACGATGAATGTTACCTTCTTAGCTGCATAATATTCATTGATGAACTTTTGTGAGATACTATCTCCTTCTCTATCCATACGAATGTGGCCAGTGTTACGATGTTTCTTGTAGAATTGACTGCAGAATACCAATCGATATTATATAGATAGGGGATTCATAAGTATATAATAACATACGCTCTGATTGAATCTTCTTCATAGAATATCTTCTTGAGTGGTTCATCACACTTAGGTAATTGAACATTCCAATCAGGAGAAGTCAATGGAGGATTTGATACGTACACATCATACCTATATTTATTCATTTATTATCATTAATAATAATGTTATTCTAATAAGATGAACTAACCATAATGGTCGATCAGCCCATTGCATTTGCCCAGATCGAATAAGAGCTGTAACACGGAAGAAAATGTTACCTGCTCGTTCTGAGCGAGTAATAAACGATGCCATCTAAAATAAATATCAATCACCACAATTTAGCATTCGTTGGAATAAAAAAATAATGCAATCCACTGAAAACGGAACAAATAAAAATTTTGATGAAAATGAAAAATTCATGGTTTACATTTGGCATTTTGCCAATTATAGGTTACGGTAATTCATTTTGCATTATACGTTCAATTGTGTCAGATTTATGATTTTGCTATTTTTAGTACTTCTTTTTAAAAGTATTTCAAATGTTTTGAATGATTAATTTAGTTTTACTAATACATATTATTTCTTGCATTGCATCCAAAAATCAAATTACATGCTTAACATTTAAATTGCGCCCATTCTTGTTGAAAATGTAAACAATTTAATAAATTTTCAAATATTTTATCCACACCATGGTATTATTATAAGGCGAAACTACCAATAATACTAAGAATGAATGATTGTTTCTATATGACTCTTTGAGTAGTTGGTTTGAGAGTGGAAATGGGTGAAGGTAAGCGTGTCATTTCTGTTCGATCGCCCTTTCTATACATGAGGGAGATATGAACTATAGTTATGTGATGTTTAGTCACGGAAAACTGGAGGGTCTCCTTCTTTAATGATTAATATCAACAAAAATATTGATTGCTTTACTATCTTTATTGAGGATTGTATTGTAATTTCAGGATGAGAAAAGATTGGCGATCAAGAAAGGAAAAGAAGAATTGGAAGCATGGTTATTAGTACATCCTCGTATGAAGAATAATCAATTCCAATATAGAAGAGCTGATGAAATATTTAGTAATGAACCTATTTGGAAGAATGTTGGAGAAGATGATAGAAGAGAAATATTTAGGTTTATCTATCTGTCATTATTTATTTGATCTTATTAATTGATTCAGAGAATGCCATATTACTGTAACTAAGAAGGAAGAAGAACAGAAAGCTGAAACTGCACGAAGAAATCTACAGGTAGATTAAATCAATCAATAATTGAGTCATAAATAAGAATAAGAACATTTTAATTGTAGGCATTGAATGATATATTAGAGAATATGAATGAGATTACTTATCGTACGACATGGGCTCAAGCACAACGATTACTTATTGAAAACCCTGACTTTGCTGCTGATGATACACTACAAAGTTAGTTCATATTTATTGATTGATTGATTGATAGAATGATTGAAGGTATGGACAAGATGGATGCATTGATTGTATTCGAGAAACATATAAAGAATCTGGAGAAATTGTATGAAGAAGAAAGAGTAAATGAAGATAGAAGAATGAAAAGACAAGAAAGAAAGACACGAGAACAATTCCATGAATTACTCAAAGAACTTCATGAGAGAGGTACTATATCATCAATCAATAAATGAATGAATAATGATGTTGAGGTGAACTGACATCAGTGTCATTATGGTCAACTCTATATACAAGGATAGCATCAGATACTCGTTTTGATTGTATGCTTCATCAGAGCGGATCAACCCCTCTTGATCTATTTAAGTTTTATGTTGAAGATCTTAAGGTGAATATTTTATTGAATCATTCATTGATCTATGATCTTTGAACTTTTAGGAACAATATGGTAATGATAGAAAGATCATAAAAGATATCCTTTCATCTCAAGGAAAGACAATTGAAGTAACTACTTCATTTGAAGACTTAGTTGCTTGGGTTCATGATGATGATAGAGGAGCACAGGTCATTCATTATTCATCTTTCTTCTTTAATCTTTGATCTTTTCATTCATTTATTTTAGGTTGATAGAGGAAATCTCAAATTGTGCTTCAATTCATTTGTGGAAAAGGCGGAAAGTAAGGAGAAAGAATTGGAAAGAGAAGAAGCGAGAAAGAAAAGAAGAATTGAAAGCGAATTCAGAAATCTATTACGGTAATTATCTATATGTCTTGGTTTGTTCTTTGATCTTTGATCTTTTGTAGAACAGTTCAACCTCCAATTGAGACCACAACTGAATGGAGTTCTGTGAGAGGAAAGATAGAAAAAGAATCATCGTTCGAGGTAATGATGATATTGATTGATTATGGATAGATGGAATGATGATATTGATTGATTATGGATAGATGGAATGATGATATTGATTGATTCTAGGCAATTGGTAGTGAAGAGGAAAGAGAAGCGATATTTGTTGAATTCGCAAAGGGAACAAATGAGGAATGTGTACATCATAAAGATGGAAAGAAGAAGAAGAAAGAGAAGAAGAAGAAGGATAAGGTAGATAGAAGGAATGAAGTAGTAGATGATATAAGTATTATATTCTAGAGAGAATCAGAATCAGAAGGAGAAATAAAGATTAAGAAGAAGAAGAGAAAACATGATAAAGATAATTCATCTGAAGATGAAAGAGATAAGAAAAAGAAGAAGAAAAGTAGAAGACATTCTGTATCACCATCTAGAGATAGAAGAAGAGTATGTTTATTTAATATCTATCTATATATCTATCATATATTCATTTCAGTCTCCATCTCAATCTGATTGATTTCATTACTATTCGCTTTAAGTCAATAAATACTGTACTCTTTCTATTCAAAGAAGATATTCCTTTTACCTCATACCTCTTTTCTAGTAATATTAAAATGAGAATGAATTAATACATTTATAATTGTTTTCTTTTTAAATAATATTCATTCCTTATTTTCTCCATATAAATTCTCTCTGAATTCTTTGTCCATAAGTCGGATTGATCACAATGAAGTATTTATTTCACCATCTATCATCATTTATATCAATCCATTATATTCCATTCCATTATTTTAATCGTATACATCGATTATTTATCTTCAACTTTTGATTGGATTATAATGTAAACCATGTATTATAGATGGCTAAACAAGGTAAAGTTCCGTTCGATGGAAAGAGGGTAAGCAATCAATCGATAATATATTGATTATTGATTGATATAGATGAGCGGGGAATTGTTCTCATTAACATATGGAGCACTTGTAGCTGATATGATTAGAGATTATGATGATCCTAAACAAGTTAATGAACAACTTGATAAGGTATTCCATATCTATCTATATATCTATAGATGAATGAATTATTCAGATAGGATTCAATATGGGAACTAGATTAGCTGATGATTTCTTATCAAAGAGAATCAATTCATCTAGATGTTCTGATTGTAAACAAATGGCTGAAACTTTAGCTAAAGAAGTAAGATATTGATTGATATTGATTGATTGACTATTTATTGATTGAAAGGTCATTCCAATGTATTTGGGAGTGAATGCAAACATATCAAATTGGGCAAATGGAGATAAAGAATTTTCTCTTCTTCTTGAGAATAATCCATTGATGGATTTAGTTGAGGTATTCATTCATATTCATTATATCTATTGATATGATATATGAAGGTACCATCATCATTATCATCTCTTAACTATTCTCAAGTATTAGCTGGGGCTATACGAGGAGGATTAGAAGCTGTTCATATGAAGGTTAATCAATCAATCGATATATCGATTGAATCAATCAATATTCATTGTAGGTGTTATCATCAGTGGTAGAGAATGCAAGTCATACAGAGATTCGAATTAGATTTGATTCCCTTCTAAAAGATAATGTTCCTGCTGGTGAAGATGATTGATTCATTCCATTTTAGTGTACAATTTACATATTATACATTATTTATTCAAGATTTCTACACAACAAATAAATATTTAATTGCATTAAATAGTGTGAACATTGCACATTGTATCACCCAGTATATACAACAGATGAAATATAAATAGTATTGATTGAATAAATTAAACTAATCGTTTCTTATAGGGCATAAGATACATTGGTTGTCTTTGCATTGAAAATGATGATGATGTCATCAACATTAAGAACTCTATATCATCTTGAGACATTGGTTGAGCCATCATAAATGGCATACTATACACATTAGGATACGGTATTGGATTGTTACCGTACATGATTGATGATGGATACATTGATGAACTTGGTGGATACTGTACTTGACTAGCTGGATGAATTATTGATTGACCCATAAGACGAGATGGAAGAACATCACGAATATAGATAGAAGGAAGTTGATTATGAGATGATAATGATGCTTAATAATATGAATATGATATTGAATATGATATATGATATACAAACCATAAGAGATATGAAATAGAATGAAGAATAGAAGAAGATTCATTCAAAAGACGAGATATATTCACTGGATTGTACATATGGACATTCACATACTCATTATAATCCCCTCAGGGATAACTTTCCCTCCCCTCACTCTCCCCTCCCTCTACCTCTACCTATTCATCTCCCTCTCTACTTAACCATATCCCTATCACAATCCCGTCCCTCTCCCTCTCCCTCTCCCTATCTCGTAGTGTAGTAGTAGTAGATATCGTTTATCGATGAATATAATATAAGATATGAAAGTGTATGATAGATAGATTGTACTTATAGTACCCGATGGATAAAACAAACAATATTTTGTTTAGTCTAAGGAAGATTTATAGATCCACAACTGTAGATATAGAATCTATCGACGGAATATTCAGATGAATACGTCCAATCTGTAATACAATATATATATATATATATATATATATATATATATATATATATATATATATATATATATATATATATGGATTTTTTCAAAGTAGACTTTAGTTAGATTCTATTGTAGATAAGAGATAAGAAGAAAGAGATAAAGAGTGCAGTGAGAACAAAGAGTTTCTAATCAAATGAAACATAGATCAAATATTTCTAATGAACACATATTTATTAAATATATAAACTAACCATTTTTATTAGTCTTATGGATGATTTTAGTGTTGGATGAATTATTTGGATAAATTGAGAAGAGGAATGATTTGACTGAATGCCAATATGAAAATAATGATTGATCCTGTTGAGACATCTCTTCTGAATTAATAATAATCAATAATAAGAAATTGAGAAACACAAAAAGGTTGACATCATTTATATTCTCTCCCTCTCTTTCCCTCTATTACATCTTTGAAAGAAGGAAAGTAGATGGAATGAATGGAGAAACGAAGAAGAAGAAGAAGAAGATGGAAATGGAGGGAATAAGGAGACTATGTCTACAATGAAAAGGGCAAATGGACAGATGGTAGAGAGAAGAGATTAGAAAGGAAGGGAAGAGAAGGAAGATCCAGATGGAGAAGAGATCAATTGAATGTAGATCATAATAGGAATTAAGAAGAGATGAAGGTATAAATAGTATTGATAGATGATCATAATAGACAATAATAGAATGATAGAATATGATGTGAATGAACTATGTTCTTTGAGATGAAGACATCATTATCAATAACCTAATCATCGACCACACTTTATTATTTGATTATTTGACCTTTTGAAGGTTTATCCATTGATGATTGAGAAGAAGTAGAAGACTAGAACGGTTCAAAGGGATAAAGAAGCAAGAGGTTAGAAGGGAGAGGGAGAGGGAGAGGGAGAGGGAGAAAGGTAGAAGTAGGGGGGGGGGATGAGACAGACGTGCGATAATAGATGAGAATAACTTGTGATGAAAGGGACAACAATAGTGAGATCATATAACAAAGATATACTTGTATCACTTATTTATTCAATCTATTCAATGGGAGTTCTACTGAAGATGGTTAACTCCATTCAGTAGAGGTTCACTGTCTAGTGACCTATGGCCGAAATAGTGAATCTCGACCATACTAGATAACGCTTTTCATTTACTAATATCTTATCATATGAGTACATTTTCATGTCTTTTATGATCTATTTATATTTTAATAAGATACTTTATTATATTGATACCATACATATTGCAAGATAACAATTAGTGATCATACTTGATTACATATCAACCATATATACTGTCACATCTAATCAAATCAAATACTTTATCTATAATTATCTCTTTAAAAATATTTGCAAATTGAGCAACAATGGTACAACAAAGCAAGATGGTATGCAGAAATGCAAATTAGTATGGTGATCGTGAATGAAGATGGTAAAAAAGATAGATGGAGAGGAAGGAAAGGGGAAGGAAGAAGGAGATAGAGGAAGAAGTGGCAAGGGATACATAATACATTGTAGAGAAAGAATATGGGAGGGCAAGGAAATGAAGAAGAAGGACTCCCGTATAGAAAAGATAAAACAAATGAATATAGTCTATTGTATTATGATATCTCAAAAGATATATAGATAAATTTCATATCTAATGTGATAGTAAGATAAGATTGAATGATGAAGAATAAAGAATAAGAAGATAATAGAAAGCACTGATAAAAGATTGATTGCGATTGATAATTGCAATTGAAATGAATGAAAGAATGAATATTACAAGTGAATAGATATAATGAATGGAATGAATTAATATCATTGTATCCATTAGATAATCTATTATTATATTAATGGAATGAATCAATAATAGGAGAAAGAAATATGTCTATGATTATGTTTATATATTATAGTATCTATCTATAATTCAGGATTGAATAAAAGCTTAGCTAATTGATCTTTAGCTGCAAGATTCTGTCGTTTACTTTGACTACAACGAAGTAGATCATCTTCTTCTAGATCTGGATCACATGAACGACGATGATATCTATACATATCAATCAATCAATCAATATATCGTATACCAATCAATATATGAACACTTACCGTATCCTAAGTGCAGGTTCAATAGCTCTTAGAACATGAACATTAGGTATATTAAGGAATGCAGATCCAAGATCAAGTCTTTTTCCATTGAGTAAACGAGAACGAACAGACATATAATCACTTCCATATACACATACAACTGAGAAGTCTAATGGATCAAATCTACCATGTTCCTAAAATCAATCAATCAATCAATCAATATATCAATGAATGAATACCTTTTGTACAATAAGTTGTTTCCTCCTTTGAGGTGGTGATGGATCTCTCAATCTAGCTAATGCAGCATCTCTTCCATCTTCTTCTTTCTCATCTTCAGGTTTATCCATACCAGATATAGTAGGATGATATTCAACAAATGGAATAGGCATGAATACCTTCATTCATACCAATCAATCAATAAATGAATCAAAGATGATAACTTACTTGAAACTTCTTGATAGTATTGATTCGTGCTCTATCTAATAGTTCCTTCTGTATATCAGAATGAGGTGATAAAAGAAGAAACATTGATTGTGGACCAAAATGATCAACTGATTCATCTAATGAATGAGCTGAATGAAGAGATGATGGAGATTCTCCTGATACTAATAATAATGATGCTTCTAATGATGATGATTTACATCTATAACATATACTTAATCAATATGAATCTATGATACAGTACCTTTTCTTAAGTTCTTCGAGATCATTTGATATGAATGTAGCACTTCTTGATTCTATTCTTGATGATATTGCAACTACAACTCTTGTATGTCGAGTTTCTTCAGTTGGTACAATACATAAACGAGCTTGACGAGCAAGAAGACGACGGGCTGGTAACACCTATCAATCAATCAATCAATCGATCAATCAATCGATTAAGATAGATAGATAGAGTACCTCGACTTCTTCAGCAACAGGAACAACAATAGTAAGATCAGCATCTTCTTTAACATAAGGAACACTTTGTGTAAGTGTAGTTGAATCAATAATACGTGATAGATGAACTCTTTTCTCAATAGATTCATCGATATGAGGATCACGATATACTATATCTATCATATAATCCATTCCACGTTGAGCATCAAACAATCTACAATAATCAAACATATTTTAATCAACTCACAATACAGTATATATTAGGGTGTTTGAAAAGTCTTTGCACTTTTTCTACCCTTTATTTTGGACCTCTCTTCATTTTTTACTACCTCGGCTTATTGATCAGCAATTGTGATTAGTTTCATTTGCCAACTCTCTTTTCTTGACTATATTTCATTTTTTAAAGTTATGCCACCGTTACCTAATGTTTGAGAGGCCCTTCTTCACTTGAACTGTAGTGGCGGATTGCAACAGAACTACACCAGCAGGGATGTGCGGAGAAAGATTTTAGAGAAAAATTCAAAAACGAAAAAATTTCGAATCTCAAATTCGAAAAAAATATTCTCCATCACGTTTTTTTTCCTTTAATTTTTTTACTATCGACGCAAGAATTGCAACTGTGTGAATCTTAATTGAAGCTGCTTTCATGAAAAAAAATTTTTGCTCAAGTAAAATTGTAATTTTTGTTCCAAAATTTCAAAAATTTTTAAAAATATCACTAATAATGATTAAATTTTGAAATTTTGTGCCTTTTTATGTAAAAGCATTTGTCGATTTTCTCGAATTTTTTTCGAAAAAATTTTCGTCGAAAAAGTTTTTCGAGAGAGTATCGAAAAAATCGAAAAATCGGAAAACGAAAAATGCACACCCCTGTACACCAGTCAATCAAGTCAAGGAAAAGTGTTGGGCGGAAAATTTTTTCATTACCGGTTTTTACCGGTCTCTGAAAATATACCGACCGGAAAATTTTACGGTTTTTCAACGGTAATGAATTTTTTGGTAATATTACGTTGGATATCTCGAGAAATTGTACGTGTCCGAACATGATTATATGTCTTATGTGGTGTTACATTTTCAAAACGTGCGCACGGCGTGCGCACGTTTCAGACATTATTGATCCATGGTTACGGTAACTTCTTACCGTATCCCAATTGACAATAAGGGTTTTCCGCATGGGACCCAAAATACTTCAAAATCAAAGTTGACGTTGACGTTTCCGAATGTAACACTATTTCGAAGGACGGCGTGCGCCCGTTTTGAAAATGTAACACCACATTAACAGACAATTACTGTCCCAACAAATAACTCTTATCAAATACAACTAAAGAAATGAAAATATTTTTGTTATAACTATGGCCAAAGTAAGAACCGTTTGTCATTCATGTATAGTATAGTGCAAAGACTTTCCGAACACACTAATATTATAAATATAATGAGTATAATATTTACCTGTACCCTCCAGTTAATTGAGCGAATTCTAGTCCAGCATTCGATTCATCCGATTCAATCTATACATTATAATATTAACATTTCATTGGGACACGATCATACATTTTGGTACACATTGTGGGTACGGGTCAGTTTATAAATTGTTCGGCTTATAAAAATGGACAACTTTATCACACATTTTGCCAGAAAAAAAAGAAAAAAAAGCAATTTCACGGGTTAGTTAATAGTTTATCACAATTACGGGTCAGCTTATAGTTCCGCAAATGAGAGTTGAATAAAAATGTATGGATACGATCCAATATTCATTTATTTATCTACACCACAATGATGTTTCATCAAGCATAAAGTTCATATAAATCAATAATAAAGAATACAAACCATTTTCCTCGCAGCATCAATAACTTCATCAATATCTTCTTTATCTCCTCCTACTAAAGGTCTCACATTTTGATTTGGTTCATTCTTGAATATTTCATTTGAGGTGAAGAACTCCCAAACTGGCACCTAAATCATTTAGATTAATCAATAAATGAAGGAGGTGATGGTATACTGTAACCATAGGTCGAATAGCTATGTTACCGGTTTTCAAATCCAGTAAGGCTGATGACTCTAACTAACCTGATATCGATTAGGTGGTTTAGAATAAGAATGAGTACCAGCAGGCCAACTAGGACCATCTGGTAGATCATCTTTAAGTCTTTCCATCTCTAATTCCATTTGAGATATATCATTCTCTACTCGTGATATCTAGAATCATCAATATCTTTTCATTTATAGTGTATTATGATGGAGTACCTCAACATGGATGAAATGATCGTGTAGTGCAGTGGCATCAGCTTCTGATAGGATGGGGCCAACAGATAGAGTTGAATTGAACAATGGAGAACTTTGTGACCATCTAACACAACATCAATTACAATATTTAAAAAAAATCAATAATTGCATATATGACCAATCACAATAAAGGTAAAGGTACACCCCGTTATTCAAGGCACATGAAGTCCTACGGGTAATCACTGCTAGGCCATTGATAATCACAATATCAATCAATAATGGAAACAAATAATAACCAACCTCTCAACATTATCATGAGGAGCTTCCCCACTAGGAACTGCCCAATATTCATATTCGATATCCTGAATAAAGGAATGAATGAATGAATGAATGATTGATTGAATGAACGATATCATATCAGAATAGAATAATATATTACATCATGTATTCCAGTACAAGATATATTAGTAGCTGCATGGAGACACAATTCCATTCCTTGTTCTTCAGTAGTTGCTAGCATATTATTGCATACATGACGTTGTCTATAGAATACATTTATTAATGATCAATCAATAAACAGAATACATACTGTATCAACATTTGCATAGTCGGATTAGATAAAAGAACACCAGCATTCAATTGACATCTACCACTACCAAGAGGATCTGGAGATCCAAGTAATAGTTTATGATGCCATGATATCTATAATGACATCAGTACATACAGTAATCAATCAATACAATGAATATGAATGAAATAGATAGAACAAACCTTACTGATAACCCTTTCAAGTGCAAATGGATTGATATATGAAGATTCCTTTACGAACAAGAACCAATCATAGTTCTCTTGTAGTGTCTACAATTGAAGATGATCAATAGTGAAATGATAGTGTACGTCATGAATTAATCATTCCTCTTTCTATTCATATACAATACAATATAGACACATGTACAACAATGATATCAAGTCTCTATTCAATACAACAACAATCATATCATTATGTACCTTACCATCAATAAAAAGTATCATACTCTTCAAGTCTGAAATATCATCATCCTATTTAATATGACTTAATAAATGGATAAAAGATACAAACATTATTGAATATAGCACTGAGTATATGAGTATGAGCATGTAATCCATTAGCTCTAAATGGAATCAATGACGGTAGAGATCCTTTCTCTAAATCCAATCGAGCTACATCTGCTATTGCTACTACACGGGATACTGTAATACAATATAATATTGAATATTATGAATGAATCAATATAACAATGATACCATGTGTAGCGAGAGTAGCATTGATAGCCACAGCTAATCCTCCAGTTTCTGCCCATATGATAACTACTATTCTTTCTCTTATACCTAATTCAGTTGCTGCGAATCGAGCACGAACTACTGGGGACTATAATCAATCAATTAACTAAATAATCAATCGATAATAATTGAAAACCTGTTTAGTATCAGGAGGAGGAGATAATGGAGCATCTTCTTTCTTAACAATCCAATGTTCAGATGAATCAATAGGTTCCGATATAGACTGTAGTGGAATGAATTACTGAGATAGATTTGATCATTGTATACCTTAGCACATATAATGGGTGGTTCTTCAGTTGGAGTCAATAGGAATACAGATAAAGCTACTCCAATAAGGATGCCACCTATTAAGGGAAGACCCGTACGGGCCCCAGACATATTTTCTCCTATTGACGGAACCACGACTACACTCCTACAATAGATTCACATAGGTCAAAATACATCATTGTAAGCGGATTTAACGAATTCATAAATAATTGATCAGGAGGGATTATATCAAAGATCTCAAACATAACTCCAAAAGATTTGTAAAGTACAAAAGAATGTTTTTTTTTTAAATATTATATATGTGTGTGTGTGCGTGAAAGGAGAAGAAGAAGAAGAAAGGTCTTTCAAATGGAGACAACGATTGTTAAGTTAAAGAAAGAAGAAGAGCAAGTGGGTCATCAGCCAATGACTGATCACATACAAATAAAACCAATCCTTGGCACTACTAATCACCACACAAGATCAATAATCACAGGAAACATATTCGAAATTGCAAGGAGTGGAAAAAATTATGAAGAGATAGTATTATTCTAGAGAGGGACATGAAAATACTATACGGAAAGTGAATTGAAAAAAAAAGATCGTGATGGTGAAGAGAAAGTTATGTTCTTAAGGTAAGCATGCATACCTTCACTGGTCATTCAACAAGAACAGGTTTCACTGCTTCTATCTAAGATCGTGCCACTCTATAACTTGTAAAAGATAAATTGTACAAACTTAATTATCCCAGAAATTTCTAAGAGTGTACAATTTCCCTGCTCTGTTTGCGCTGTTTCTAACAATAGTAATGATCAGAAAATGCGGAGCGGGGCAAACACAGAATCAATGAAAACATATTTATCGGCTTTCATATTGTAAAATGTAATATATATATAAAATTACCCTACGAGAATCTTTGGAGTGAGCGAAATTGCACAAAGACCTTTCTAGAGGTTACACGGTTGAAGTTCACGAGAATTATATGTGATGAATTTAAACAGACATGCACTTATGCACTTACAGCAAACTAAACAAAAGTCTAGTACTGGCACAGACAGCAGATGTGCTAATATGTCTACGATATGCTAGTCAGAAACACGAAACAATTTCTACCATTACTAGTAGGCTACTAATGCAAGTACTTTTCTTTTTTTTTAAACAAATACTTTCAAGAAGAAGTAAAAAAAGACAAATGATTCCGTGATCTACCTGACGCGGGAAAAGGGCAAAAAACAACTTTGTCAATCAATAAATCAGCCGCACGGCAAAAACTGGCGCAAATCTGAATGATGAAACAAATCAAATAAATTTAAGTCTTTTCACGATTCCTGGCATACGGTATCTAAAATTTTGGCAATTGGCAGAATGGAATGTTCACCTCTATCACCGTTCACAACTCATTCACAAGGAAGATACGATTAAACCAAGTGATTGCTAAATATATAGATGGATGAAGATTCAATTTCTTCCGCGAAAAATGCAAATCACAAGGTTTCAATTCAATATTAGTTTATTGAAGAGTAACATTGCTGACAGAGCATTCCCAATCAATTTGGTACATCAATATAGCAGCACAATTGAAAGAACAGACAAATGTACATATTAAAAGTAGTCAAATAAGAAAAAAATTGAACTCACATTTAATATGCTAAAGTAAAAATAATAATATATTTCTCCTCTCTAAACGGATCAAAAACGAGAAGATGGATCATAGTATATGTACTGATTGAAAACAATAAAGAAGAGACAAACTGCAAATTACTTAATCACAGTTTTTAGAGGATTACAAAAGGTCGAAGAATTGGTAACAGTTACTAAATCTGCATCAAGTATATAAATCTGCATGAAACTAAATCTGCATGAAACTAAATCTGCATCCACTAAATCTGCATCAAGTATTACGATATGTGTGGTGATCATGATGAGTGGTGAGAGGTAAATGGTATACGGTGTGTGCTGTGAATTTCTCTTTCTGCCTTGGCAATTTGCCAATTTTTCTTCGTCATTTTCTGATTCATCGCAAATTTATCGTTATGTGGATAGTAAAACCAATCCTATAAAATGCTTATAGACTAATTGAGACTAAGATGAATAGCAGTACTAAATTGTTTTCTCTATTTCCTGTTTTTCTGCTGTTTCTGCCGTAACCGCGAAAGTGTTGAACCTGTTTTGATACATAACTAAATGTTGCAGAATGAATAAGTCCGGGCCAGTTCAACATTGGAATCTGGGAATCGGTCCAATCAACTGCCATGCCTGGAACAAAGATAGATCGCGTTTGTTTTTTGTTGTTTTTATCTAGTTTGCTTCATACATTTATAGTTTAGAAATAGCCGTTTGTGCTTCGTCCCCTGAAGTTCATATTCTTGAATGGAAAAATGGTGAATGGGCGAGTATTCACGTTTTAAGTGAACATGATCTTCCCGTTACCGGTAAGCAGATCTTATTCTTTAAACTATATCAAATCCATTTTAATCAGTGGCCGTATGCAAGAACAACGGGAAAACCGTTTTCCAGGAAAATGTGACGTCATTAGCGTAGGCGGAGGATTTTTGGAAAACGCCTCCGCCTACGCTAATGACGTCACATTTTCCGGGAAAACTGTTCTTGCATACGGCCACAGGTATTGACTGGGCACCTGAAACCAACAAGATCGTAACATGTTCTCAAGATAAGAATGCATTTGTATGGACATATGAAAAGGGAAATTGGAAGCCTGAACTAGTCGTTGTAAGTCTGTTGAATAATTATTCCACTGTTTAATTCTATATGAAAAGGTTCGTATAAATCGTGCTGCAACTTGTGTTCGTTGGTCTCCTCAAGAGAATAAATTTGCTGTTGGAAGTGGAGATAAACTAGTGGCTATATGTTATTATGAACGAGAAAATGATTGGTATGCATATCACTTTGATATTATTTTCAAACTACTACCTTGCAACCTATTTTTCCTCAAATCGTTCATCTCATCTTTGTGCTATTTTATACGTTGATATATTTCAGGTGGGTTTCTAAACACATAAAGAAGCCGATTCGTTCTACAGTAACATGTATCGATTGGCATCCTAACAATGTTCTTCTTACTGTAGGAGCGTGTGATTTCAAGACTCGAGTTTTCTCTGCTTATATCAAAGAGGTATAACTTGTCTCGTTCCCAGAATGAAGTATAAACAATGTACTGTATAGGTAGATGATAAAGTAGCACCAAATCCATGGGGAAGTAAGTTTCCCTTTGGACAAATGATGGCTGAATATTCTGCTAGAGGATGGGTTCATCAAGTTTGTTTACTTATTATATCATAGATATGAAGGAAATGATGTCTTGCCTTATTATTATTTGGCAATTATATGTTTTATTTATTGATTTATTATAATATTGATAATAGGTTTTATTCTCTCCATCTGGTTGTCGTATTGCTTGGGTTTCCCATGATTCTTCATTAACTCTTGTTGATGCAAATGAGAGTAAGGAAGCTAAGGTACTATCTATTCCTTTCAATCAATCGATATTCTTTATTCAGGTATTATGTACTCCAATGCTACCATTTACTTGTATACGATGGGTTAGCGAGAACAGTCTACTAGCTGCTGTATCAATTTTTTATTATTATTATTGATTCAATTTATTATTTTTCTTTTATAACAGGGGTGTGCGGCAACCGCTTTTTTCGGCAACCGGCAATTGCCGGCAACCGTGAAATAAAAAAAATCGGCAACTTCGGCAATTTTGAACTTATCTTATTTAAATGAGCTAATGATAATTTTTATGAACTACTTATCAAAAATCGTTACCAAACGAAAAAAATAGCAAGAATAGATTGCAACAGCGAATAAATTATCAGTATTTTTCGTTAATTATGTACCCATAAGTGAAATATTCTTAGAGTTGGAAAGATTCTATCTGCATTTGTTGAGAAAGATTCCCGCCATCCCGAATAGTCTTTCTGCTTTCGCAGATCCGGATGGGCAAAATAGATACTTCGTGACTACGCGTGAGATGAGGTCTATTGAGAGAATGGATCAATTTCCGTGTCAGCTGTACTGGTCAGAAAACTGAGGGAGAGACAAGGGCTAACGAACAAATTGTAATCATCAAAACTACATGATTACTCGTTTCGATATTCCGTATACACCAAATTTATAAGATGTTGCACACCAAACTTGTGTTTATGAGACTTTTGTCTATTATTTCCTGCTTAATTTTTTTCGGCAATTTTTCATAATTGGTTGCCGTTGCCGGCAACCAGTTTCGGCAATCAAATTTCGGCAATTTCGGCAATCGGCAACTCAGTTGCCGCACACCCCTGTTTTATAACATTGGAAAGATTTATATGATTGCTTATTATCAGGGTCACGATTGTTCTCCAGTCCTCTATGCTGTATCGAATGGTGAATTCAAACAGGTTCGTAGTTTTGCCTTTCTTTGATCTTTGATCTTTAAAGGGGGGGGGTGCAATATAAGAATACTAGATATTGTCCGTATAAAATGTACTTGCATATTTACCTTGCTACTGCTGCTAAACAGAGAAAGAACTATCGATCGAACCCCCCCCCTTCCATCCCTTCCCTTCTCTTCGCACTCTCTGATCTACGTACTATCTCGCGTGGGCTCTCACTAAACATAGAAATTCATTGTGGCTCTGGCTCGCTACTCTCGTACCATATAAACAAGTGTATTTTATACGGCCAATAGATAGATGCTTTTTTTATACATTGATCATCATCTCTTATTTTTCGTAAGCTTTTCAAGACCTGAGAGCGAAATTTACAAAAGAACATTAATAAGCCGCCCACATTGTACAATTTTTTTATTTAAAAAAGCGTTCTCGCTAAGACGGCAAGCAAAGTGGCACAGTTGGTGAAAATCGTTTCTATGCGCTCAAACTTCACAGATGGAGTGCCTAGGGGTGGGATACACTTCAGCCAAGAAATTGGACTCCAAATGTGATCTTTGATCTCGCGAAAAATAAAGTTGAGATTTTCCTATCTTGTTATATACCATTCGAAAGAGCGCAAAAAGTTATGCTAGAACATACATTTTCAGAGCTCTAGGGCTAGTATAGCTCCCGTAATGTGCGAAAAACCAATTTTTTGGACGTTTTCAATCTTTAAAAAAATAAATCAGCACTTTACAATAATCTCCGGAGAATTCCACTGACGCTATCTTGTAGCAAATTTCATGTAGAATTTAATAAAAATTAATTGAGAAAAATCGATTTTGTCGGAATATCACTTTTAAGCCAACGCTATCGCCCGATCGAGCTCATTTTCCTAGGGTGGGTTCGAACCCCACTCCAGGACAATGTTTTTTGCTGATTTTTCGCTGGCTTTCCAATGCTGCCAAAGGCTTTTGCCAATGTGTATGACCTTAAGAAAGTGGTTTTCTTGAAATGTTTAGCTGATAAAGTATGCAAATGACGAGTTCTTGACTCCTATAACACGGATCTCCTGTAAAAGTGTATGAAGCGATTGCACAGAAAAAAATAATTTTCCTCCTTTTTTATTGATAGTTGTTAGACTGGCCTAACTGATTGCGAAAACCACATTTTTAAATTTCGATTTTCGAAATTTGCATATTTATGCAATTTTTTTACTGTCAACTTCAATTGAATGTAACTCGCTTCGTTTTTGAGCAATCGTGTAAAACAATTTTTCAATCTGTTGCTAATGACCTCGTCTACAAATAACTCAACTAAGGATATGGACGGAAATGCTGTTTTTCATGTGTTATTGCAAGAAAACAGTTTTAAAGCACAGAAAATGCGAGTTTTCTCGGGATAAGAGTTTTATTGCAGATTCGGATTCCCCGTCCTCAACTTGGGGTATCCTGATATATCCTTTAACCCAACTCTGTCCCCCCAATAGGGCTACTGTATATCGTCCAGGACTTAGTGCAATTTTATCTCAAATCACTTTTTCGGTTGTAAATCAGCTCAAACTTATGCTAATGCACTTATTAGCATATTTAAACCCTGTAACTCGACCAACCTAACAAAATTCTCTTAGTGCTTCGAATTCTCCACAACCGTAATTTTTGAGATATGAATCGAAAACTGATTTTATTAGCGATTCTTTGATTCTTTCGTGAAAGATCTTTTTTTATTCTTCAATGTGACTTTTATTGTTCCCGTTTATCGTTTATTGATTTTAGTTTATTGATCGTTAAGGTCGAAGAAGCTGTTTGAATCAAGAATATCCATGGAACCTTCGAAAAACTCTGAGAAATCACGGTAGATCATATCATAGATGGCATCCGAAGTTATCACTCTCATCCTCGGCCACATCCACATCCAATCGATGGTTTAAAGTGAATTCAGAAAGAAAACATCATAATTCTTCTAAAATAACGAGAAAGCTGGTGTTTTTAAGTTGCATCAAGTCAGAAAGGAGAACAATCGTTAATAAAATCAGTTTTCGATTCATATCTCAAAAATGATGGTTGTTGAGAATTCGAAGCACTAAGACCATTTTGTTAGGTTGGTCGAGTTACAGGGCTTAAATATGCTAATAAGTACATTAGCATAAGTTTGAGCTGATTTACAACCGAAAAAGTGATTTGAGATAAAATTGCACTAAGTCCTGGACGATATACAGTAGCCCTATTGGGGGGACAGAGTTGGGTTAAAAGATATATCAGGATACCCCAAGTTGAGGACGGGGAATCCGAATCTGCAGTAAAACTCTTATCCTTTAGAGAAAATTTTCGAGAAAACTCGCATTTTGTGTGCTTTAAAACTGTTTTCTTGCAATAACACATGAAAAACAGCATTTTCGTCCATATCCTTAGTTGAGTTATTTGTAGACGAGGTCATTAGCAACAGATTGAAAAATTGTTTTACACGATTGCTCAAAAACGAAGCGAGTTACATTCAATTGAAGTTGACAGTAAAAAAATTGCATAAATATGCAAATTTCGAAAACCGAAATTTAAAAATGTGGTTTTCGCAATCAGTTAGGCCAGTCTAACAACTATCAATAAAAAAGGAGGAAAATTATTTTTTTCTGTGCAAAATGGTTCTTATTTTCATACACATTTACAGGAGATCCGTGATAAAGTCACGATCGCTGAATAGCTCGAGAGAGTTACTTCATTCTATAAAATGATAGGGCACGTCTGTCTGGTTGTTTGTTTGTATGTCCGTCACACGCCCTTTATCCTTTAGGATTCCTTTAGGATTGTTTAGAAACACTACATGGGGCATGCAAATGTACGACTCTGTCGTATGACAGTTACCTGGTTGATATTGCCAGCGGTGATATGCTCAGATAAAAGATTAAGCCATGCATGCCTGCGAACAAGCCTCATTTGGGGGCAGTACGGTTCCCGATTCGGACAAGCTCAACCAATCGATGTTGACGTTTGAAAGAGGGTAAGAGAGAGAAAAATTGAGTAGGAATGTGATTGGCTTTAGGAGAAAGAAACGATAGGAGCTCTCTAGGGGGAGAAGGAAGGGTCGGAGATAAGAGAGAGAGATAAGTTCCACCTTCTTCTGGTGCAGAACATCACCGTGCCGAATTGTAGAAAACTGAGGATCGAAAGGTTACAGAATTTGTATGCTTGTCGTTGTTGGACGGCGATATTTGCAGAGAGACGCTGAAGATACGGATCTATTTGCGCGAAAAATCAGCAAAAAACATTGTCCTGGAGTGGGGTTCGAACCCACCCTAGGAAAATGAGCTCGATCGGGCGATAGCGTTGGCTTAAAAGTGATATTCCGACAAAATCGATTTTTCTCAATTATTTTTTATTAAATTCTACATGAAATTTGTTACAAGATAGCGTCAGTGGAATTCCCCGGAGATTATTGTAAAGTGCTGATTTATTTTTTTAAGATTGAAAACGTCCAAAAAAATTGGTTTTTCGCACATTATGCTAGCCCTAGAGCTCTGAAAATTTATGTTCTAGCATATCTTTTTGCTCTCTTTCGAATGGTATATCACAAGATAGGAAAATCTCAACTTTATTTTTCGCGAGATCAAAGATCACATTTGGAGTCCATTTTTTTGGCTGAAGTGTATCCCACCCATACATGGGCGGGGTACCTGGAGCTCGATTCTACAGGGGGCATTCGAACGAAAAATTGTTAATTTCACAGGGGGCCTTCACTTTTTCCTTCAAAAATTTCACTCAAACGTCATTTTTTACAGGGGGCATTTCACAAATTTTGGAAAATCTTTAATTTTACAGGGGGCACCCCCATGTTGGCGCCCATGTATGATCCCACCCCTAGGCACTCCATCTGTGAAGTTTGGGCGCATAGAAACGATTTTCACCAACTGTGCCATCTTCCATCCCGTTCACTGCATTCTTACCGAGAACGCCTTTTAAAAAGAGTGGGTGGTCTATGAGATGAGTTGGAATAATTAAGGTGTGTAAATTGGATGTTCAATCATCTCAACAATCAACTACTTCAAGTGCACGAGAAATGTTTCGATCAATCGATAAACAAGCGACAGCAATTAAAGTAGATACACAATTGAAGACTCTTCATCAAAATACTATTATGTATGGATATTTATTGATTGATTACATTATAATAGATATAATATGTATGAATCAGGCAAATCTTGGCTCATTCTGGTACTCCATCAAATATTCTCAAAGTAACAACATGTGCTGTAGATGGTGTAATTGCACTATGGGATTTGAAGGTTCAATACTTTATATCATTCTTTAGTTTATCTTCAAATTAACTAATTCATTATTTCATTATCCTTTCACAACAATTGCTTATCGCTTCTTTATTTGCATTATCCACTTAAACCCTTAATGATCATTTCAGGAAACGATAGAATATTGTCGAGTAGGTTCATTAGATCTTTCATCTTTCTTTGTAATACACGCTTGCGTTGCTCAATACTCCTCTCTAATCTAAATATCTAATAGTGTGTCTAACAACTAACATGGTCTTTTCATCAATTACTCTAATCTATTTCAGAATGCAAATGCAGTGAAGTAATTGATCTTCCCATTATCTATGATGTATTGATTATATATGAATCATCATCTTCTCTTCTTTCATTCCTCATTCTTTCTACTCTTCTTCATTGTCATCAATACTAAGATGACATAGTAACAAAGTGCTTTTAATATATATATATATATATATATATATCTCATTTATGATGGCTCAATCTGTTTATGCTGAAATACATGTCCATACAATTGTATCTAGCTAATAATAAATTATTTCTGCTTTATCATTATAAATAGTATCAATATGATAGTAATCTTTGCATAATATAATATAATATTACGAAATTCGTTAAATGTATGTGGGCATTTAATTTAACGTGATCCTTTTGCAATATGATCCGAATGTCTATCCTTGATATTATTTATTATTTGTTCTTCTATTTCCTTCTTTGGATCATTCAATCGAATATCTTCCTCTCTATAACATACCGTAATCTCATACTATCATAAACTCATTTTAATACCTTTCATTATCAACAAGTATAACATGTTCCTTTCTTGTCTGTAATGTATTAGCTACAACCAATTGATGACCATAATTGGATAATGCAATCTTTGCCTTCTGTACTAGAATATCTTCATTGGTCTCTAACTATAATGATATTGATTCATTTCTTATTATAGATAGAATAGATATACTTTGAATGATACTACATATGCACGTGACACTATATTCTCTACTAATCTTTGTAGATTCTTAGGTACAACAGATAAAGGGAGTGATACATCTTCAGTCTTCATCTTATGTGTTGGCTATAATCAATACTATAAATAAACTATCAATATCATACACTAACCAGATTATCATGACTAATATAGAAATCAGATACCGCTGCTGCTAAATATACAAGAACCTAGAGATATAATATTATTGATTGATATATGAGAGGGATATCGTACCTTCTCGTTCAATGGTTTCAGAATATTACAAATTCCTTCAAGAAGATGAAGATATGAATCAAGAACTACAAATGGTACAAGAAGTAATCGATTACGGTATTGTGACTGAAAATTATCGATTGGTTCAGATTAAATTTATAAATGCTAACCGCTTTCTTAACATTCTCAATAAGAAGTGGTTCATTTGATACGACTTTGTCATTATCAATCGATAACATAGAAAAACAATCAGGGAAATGGCGGGAAAATGGAAGAAGTGAAGAATCTCTATGCATGAAGATTACTGTATATCCCGAAGATAGAAGATATCTTTAATGATATACTATATGTATAATATGGATTATTGAACAAACTCTGCACTAGATGCTCCTCTTGTCCCCATTGAGAAGTTATCAATATACCGTACTGCATTCTTTTCAAGAGGTACTCGAGTTCCTCCACTCTATAGTAATCAATTGACAATGTATTGATAGATATAACTTACAGTAACCAATGCAATTCTTTCATCTTTATGAATCAATACGAATTCTTCAACTTTCTTAATCCATTTCTGTACATCTTCTATGTACATACTGTATATAAAAGGAGAATGATGTAAAGTAGATAACACAAAGATATACTGAATCGCTTAAACAAGTGACAAATATACGAATGTCATCATTTGACACGATTTATTCATACAACATGAAAGTATTTACAAGATTGAAATAAAAATGAGATGTTTGATGAGAACACGTTCGTATATCATGCATATAGTAATAAATAAGAGATAATTATAAGTGAATTAAAGTACGTGGAATAGATAAAGATAGATAGATAAAGATATTATTTGGTTCTTTCATCTTCTTCCATCTTTTCATCTTCATTATCATTATCTTTACTAACTTCATCATATTTCTTATCTTCCATAGTCATTTTCTCATCTACATTTTTCTTTTCTTCCGTTTCTACTTTTGCATCCTAAACTAATATATATATATATATATATATATATATATATATATATATATATATATATATATATATATCGATATCTCAAAAATGAATATACCTCTTGTGTCTTTTGATCAACTTCTTTCTTTTTCTCTTCATCTTCCTTATTCTTTATATCTTTTCCTTTCATCTTATTATCATCATCTTCTCCAATAGTCAAATTATATAGAACTGGAGTCTTCTC
Source organism: Parapristionchus giblindavisi (assembly GCA_943737045.1). NCBI lineage: Eukaryota > Metazoa > Nematoda > Chromadorea > Rhabditida > Diplogasteridae > Parapristionchus > Parapristionchus giblindavisi. The sequence goes on along the minus strand of CALSFV010000296.1, from coordinate 101,843 downwards.
GGCCATTTTTTCCCTTTCCAAAACTATAAATAAGTCAATTACCCACCTATTCTTTCTAGAAAGAAGAGCAAACCTAATTTTTTCTCCATTTCCTCTTGTTTCTTCTTATATTCTTCATAAGCAGAAGCCAATTTACCCTAAATATATATCAATATTATCAATAATAATACAATGATCATACCTTCCATTCATCAACCATTTCATCATATTTTACTTGTTCAACAATTACTTTTTCATTACAAACTTTCATTAATTTCTCAGTAAATTCTTCACTGTTATTCTCTAAAGATCTTTTCTTTTCATTAAAACATTCATCCATTTTAGCCAATTCAGCTTCTAGTTTCTTCTGTAATTCACTTCATTCATCACAATATATTATTATATTAACTAACTTGGTGCATAATCAGACTATCAGCTTGTTTCTTCAATAATTCAATTCTTGATTGAGCAACAATTGTTCGTGTATCATTAACCATATTTGTACTCAATAATTCGGCTACTAATCGATGATTACGATCGAATCTTAATCAAATTCATAATAGAAATAAGGAAAGTATGAAAGATACCGAATAGCAGACAGTCTTCTACCTGATAGTTCATTATTCTCAACATCTTCATCTACGGGTTGGATAACTACTCCTCCTGCACATCAAATCAATAAATCAACAAAAATTACAGTATACATACCGATGTCAGCACGACTTCTAGTCATCTTTTGTGGAGCTTTATTGGATCCTTTCTGATTCTGATATGATTGGAAAGAGGCAGAATTAGTATACGCCTTGTATGCCTTCTCATACTCAATCTAAAAATAAATCTGAATTTGAAAGGAAAATAATTGAATATGTCACCTTCTCAACTTCATATTCTTGTTGATAAATACTCTTCTCAGAATCAGGAACTTCTCTCCACATTTGTCCAATGATCTTGCTTATATCCCAAACTTGAGCATCGGGATGTTCAGCTCTCACCTACACCAATTTAAACTTTCACGGTCAATTCATTTAACTTCAAACCTTTGTCCACATCTTTCTACTGTATCTCATATAAGGTACGAGTGGACGATCTGGACCTTTCGGCATTTTCATCTGTGAGTTGAACATTCCTCAGCTGAAACAACAGTTTAAAAATATGCAGGAAACCAGAACAATAGGAAGTATTAAATATAATTTTCCCGCTTCTTAAAATTCAATCAACGGATATATATCGATGGGAACATTGCAATATTGTATAAACAACATAGAAAGTAATATTAGCAACATTTAAAACTAGAGAACCTGTTTTAAAATAGAGAGCAAATTTTTTTGGAATAAATCGTTCCGATCATGTTGCTTGGATTCTACTTCACACAACTCCAGGCGCCTATTTGCGGGTTCTTTATGATGTCTCTAATTTCATGTATTTTATAAAATATTGATTTTCCTTATTGTTACGTGTTGTAGTCTATCACATATTTTCAACTACTTACAGGATGGAGAATTCATCTTGTGGGTGCAAAGGGATTCGATTTTGTGCTGCGTGCGAGATGAGCGAGCGAGTTCAAAAATTGAAGTTTGACAGTAACGAGCACGATGGCTTCGAATGTTATATCTGGGATTGGAAAGCAAATCGGGCAGTGAGAGCTCCATTATTGACACCAGAATCTGAATTGAAAGATATTCAAGAGGCTTCAACAAGTAAGTATTTTTTTAAACTTACGTATTATGTTAAGAACTTTTGTTGAAGGTATTGATTCCTCTGAACTTAGTATTACTATCGATGGATTAATGCTCATTCCTGAGTTCATTAGTTGTGATGAAGAAGAATATCTTCTCAAGAGAATAGATAATGTGGAATGGGTTCAATCTCAGTCTGGAAGGAGAAAACAGGTTAGTTTCTGTAATTCGTATCGATTTCATCTCATTATTACATTTAGGATTATGGTCCGCAAGTAAACTTTAAGCATAAGAAAGTAAAGACTACCAAATTCATTGGTAAGTTGTGATTATGCCTTTTTCATTATATAATATTCATTTGTAGGTATGCCTGATTATGCTGATATGTTATTGGATAAAATGGTCAGATATGATGAAAAAAAACTTGGAGACTATATTCCATTCGAAATGTGTAATCTTGAGTATGATGAATCGAGGAAAAGTGCAATAGAAATGCATCAAGATGATATGTGGATATGGGGAAATCGATTGATAAGGTATATATAGAAAATAAGAAATATACAAACGTTTATCAATTATTTCATTCAGTATAAATCTCATAAATGGATCAATAATGACTATGTCAAATGATAAACAAAGGAAGGTACGTTATTCATTTAATGTTTGTTAGATGTGGTAGTTTTTGTATGGTAGTATATCATGCTATTTTTTCTGTCATTTGTTCCCACAAATATCAACTATACATTTTTACCGCATGACAAACTTATTGAATAGTACCATCAGCCGATGAATCGATATGATTCAGTTATTGTTTGTGAATATGCCTCATCGTTCACTATTATGCATGGCTGATATATCAAGATATGAATGGAAACATGGAGTATTATATCATCATATAAAAGGAAGAAGAATAGCATTGACTATGAGAGAACCTTCATCTGCTTTTCAGGTTCATTCTATATATATATATATATATCATTTATTCATTCTCATTATTGTATTTTACAGAAAGGAGGTGAACTTTATGAAAAATACGGTAAAAACCTAATCGATATTAGTAGAATGAGAGTTGATCTTGGAATGAAGATTACTGTATGAATCATTATTGTTATTTTTTTGTTATTAAAGAAATCAATAAATATTATTGTTAAATTTTTAACAATCTATTCTGTATATTATTCATTTCTCGTTGATGATGAGAATTAGCTTTACTTTCTCTCAATGGATTTCTCATACTTCTTAATAACCATATTATATGTTCATTTGATTGAGAAGGTCGAGGAAGATCTCAATTGATTATATTATCGATTGATTATGAATATAATAGAATACCTGATAGTAATATGATATCTCTCTTATAAATAGATAGTTTGTAATCGAAATTGACCATGTTATGAACTAATTTAATATTCTTCTTCTTCCTTTCTTCAATCTAAATATAATATTAAGATATAATAGATAGGCATAATAATGATACTCTTGAATGTATTTCATTGATATTCATTCTCTTTATATCTCTTCTTTCATTTAATCTTCTATCTAATTCATTCATTAATTTCAATCTTCTCTTCAATTTCAATTCTCTATTCAATTCTTTCTCCATTCTTAATCGCATACAATATAATTTCATCTGAATATTTAAATAGATGAATCAATCAATATATTATAATAAGTATACATATTTCTGTATAACTCTAGCTGCATTATTTTTCATTTCCTTTTCTTCTTCTTCTATTATATAATCTCTTCTATTTATTGATTTCTTGTCATTTCTTAGTCTTCTCATATACCCATTTACATTTCTCGCTGACATTCTCATTATGTCTTCATATAATTTTTCTTCTTTTTCCTTAATACAATCAATCAATAATATCATATTTCTAATCAATAAACTAACTCTTTCTGCCTTTAATTTATTAATCTGCTCGATCAAATCTGAATTTCCTAATGAAATCTTTTGAATGAAATTCGATGTCAATCTGAATAATATGATAATCTTTTCATTCTAATAGATATATATTACATTCTTCTCATTTCTTCTCCCTTTTCACTTCTTTCTCTTCTCCATTTTCTCCAATTATATTGAATAATAATAGCTGCTGATATCTATAAATACACAATTGAATTCAGGATCGGAATATTTTAATTCAATCAATCAATAATTAAAATATAAATATAATACCTTATCCATAGATGAATAAATAGAGAGAATGAAGAAGGTATCTTTCCCGATATTCATCGTTCCTATGGTAACACCATCTGTCCCCCTTCCATCTATTCATCTTTGATCTTTGATCTCTTTATTATCTTCTACTGTAATAGAGTATGTTCTCTTGATCTTTGATCTTTGTTCTGTTCTACAGTAATCAAACATTAAGTATGTTTATAAAGTATTTGAACGAATGAACTCGCAATGAAGGGAACAAGTAATGGAATATAATAAAGAAGATGAAAGTGAGAGATGAATGATTGAACCCGTTGAGTGATATGATATATGAATAGATGATTAGAGATTATCACATGATATGAAAAGATCTTTATCGAATAAACGACAAAATGATGTTACTTCATCCTTTTTCATATGTTGTAATGAAGACATTCCACTCATTCTAAATATTTTACAAATTTATAAAATTAAAACTTAAATTAAATTGTAAAATTTGGAAAAAAAAATTACCTTATAGTGAAATGATTGCACATTTGTTCATCCAATGTCCATTTCCAATCTAAATCAATCTTCAATGGAACAATTGAAGGAATCATTATACTTTCATTCAATGATGGTAATGATAATAATAGATTCATCTCCTATAATCAATCAATATATCAATCAATCGATAATCAATCAATGGCCTACCGTATCTTTAGAATCATATTGTACATAAGTGAATGCATTATGCCATTGTCCACTATGGAGATCAGAAGGAGGAAGAGCATAATCAATATTTGATCCCCCATCACAATCAGATGAATTGTGTTTAGAACAACTATACATATGCCATCTGAGATCAAAGATCATTTATGGGATAAAGATCAATATGAAATCAATATCTGGAACAAGTACACATTGAACGAATCAATTGTGAATTCAATAATTTAATCGATAATTGTATGAGTAAAATGTGAGTACCTGAGTGCCACTTTATCCCATCTTCTACATTGTAATGTATGATGAGTTGTATATTCATATGTCCTACTTCCAATCAATTCCCATGATGTATCTGATACATTTATCTATAATCATAGTCATTTATTCATTCATTCAATTTATTGATTCGACGATTTTATTGATTGATACTTTCAGATGTGTGAGTCTCGTAAGCAATACAGAGGATAGAGAGAGAGAAAAAGAGAGAGAGAGAGAGGGGGGGGAAGGGGGAGAGAGAGGGAGAGGGAGAGAGAGAGAGGGAGAGGGAGAGAGAGAGAGGGAGAGGGGGAAAGGGGGAGGGTGAGAGATATCGGAAGGACTCTATTACATCTCGTGTCGTTTCTTCTTTAACCTTCCTTTCCTTGGTTCAACTTCTCTTCTAATTCTTAGTTTTCTTCATTATTTTTCATGTTTATATCACTAAAATATCGATTATATTGATCTATAATTGTTTTGAATCAATCAATAATGTTGTAGATGTCAGAATATCTAGGATGGAAAGAAAGGAAAGCTTCATCATATGAAAAAAGTAAATATGATGATGAGAAATATATGCCATTAGGACCAATTGGAAAGAGTTATGAAAATTATGTTAAGAATATATTTAATCCAACCAATCGACTAAAGAAGGTAATCAATATCTATGGAGATACAGTAATCACACAATCGTTGTAGGATCCTCATCAGTCAAATATGGATCATGGTATTCCTGCATCTAAGATGCTTCAAATGGAACGAGAATATGGAAAAGATGCTCTATCTAACACATGTTAGTTCTCTATTTTTATCTACAGTAATTCACTAAGAGTACCTTCCATTACCGTAATCTGATTATTCATTCCATCTAATCTACAGTATACCTTGATATTCTCAGGGGATGAAGAAACTCTACTTAAGACTCCATTGGAAAGTCTATATAATGAATTGGGATTGAAGACTAATCAAGTAAGTTCTTTCTCTATTCAATCTATTTCTTTTCTTATATTTTAGTGAACAATTCATCTATATTAATAATATAACGATTGAAGTATTGTGTCTCACTAAATTAAAGAAATTAAAAATTAAAAAAAAAAGATGACATTTGAGTTCTATAGAGAAGGGATCATTACATATAAAGAAAGAGAGAAAGAAATGATTCGATTAAAAGAATTACTAAATAATTTTCATGACTAAAACATTTCAATAAGATCAATACAAAAGGATACTCTTCTTCATTAGACATTTATGTAATATGAAAAAAATCAATGCTTTTAAATTTATTTTAAAAAGATGAAAATTGTAGAGCAATCAATACAAGAATTATCCAGTTTATGAACCAAAACAGTCAAGTGAATATTATGCTGTGAGAAATAATAATATTAGAGATGGACCTCCACCTGGTTATGAACCTCAGGTATGATGGAGAAGATGGAAGAGGGAGGGGAGGGGGGAAGGGAGGGGAGGGGAGGGGAGGGGAGGGGGAAGGGAGGGGAGGGGAGGGGAGGGGAGGGGAGGGGAGGGGAGGGGAGGGGAGGGGAAGGGGAGGGGAAGGGAGGGGAGGGGAGGGGAGGGGAGGGGAGGGGAGGGGAGGGGAGGGGAGGGGAGGGGAAGGGGAGGGGAGGGGAAGGGAGGGGAGAGGAAGGGAGGGGAGAGGCATATCTATAGACGATGATAATATTTAGATGGAAAGATATAATAATATTTGAAGGGATTATATTCATCATTTCGTGATAAATCAGAAGAAGATTGGAGAAAGAACAATAGACAATTATTAGTTGATTATAAAGAATTCAATAGGTATTCATATCTTATCTATATTTCAATCAATATTCACATATATTCATATAACTATATGGATATATTTGGACTCTCCTCATTCTAGTCATTGTTGTATTATCAATCAATAATCTATTGATTCATTACAGTTCACCATTATCTCCATATTTATATCAATCTCATCCTTATATTCGTAATCAAGATACACGCATTCTTGGATCCAACTTCGTTCAAATTACTTCAAGACCAAAGGTACACTAACTCATTTATCTATGAATAACATAAACCATACCTCTCTCTCTCTCTCTCTCTTTCTCTCTCTCTCTCTCTTTCTCTCTCACTCTCTCTCTCTCTCTCTCTCTCTCTCTCTCTCTCTCTCTCTTTCTCTCTCTCTCTCTCTCTCTCTCTCTCTCTCTCTCTCTCTCTCACTCCCCCACTTTAAAAAGTAGTTGTCTCCTCAATGAATACCGTAACCCGATCATCATTTCTGGATAGAGTAATCCACTAATTTCAGGATCGATTCTTAGAGAAAGTGGACGATACATTGAAGATGGTTCGAGATATGCCACGATACACATAGATATTGATTTTATTGATTGAATAAATAAATATACTTACAATTGATGATGAAAATAATGGAAGAAGAAATGATATGATAATGATAATGTCATACATCTGAAATAGTAGGAATAAGGAGAGGGAGGAAGGAGAGGGAGGGAATGGGGGAGGAAATAGAGGGAGGAAGGAGAGGGAGGAAGGGGAGGGAGGAAGAAAGGAGAGGGAGGAGAGGGAGAAGGAAATGGTTGAGTTGACATGTAACATTAATGAGAAGACGATTGATAGGGGAACGAAATGTCAAGAAAAGAGATTGAACAATGAGAAGATTTAGATGGGGAAGAGAAAAGGGAGAGGGAGGGAGAAGGAGACGGAGAGGGAGAGGGAGAGGGAGAGGGAGAGGGAGAGGGAGAGGGAGAGGGAGAGGGAGAGGGAGAGGGATAGGGAGAGGGAAGGAAGGAGAGGGAGAGAAGGGGGAATGGAGTGATTGAAGTGGTGTCAAAGGGTAAGATATCATAGAAAGAGGAAGAAGAAAGAGATTCTAGTAAATGTAGTAGACCAATTGAGATGAGAAAAACGAAGAAGGCAAGTAATGCCTCTCCCTCTCCTTCTCCCTCTTCCTCTCCCTCTCCCTCTCCCTCTCCCTCTCCCTCTCCAATGTAGTGAGATTGAACTCAAGTCTCGTGAAGGGAGCAATAGGGTCCGATTAGACTAAGAGAAATGAAGAAAATAAAAAGAGGGAGAGGGAGAGGGAGAGGGAGAGGGAGAGGGAGAGGGAGAGGGAGAGGGAGAGGGAGAGGGAGAGGGAATAGGTGAGAAAGAAGAATAGAGGAGGGAAGAGCACGGTTCACATTGACAAACATTCTGTGATCAATCAATGAAGAAAAGAAGAAGAATACTGATATAAGGAGGAGAGAAGGAGAGGGAGAGGGAGAGGGGAGAAGGAGAGGGAGAGGGAGAGGGAGAGGGAGAGGGAGAGGGAGAGGGAGAGAAAGAGGGGAAGAGAAGGAGAGGGAGGGAAGGAGAGGGAGGGAAGGAGAGGGAGAGGAAGAGAAGGAGAGGCAGAGAGGGAAGAGGTGAGAGAGGATATGGAAGAGGAACAAATGTATTGGCATCATTGCTGTGCGGAAAAGTTTAGGGAATATTTCGGAAAACGGAAATTTTCCGAAATTATTTCTTGGAAAATTCGGAACATTTCGGTGGAAAAGGTAACGTTAAAAGCGCTTTAATACATTTTTCCTTATTTACTGCTTTATCGAGTTAAAGAAAATCACAACAGTAAACATAAAACAACAATAAAGAGAACAAGCTACAAGAAATGAAGAATATTGATTGATGGGAGAACGACAAAATTCGAATATGTCAACAGTAGAGATCACTTTGAACCGAAAATATATTAAAAGCAATAATACAAACAACGAATAAAAGAGACAACAAAACAACAACAATAAAAAGATAAAAATATGAAGAAAACATGTATAGAAAAAAGGAGTATTTATTACAGTACACCATTAGTTTAAATACCTCGAATGGATTGAACATACCGTATTCATCAAAAAATTGACTTTTTTTACGACAAAAATACCGGATAATTTTCCAAGAATCGGAATATTCGGAAAATCGGGAAACCGAAAATGATATGCATGTAGATAGATAGTTAATACAGTTACACTGATATTTAGAACATTTTAAAATACATACATTTATGAATAAAAATATGAATAAATGAATATGCAAATTTACCTCTCTAACCTACTTCTCTCTCAATTTCCTCTCCTTTTTGCATTCCTACTTTTTTTCGATTTCCGTTAATCAAACCGTTTCTATGTTGTTTCATCATGACTTTCCCTCTTGAAATACTTAATCTTTCCATCTCTTCATATAAATCATAAGTGTGACCCAATCAGATACGCGGTCACGCGTTGCTTGTTTGTCTGTCTGAATCTCTTGTATTGTGTTGTTCTCTCATCAGAATGTACACTTTCCTCCCACTCATCCCACCAGTTGCTTCTTCTTCTTCTTCTTCTTCTTCCTATCTCTTCCCTCATTTCCTATTCATTTGGTTTTATTCCTAATCAATACTGACTCATTTTGTTTGCCTTTCTTTCTCATTTAATTCGAATTGTATTCCCAATGGAGTATTTCTCACTTCCTTTCATCTTTTCAGAATGGGAAAAGACAAGAAAAAGGATGAACCAGTCACTGAAATTGATCACGTCGACAGAAATCTATCTGCATTAAATCAAATACCTCATATCTGTACGTTCCCACCACTCTCCATTCACTACTATATTGGTCTTTGATCTTTACAGTCGACAATCTAAATTTAACTAGACTTACTTTATCACATAATAAACTCACTTCTATCCCTGCCAATATTGCTGAATTAGTTAATCTACAGGTAACGAGATTACTATATCTGTTAGTTGATAATACAATATTTTAACAATATATAGATTCTAACTCTATGGAATAACCAAATAGATGATCTTCCACCTTCTATTTCAAGTCTTCCTAAATTAAAGATTCTCAATGTTGGGTGAGTCATTCAAAATGACATTCAACACATTTTTCATCAGATCGATATTTATATTGTAAGCATTCTTATCTAGTATTGTTATGTACGATAAGACACTTTAAAGATTGGAGAAATACTACATTTATGTCAAAGATGAAAATATAAGAAATAAATAATTAGTATACTAATTTAGTATGAATCGTTTATCTATTCTTCCACGTGGTTTTGGATCATTTGCATCACTTGAAATACTTGATCTTACATATAACAATCTATCTGAGAGATCACTTCCTGGAAATTTCTTCTTCATCGGTAATATTATGTTATCTAGACTATTCATGATATATTGATTAAGAAACGTTACGTGCATTATATCTGGGTGATAATGACTTTGAAATGCTTCCTGGAGATGTCTCAAATCTACGAAATCTGCAGATTCTTGTATTGAGAGACAATGATCTATTGACTCTTCCAAGAGAATTAGGACAATTAAATCGATTGAAGGAATTACATATTCAAGGTATTATTTATTCTTATTTTTGTATTCATTTATTTCATATATACATATAGGTAATCGTCTAACAACAATTCCTCCTGAAATTGGAAATCTCGATTTGACTTCCATTAAGAATGTACTAAGATTGGAACATAATCCATGGGTTCCAGCTATTCAGGTACTCTATGTAGTCCACATTTATTCATTTTCTTATGTCGATACCGTAATCTCCATTAATTGATCACCTTGTGTGGCTGCAATCCACAGTTATTGATTTCCTTATTCGACTACCGTAGTTCATACTTGTTTACTTTGATTGTCTACCGTAGTTCACAGTTTTTTATTACTTTAAATGTATACCGTAGTTCATACTTATGGATTACTTTGACTGTCTACTCTATTTCTATATAATTGTTTGTTTAAGGAGCAATTGGATGCTGGAGGTAATGTAGCTGTGATTGATTATATCAGAGGAGAGAACTACAAATACTTCTATGGAAGACAGGTTACTGTAGTTATTTATTATTGATTTTTATTGTGTATTTGTTGTAGGAAGCAACAACAAGTACAATTCCACCAAAGAAGAATAAGGATAAGAAGATATCTCGTGCTGGAGGACATCGTCCCCCTGGTTGTTAGGATATAGAGCGAGATGAGAACACAATCAATAATTATAGTAATACAGTAATAATTCATCTTCCATCCAGGACTAATTATCATTCAATTACTCTTTATCCTATTCATATTGGGCGGACCATCTATTGATTAATTCAATAGATGGTCCGCCTTCTCATCTCGCTCTCTAAATTATCTTTGATCTCTTCCTTTATTGACCATTACTAATCAAATTGTATACATTAATCATTTATCAAAGCTTCCTGCCATATTAATTAACGAAACAATTGTATAAGATACATATAAGCGAATTGATTAAAATATGTTCAATAAAGATAACCGGAATGTGAATATGAATAACCGTAATACTCATCATTATCAATGAATTAATGAACTCCTATTCTATGTCTCTGATAAGTTATCATATCGAACATAAGGAGTGATTGATCTGAATGTAAATAAGTTGATCTTTGATCGAGTTTTATTTGGTTAGTATCACATAGAATAACAAAGGAAGAAACTAAGGAAAAGCACACACATATTGTATTGTAAACTTACTCTTTTGTTGTGAATAATGAATATCTGAAAGAGAAAGAATGAAAGAATGGATAATATATCAAACCATTAGAATGAAGAAGTTGTAACGACTGACGAGCCCTGTTTGGATCGAACTATCACAATAATTATTCCAATGATTGATATGATTAGAAGAATCAAGAATATCACAGCAAGTATTAAGAAAATCAATGGCCATGCTCAATACAAATTATTGATTGATTCAATCGATAATCAATCACTTACGTGTTCCACAATCATTTGCCATATATATCCATTCACATTCACAATTGTATGCATAGTCATCTACTTCGTGACATACAGCATTTCCTATAAATCGATATTCATTATATTGATCTACCGTAACCTTTATCTACCTGGACATGGATTGGAAGCACATGGAGATTGAAGACATATGAATGATCCAGGTGTATTATCACATCGTTTAGAATCAGGACAGGGGGAAGGATCAGCAAGGCATTCATTGATATCTTTATCAATATAATCATTCAATATATCTTATTCATTATCATACCTTCACATATTTCAACTGTTTTCCCTGTATCATCTTTAACTGAATTGACAAGACGATATCCAGTATCACAAATACAACGAGTTGCCGTGTCTTAAAGGGAATCTCTGTATACCGAAATCATGCGGGTTGGACAATTCGGCAACGGTTCATAAATCAGTTTTGAGATGGCATATGGCAACAAAAATATATCATTGTTATCAGTAGTAGTGTACGGTAGTGGACTACGGTAAGGGTGAGGAATCGCGAGTGGTGTTTTTTTTTTCAGTCGACCTTTTTTTTCAGTCGTCATGGGGGTTCATGGTTGAAAATGGCCGAGGTCGAAAAATTCATGGTGGTTCGAGGCTAAATACTAGTTGTCATTATATCAACATTGAGCTAACTTTCATTTTTCTGGATACCGTAACCCGAACAACCGTAATCATGATGCACGTAGCGGTATTTTCCGTAAACTTCGCCATAAAATTATTGGGTACGGTGGTTAGATTACCGTAGTTTTGGTTACGGTATACAGAAAAATAAAAGTTGGTTCACTCCACACAGAAAAAATAAGTGTTATCCACGGAGCATAAGACCTGATAAGTGTCATATTTAACACTTTTCGAGCTCAAAAAGTGTTAAATATAACACTCCTCATAAAGGTCTTATACTCCGTGGATAACACTTATTTTTCTGTGCCTATTGATATAATAGCAAATAGTATTTTGACAGGGATCATCATGAATTTTTCGACCTCGGCCATTTTCTACCATGAGGTCGGTTATCATGGGTCGACTGAAAAAAAAACACAGCTCGCGATTCCTGACTGTTACGGTAGTTCACTACCGTACACTACAACTGATAACAATGATACAATTTTTGTTGCCATATGCGATATCAAAACCGATTTATGATTCGTTGCCGAAATGGGCGTTGCCGAATTGTCGATCCCCGTAATAAAGAGGGAATGAATATATAGATCTTACCAGAATTCTCAACGGGTTCACATCGAGTTCCAGTAGGACAGAAATCATCAGCACAACGAAGATCCTACAAGATATTAATCAATCCATACTATTGATTAACTGATCTACCTCTGTTGCAACTCCATCGATTGGAATAAATGGATCACCAAAACTGCCGAAGCAAGCATTTGTTTCTTTGTTTCCTGTGGCACAATTGGTAGTGTATCTCTGAAATATATCATTCAAAGAATCTATTTCTTAATATGTAATCAATATGATCTTTGATCTTTAGTCTTATACCTTGAGTTCATTGACATTTTCATTGAGATTTCCATCTGATGATATTTTCATATCCATATTGTAGTGTGCATCTAGAGATCCTTGTGTGAAGTTATCATATGTGATAGATATTAGTTTATCTCCATATATTTCTTTCATCTATATAGAGATATATATGTCATTCAATATGAATAGAACTAACAGCTTTATTGATTGTATCCGTCGCATTCTTTCTTTCCTCTGTCCCTTCGATGTTATAGGCCTCACTATAGAACACATCAGCAAAGATCATTGTGACACTCATTCGTTGAGTAACTAAATAGATAAAGATCAAAGATCAATATCAAATAGAGATCAAAGATCAAATATAACAATACCTTTGACACAAGTATTAGATTGTACATCTAGATTGTATCCATTAGCACACGTACAAGTATAATTGCCTAATCCAATCATTTTACACTGAAATATTCCTTTTGGACATTCTGATGGAGCATCTTCTCGACAAAAATCGTGTACTGAACGAATGGATTTTGGATGAATAAATAAGCTGAGTAGATACCATTTTGACATAAATCTCCATCATAATTAAGATTACAATCACAGAAATGTTTAGATGGAATTGTTACATTCAATACACATGGTTGATTGTTCTTACATGGATTAGGTTCACAAGGATCTGAATAGAATACGGTAGTCTATAGTATGAATCGATTCAGTACGGTAGGAATAGAATACGGTAGTCTATAGTACGAATCGATTGAGTACGGTAGGGATAGCTTACGGTACACTACGGTATAATAAACATTACGCTAGTCTACAATATATAAAATGTGGAATACTTACTGGTACAGACTCCTTCAGTATTTGGGATAGAGAATTCATCTTTACATTCACAAGTTGGAATACAAGTTGAATTATCGTATGAACATATCTTATCATCATCACATATATTAGTTTCACATGGATCTATAATATAGACCCTATGATAAGATACACTGGATTATTCATGATTAGCGTCATCTTTTTATCGTTTATTCAACATTCTTCTTTTATGAGTCAATGCCTTTAAGTACTCTTTATTGTCAGATCACATATTCGAACCTTCTTTCAAAAGTTCTTTCTATCATCGTTATTATCTTTCAATACAGAATAAATCAATATTATCTAGAATACTAACCACATTCAATAGCACTTTCTTCATATACACAGGTTTCGTTGTTGGGTATGCATGATCCATCTACGAATGGAATGAAACTTGTACATAATCGATAATCAAATGGACATACATGGAGATATTGTTGATGAAGATGAAGAATTTGAAGGATCATCTGTTGATTCTGAATGGCGAGTAGATATATAGTATCAGTGTACAATTTATAAAATGTGGAATACTTACTGGTACAGACTCCTTCAGTATTTGGGATAGAGAATTCATCTTTACATTCACAAGTTGGAATACAAGTTGAATTATCGTATGAACATATCTTATCATCATCACATATATTAGTTTCACATGGATCTATAATATAGACCCTATGATAAGATACACTGGATTATTCATGATTAGCGTCATCTTTTATGATTTATTCAACATTTCTCTTTCATGAGTCAATGCCGTAAGTTCAATCATATTATATGGTATATAATAGCAGGGAAATGATCAATTGTTAATACTGTACACTACCTCCTTAAAACACTGCATGGAAATGCACAACGGAATGATGAGAAATGCTATTAGTACTCGAAAATACTCCAACACTTTAACCGATTTGAGTACTATTTCACCATTGCCATACTTCACTTTTGAATTCCGCACCTCCATTTCTTCTACCTCACGACCAAACCCGTCTGACATTCGCCTCACTCATTTTATATATCAAAAGCGCGACATATTTCAAAAGAGTGGATGGAACGAAATATGTGTGTATAGTCTAATGGTAACGAGACTAACAGTCCATACATATTTGACTCAGGTTCGAATCCTCATAGGGGCATCCATAATATGTCTTTCACATTTATTGTACACTTTGAACTAACGTATCAATGCCTCTAAGTACTCTTTATTACCAGATCACACATTCGAACCTTCTTTCAAAAGTTCTTTCTATCATCGTTATTATCTTTCAATACAGAATAAATCAATATTATCTAGAATACTAACCACATTCTTTAGCACTTCCTTCATACGTACAGGTAGTTTCGTTGAATTTACATGATCCATCTACGAATGGAATGAAACTTGTACATAATCGATAATCAAATGGACATACATGGAGATATTGTTGATGAAGATGAAGAATTTGAAGGATCATCTGTTGATTCTGAATGGCGAGTAGATATATAGTATCAGTGTACAATTTATAAAATGTGGAATACTTACTGGTACAGACTCCTTCAGTATTTGGGATAGAGAATTCATCTTTACATTCACAAGTTGGAATACAAGTTGAATTATCGTATGAACATATCTTATCATCATCACATATATTAGTTTCACATGGATCTATAATATAGACCCTATGATAAGATACACTGGATTATTCATGATTAGCGTCATCTTTTATGATTTATTCAACATTTCTCTTTCATGAGTCAATGCCGTAAGTTCAATCATATTATATGGTATATAATAGCAGGGAAATGATCAATTGTTAATACTGTACACTACCTCCTTAAAACACTGCATGGAAATGCACAACGGAATGATGAGAAATGCTATTAGTACTCGAAAATACTCCAACACTTTAACCGATTTGAGTACTATTTCACCATTGCCATACTTCACTTTTGAATTCCGCACCTCCATTTCTTCTACCTCACGACCAAACCCGTCTGACATTCGCCTCACTCATTTTATATATCAAAAGCGCGACATATTTCAAAAGAGTGGATGGAACGAAATATGTGTGTATAGTCTAATGGTAACGAGACTAACAGTCCATACATATTTGACTCAGGTTCGAATCCTCATAGGGGCATCCATAATATGTCTTTCACATTTATTGTACACTTTGAACTAACGTATCAATGCCTCTAAGTACTCTTTATTACCAGATCACACATTCGAACCTTCTTTCAAAAGTTCTTTTTATCATCGTTATTATCTTTCAATACAGAATAAATCAATATTATCTAGAATACTAACCACATTCTTTAGCACTTCCTTCATACGTACAGGTAGTTTCGTTGAATTTACATGATCCATCTACAAATGGAATGAAACTTGTACATAATCGATAATCAAATGGACATACATGGAGATATTGTTGATGAAGATGAAGAATTTGAAGGATCATCTGTTGATTCTGAATGGCGAGTAGATATATAGTATCAGTGTACAATTTATAAAATGTGGAATACTTACTTGTACATTCTCCATCTTTGCATTCACAAGTTGGAATACAAGTTGAATTATCGTATGAACATATCTTATCATCATCACATATATTAGTTTCACATGGATCTATAATATAGACCCTATGATAAGATACACTGGATTATTCATGATTAGCGTCATCTTTTATGATTTATTCAACATTTCTCTTTCATGAGTCAATGCCTTTAAGTACTCTTTATTGTCAGATCACATATTCGAACCTTCTTTCAAAAGTTGTTTCTATCATCGTTATTATCTTTCAATACAGAATAAATCAATATTATCTAGAATACTAACCACATTCATTAGCACTTTCTTCATATACACAGGTTTCGTTGTTGGGTATGCATGATCCATCTACGAATGGAATGAAATTTGTACATAATCGATAATGAAATGGACATACATGGAGATATGGTTGACGAAAATGAAGAATTTGAAGGATATGAAAGTAGAAGTACTGTAATTATATAAAAGTAAGAAATATTACGGTAATGAGTAGATAGATACCTCCAATGATGTACAGTAGTAATCGTGAAAATGGTTGAGAATGAAACATTTGTAAGAACTGAAAGAGATAGATGAAATAGATGAGAGACTGTGAATATGTATAGATGATAGAATGGCAAGCTCTATATCGCTTTCTCCTTTTCAGCTCCACCTACAATATTTGACTATGTTCTTCTATATCGTCACTGAGTCTTCCTCATTCTTTCTTCTTCTTCATACTTTTATGTCATTCTCTTTCCACTTCAACAAACATTCCAATGATTCATTCACGTCCATAACTCATAACCTATTCACAACCATCTTATACCACATTTTATGGATATTAAGTTGTTATCGTGCCCTGTCTGGACTATCGTACTTATGGACCCTTTTTGCGGTTACGGATTCAAGGTTTGTCTTGAATTTACAGTTTTGCAAAATTTTGTTTTATTTTCGCCTTTTTTTTGCTTTCATTGGGCGTCTGTTTTTTGCTTTCATTGGGCATAAATAAAGTTGTGCACATACCAATAGAGAGACGTTTTACACATACCTAAAAATGTAAACATATGATTGGAATTGATAGGAATTTCATCTACATTATGAAGTTTTGATCTATCTGCATTGCTTTATTATTCTTTTCCTTTTTTTCTGTTGATTGTCTGTCAATTTATGCAATCAATAAGAGCTGGTTATATTTAGTGATAATGTCGTCGGTGTCATCCGACGTATTCCTTGAGGATGAGAGACTACAACAGAATGCAGATGAGAGTTTCATTGAGATGGAAATATTCGATGTTGTTGATCAAGCAAGAAAAGAAGATCCAACACTCTCGAGGTTAATTATATTAGAGAACTTTACGAGATCAATCAATGATCTCATTCAGGAAGGCAGAACTTCGAATTGCTCAAGAATTTTGTAGAGAGAAACTTCGATTATTAAGCGAAGGGGACGAATCAGTTATTCATGTTCAATATGATATGTGTATCAATTATTTTGATTACAGGATGATGGAGCCCTTCGACAAGGTTATCTGGATAAGTTAGTACAAATTGGACTAGAGAAACAGACTATGGATGATGAAGATGGTGAAAAAGATGAGGTGAGCGAGAGATGAACTTCATTCTATATGATAGACAACCAAATATATTTACCAAATATATATATATATATATATATACCACAACAATAAATATAAAATGGAATATCGTCTTTATTCGTTTGTAGCCACTATCTTTACGTATGATTCTTCTTTTCATGTTTCTATTTGAGAATGTGGTCGTACCACTACGATTAATTGATCGAGGTCTCCATTTTCTTTGGAAAAGGGATACTGTGTAAACCATGATTTGTTATGAATGTTGTACTATATTTAATAGGTTTATCCTTCAACATAACACAAATATCAATTAATTCAGCGAGTAAATGTATGGATAGTCTAATTAAATGGATCTATATAGTAGTGAGGATCCTAAGCCTAAGCTTTAAAAGCTTGATTGTGATAAATGAGTCGAGAAAATAAATAAATTGATTGATAGAGTAGTGTGGTTCCTGAGCCCCTTTAACAATTCAATTCGATCGATCAATTCATCTCAGTCGTTCACTGCTTTCGCTAACAGAAACAATGCAAAAGATAACTATAAACGATATATGATATTCCATAGCGGTCTTTTTGGTTGTTCTTCTTTTACGGAGAAGTATACGATATTGAATGGATAGTTGGTGTAGATAGTTCGTGTTCGTGGTCATTCATTCGTTCTTCAACCAACACGAGGAAGGAATCCAACATGTGAAGTATGTATGACTACTATATGGAAGTTGATGCATTCATGGAGACGATGCAAATGTATATATCTATATCTATTCATTCATTATATATATGATAATGATAGATTGTGGTCTTCGTACTCATGACAAATGTTCATATGAAGTTCGTCGTATCTGTGCATCTTCAATCATATCTCGTAGAGATTTTCATCTTAAAACAAAGATTTGTGAAGAGAAAGGACTTGCAGCACAGAATTATCGATGTGTTGAGTGTTCTCATCCACTATCATTTGGTTATTTATTTATCTTTATTCACTTAACTCATCAATAATATCTTCTTTTTCATTCATTAAATATATCGTTTACGTCCCTATGATGTTTAATGGTTAATTAATCTCTTTATCTATAATATTAATTATAGAAGGAGGTTCATCTGTAGAACCTCGTTTATGTGATTACACAGCTCTTTATTTCTGTTCTTCTTGTCATTGGAATGATGAGGTTCGTATCCATTTTATCCCATATTTAGACACGTTTTTCATTGATCTTTTGGTGTGTAGATGGCAATTCCTGCTCGATTACTACATAATCTTGATTGTGTACCTCGTCCTGTCAGTAGAGCAGCTAAACAATTATTAACTCTAATCGATAAGTGAGTTAACGATAGAATGATTGACCTTCTACCGTAATGATCAGTTAACGATAGAATGATTAACCTTCTACCGTAATGATCATGATGATTTAGTCGTCCTCTTCTTTCACTTCTTTCAACTAATCCAATGATTATCAAATTAAATTCATCATTGAAAAGAATAACAAAGATCAGAAATGATTTCCTATTAATGAAATGTTATTTTGTATCGTGTAGAGTAAGTTTTATTCTATATTCATTATCATTCCCTTTTCCTTTATCTTTATCAGAATGCTCGACAATTCCGAATCCTTCAATATCTATGTAGACATCAACATTTTGTTGAAAGTCCTGATCTATATTCAATGGCTGAGGTATCCAATATCATTATTCATTCATTCATTTAATATATTTTAAGTTGAGAGACCTTGTATCAGGTAAATTGTTAACGGAAATGGAAGAGATTCATCATGTATTCACGTTAGTTTACATTCTCAATCCATTACTATTATATCATATTGTATTGTATTAAGTGAACATATCACTCAAGACTGTGAAACATGCAAAGGAAATGCATTCATATGTGAATTGTGTCCTGACAAGAAGGTATTACAGTATACTATTGTAATACCGTATACCCTTTGTAATTGAGATAATCTTCCCCTTCTCTGATAATGTTTCAATGTGTTCTAAATGTCTCGCTGTATTCCATTATAAATGTTTTGAACTTCGTAGTCGACATTGTCCAAGGTAAGGTATACTGTATATGAAATAGATAAATCAATAATATTTCAGATGTGAAAGACGTAGTAAACGAGCTCCTATACAGATAGATCCAGATGAGAAAATATAATGATTATACATATACATCTATTTATCTCCATTATTATTCTCATACCATTTATGTACATATGGATATATATTTGTATTGATTATAAGTGCATTATCCATTCTATTCACTTTGTATTCATTCTCTAACGTGTATCATTCATTCGTGTAGCCAAAGAATATATCTAATACAATATATTAATAAATACAAATGTCTAATCTATTTATTGTTGCATACATTTAAATAATATAGATATATTCTGTTGATGCCTACAAAAGTAAAATGTAACACTTCCAGAAGGATGGAGATAGTAGAATATAAACAATATACAATTATCGGAATGTTGTACTAATCTAATTATGGAATTAAACTAAATAATATTGATTATCTTGGAATGAGACCAAATTGTTTAGGACGAAGAAGAATGTCTACTACATCTTTCTCAAGTGATGATAATTCATCAAGAACTGATGATAGATCTCTGAAATAGATAATATCCATTTATTCATTCATATACCGTAATCTTTCTTACTCTTCATTCTTTCCAGGAGCAGTCTTCAATTCTATATAATATTTGATTTTTGGTTCAGTTCCAGACGCACGAAGAGTTGTGATACTTCCATTTGATAGAGTAAATGTTACCATCTCTGATGATGTTGACAATGGTAGAACCTTCAGTCATTTATTATCGATTGATTGAATAGAATGGAGTTAATGACTGACTGGTTTGTTATTAGGTTGACTATTATCGTATCCTACAGTAAGATCACGAACAAATTTAATAGATTGTGATCCAATTTTAGTAGGGAACTAAATGATGAGAATGGATTACTGTAGATTTAATATATTATTGATTACCTTGAGATCCTTACGAAGACTACCAAATAGTTCTACAGTAACAGATGGAGAAGGAACCATCCAATATGAACTACGAACCAAATGATATCCATATCTAATAATAGATTAATCAATCAATATTATATATAGATACAGTAATCTCAATGTACCGTATACTCACTTATGGTATAAAGCGAACAATTGTTGTTCGAGAGTTTTCCCTTGTGAATCAAGAGTAGCAGCCATTTCAGCAAACATAGCTGCAGAGATTACTCCATCCTACAATAAATGAATATGATAGATATGATATGATAATAGAATGAAGAACCTTATCAAGTGTATGACCAGGCATGAATCCAATACTTTCTTCCCATGCAAGAATTACTTTCTTTCCTTCTTTCTTCATATCATCAGATAGATTTCCCATCCATTTGAATCCAGTCAATGTTATATCATTCTTGAACCCTATAATCCATTCCAATGATTGATCTTTGATCTCAATTGAATCATACCTTCAACATCAGCCATAGTCTTCACAATTTGTGATGATACAGCAGAATTGAGAATATATATGTTATTAGTGTCAACATTAGGATTAGATTCCTTCCAATTAATCCAAACCCACCATGTAAGAAGAGTTCCCATTTCATTACCACTAAAGATCTTCCATGATCCACTATAATCAATATATTATTCATTCAACTAATCAATCATTCATATACAGTACTCTTTTCTCTTTTCAGCCATTTGTAATCGATCAGCATCAGGATCATTGGCAAGGATTACGGTAGAATCATTCTTCTCAGCCGTTTCCATACAAAGAGTCAGAACCTGAAGATAATCAATAACTGAATGAATATGGTACAATGAATACAGTATACCTTGAGTCCTTCTTCGGGATTAGGGAATGGAACGGTGGGGAAGTCAGGATTGGGTTCTTGTTGTTCCTATCGATTTAAATTATTGATTGATTAGGAGACTATATTGACTAATATAAATGTATTAACCAGAACAGAAAGAAAGTTCTTCTCAGGAAATCCATATTCCTTCATCATTCTCTTTGTATAAGCATATCCAATTCCATGGAAGGCAGAATATGTAAACTTGATATTTGTTCCTTCATTGATTGATCTGTAATCAATCAATATATCAATCCATATTAAGACTGAGTATATAGTACCTCTTATAATTGAATTCTTTCTCAGCTTCAAAATAAGGATCAATAGATGAATCAGCTGAATTGAATAAAGGACTCTTTTCAATATCATCAATATCCCAATATTCATCACGAGGCTCAGGTTCTGACTCAGCTATTCTTATGATTTCAACATCATGGGGACCAATGATCTGCAAAGATCAAAGATCAAAGATCAATCTGGAATGAGATATTTCATATAATCTCACTTGAGCTCCATTACTCCAATATGCCTTATATCCATTATCTTCCTTTGGATTATGAGAAGCAGTTACCATAAGACCAGCATGACAACCATAATGAATAGTTGCCCATGACTACAAAGATCAAAGATCAAAGATCATTATTCAATTTCATCAATCAATCAATATAAACTGACAACAACAGGAGTAGGAGCAACTTCAGAGAATAGATACACTTTGATACCATTTCTAATGAAAACATTTGCAGCCAGACGAGCAAACCTATCAATAGAATGATTATTGATTGATTTATTGATTGATTGGATACCTTCTACTATTATATCTTCCATCAAATCCAATAGCTATTCCTCTGCTTTCCCCTGGATAGACATTCTTAACATGTCGAGCAAATCCATGTGATACCTATAATCAATAAATATAATAATTGAATCAATCAATAATGGGAGATGAACTTGAATAATGGTGAGATCATTCAATCGAGCGAATCCTGCTTCCATACGGGCACGAATTCCTACAATGAATATACTATTCATATTTGATAGATAATGTTTCATACCAGCAGTTCCGAATAGAAGTCGTCCATTCATACGAGCAGTTAATCCTTTCTCATCACCTGATTCAACCAGAGATTCAATCTCTCCACGAGTCTTTGGATTCTATAACGAAATTACGATAGAATTATAGTACGGTAGTATAAATGGAATATTGATTACTACGAGATGAACAAAACGAACCTTGTCCCATTTAAGCCAATTGGCTACTTTATCATCCAGAGTAGTCATTGATCAATGAAGAACTGAATATTGAATTGATTGATATGAATAATTAGAAGAGAAGAGATGGAGAATGAATGAGTTAAGTCATAATGATGAATAATTTAGAGAAGAATGAAATAATCGAAGAGATTATGAATGGTACGATCATGAATATAATGATAGACTAAGAGATAAAAAAAATATAGAGATATCATTATAAGAAACAGACGAGTAATAGAAAGAGAAAGAGGAAGAGATGAAGAGTACTAGAGTCAAATAGGTTAATGATAAGAGTAGGAGGGAAGATAGAGACAGAGGGAGGGGAGAGGGAGACGTAGAGGGAGAGGGAGAGATAAGAACGTTATGTAAGAGTAGAGGTCAATGGAAGTCGAATGAAGATATGATATGTGATAGAGTGATATATAGATGAATAAGAAGATAGGAATGAGATGGAAGATGATATATAGATTCATCCAATATATACAAGAATAAGTAATCAATATGGATTGATAGAGTGATAACATGGTTACAACCACTTCAACATTCTCATAGATGATCATTCTATCAAATCAACGTTTATCATGTACACATATAAACCAGAATAACAATAGGAATATCTAATAAGATATAATATTAATAATAAGCAACATTGGGTGGATTAGTTGTTCGAACTTTCTTCATCTTTTTTGGACTTATCGATTCTTTTGATTCTTCAATCTTCTCTTGAGGAGTTGTTGTAGATACTAACTTCCATTCATCCATATACATAGCTATAATCAATAATTATCGATCGATCGATTGATTGATTTATTGATTGATCTACTTACACTTCCATACTCTTATCGATCCATCTTCAGTACATAATGAGATCGTATTCCCTGTTACATTCCATGACATTCTCCATACCTACAATATCAATATATCAAATTATAACTAGTAGAGTGCTACTAAGCTCTAAGCGGACACAGTTTACTTTTAGTTTCAGTTTAGTTTCGGAATAGTTCTAACCCACTTGCTTTTGCCGATGAATGCGAGGGAGAGGGAGAGATGGAGGGTGGGGAGAGGGAGAGTGAATCGCCCATAATTGATTATTGCTATTCGAGAAAAGCAATAAGCGCATAAATTTTCCGGAAAATATGTTCATGGTTGTTAATGAAAATTGAAAATTTATGTGAATGGTGTGAAACATAAGCGAGAGAAAATGGACATAACAGGATTCGAACCTGCGCAATTTGGGAATTTGTTGATTTTAAGGTCAAGAATCCTACCACTTAACCATAGGTTTTTCGTTAATTTTTTATTCCATATTGTTTTTCTATTGGGGTATATGGATATGCAAAAACACTTGAGAACATTAGATGATTTTGAAGTGTTTTATAAGGAAAAATTGAAAAGAGTGGAGATGCATAAAAATGTTTGCGATTGTTCTTGAGGAGTGAAAATTCGTGCGATAGATGAGAAAAATCAACAAAAGAGAATGCGCTATTTAATAATGATTCGAATCTTTGCAGTATGAGAAGTTGTTGATTTTAAGGTTTCTTTTGGTAATTTTACCACTTCGTCAATTTTTTTTGTTTTTGTTAATATTTTTTTTTATTATTATTTTGCTATTGGGGCAGATTCATTTGCAAAAAAAATTTGAGAAGATGGGACGTTTTTGAAGCATTTTATAAGGAAAAGATGAAAATCGTGTCGATTCATAATTTTTTGAAAAACGTGTTTACGATTGTTGTTGAAGAGGGGAATTTTGAGAGATAGATGAAAAAAAATTAGCAAAAGAGTATGTATATAAAATGATTCGAACCTTTGCAGTTTGAGAAGTGGTTGATTTTAAAGTCGGAAATTTTGCCACATAGCCATGGATTTTTTAAAATTATTATTGCATAGTTTTGTTTAGCTATTGGAGTTTATGGATATGCAAAAAGATTTGAGAAGATGGGACGTTTTTGAAGCGTTTTATAAGGAAAAGATGAAAATCGTGTCGATTCATAATTTTTTGAAAAACGTGTTTACGATTGTTGTTGAAGAGGGGAATTTTGAGAGATAGATGAAAAAAATTAGCAAAAGAGTATGTATATAAAATGATTCGAACCTTTGCAGTTTGAGAAGTGGTTGATTTTAAAGTCGGAAATTTTGCCACATAGCCATGGATTTTTTAAAATTATTATTGCATAGTTTTGTTTAGCTATTGGAGTTTATGGATATGCAAAAAGATTTGAGAAGATGGGACGTTTTTGAAGCGTTTTATAAGGAAAAGATGAAAATCGTGTCGATTCATAATTTTTTGAAAAACGTGTTTACGATTGTTGTTGAAGAGGGGAATTTTGAGAGATAGATGAAAAAAATTAGCAAAAGAGTATGTATATAAAATGATTCGAACCTTTGCAGTTTGAGAAGTGGTTGATTTTAAAGTCGGAAATTTTGCCACATAGCCATGGATTTTTTAAAATTATTATTGCATAGTTTTGTTTAGCTATTGGAGTTTATGGATATGCAAAAAGATTTGAGAAGATGGGACGTTTTTGAAGCGTTTTATAAGGAAAAGATGAAAATCGTGTCGATTCATAATTTTTTGAAAAACGTGTTTACGATTGTTGTTGAAGAGGGGAATTTTGAGAGATAGATGAAAAAAATTAGCAAAAGAGTATGTATATAAAATGATTCGAACCTTTGCAGTTTGAGAAGTGGTTGATTTTAAAGTCGGAAATTTTGCCACATAGCCATGGATTTTTTAAAATTATTATTGCATAGTTTTGTTTAGCTATTGGAGTTTATGGATATGCAAAAAGATTTGAGAAGATGGGACGTTTTTGAAGCGTTTTATAAGGAAAAGATGAAAATCGTGTCGATTCATAATTTTTTGAAAAACGTGTTTACGATTGTTGTTGAAGAGGGGAATTTTGAGAGATAGATGAAAAAAATTAGCAAAAGAGTATGTATATAAAATGATTCGAACCTTTGCAGTTTGAGAAGTGGTTGATTTTAAAGTCGGAAATTTTGCCACATAGCCATGGATTTTTTAAAATTATTATTGCATAGTTTTGTTTAGCTATTGGAGTTTATGGATATGCAAAAAGATTTGAGAAGATGGGACGTTTTTGAAGCGTTTTATAAGGAAAAGATGAAAAGTGTAACGGACACACACACACAGACAGATAGATGTGCCTTATCATTTTATAGAATAAAGTAACAATAAATATCTTTGATCTTTGATCTCTGACCTTGTAGACATCAGCAAGTACTGCAATCTTCTGTACAAGATATGTAGTTGGTTGAGATGAAGATTGAGAACGACCACGCATCTGTCAAGGTTAAGATTACGGTAATGAATGTATTGATTGAATGGATACCGATATATTATATAGATTAACATCTCCACAAGCAACAGCCAATAGATGACCCATCATAGTGACAGACGGAGAGAATGATACATCATTTACTCCTCGTGGTTGATCCAATTTCGTTGAAGGAACTATCTGCCATTTCCTAAATTAATCAATCAATAATATGAATCTAATAGATGAATGAATGAGGTACCTTATATTATAATTGAGTTCATAAAGAGCTAATCGTTCATGTGAAGGGGAATCAATATCATCACAACCAACAGCCATTAATGGACGAAGACCTTCATTACATGACCATGATATTGATGAACAACGAAAGTAGAATGGCTGATATTATATGAGATTAGATCAACGAAAGTAGAATGGATGATATTATATGAGATTAGATCATGATACAAGAGATAACTAACTAGTATTTCATGTAAGAGACTCCATTGTGATAGATCTGTGATATCAGGAGCTTCATAGATACGAACTATTCCTTGAGTTGATGTTGTAGCCTATATATAACTATCATTATTATTATACATATATTATAGATGAATAGTAAATATACTGACCAATTGTAATCCAAGATGATGAGGGGCAAATTTTATATCAGTTACAGTAGTTCGACTATCAGCAAATGAAGCTTTCTTTGCCCATCTGATCATATATTCAATTATAATCAATCAATAAATGTAAGGTGTACTGTACTTAGTGGGAAATGTTCCAATCGATTCTTCCCAAATAAATACAGAACGATCATTCGAAGCTGTAGCTAGAACCTAAAATCATAAACAAGTTATTATATAATAATCCCGGTATCAACACATATCAATATGACCCTCATACAGTAATCTACAGTACCTGTCCAAACTCAGGATGAGCCCATGCTACTCTCCATACAGGACCACCATGCATCTAAATAAGTTATATGAATCAATATGAATTGGATTGTACAGTATACCTTCCATGAAGATGTTTTGATCCATTTACCCGAGTCTTCTCTATCCCATATACATACAAACATATCAGATGAACAAGTAGCCATTCTTCTACCATATGCATCAAATACTATCTGATATTATATAATATATCATAATAACTATGATGGATAGTATCTATTGAACCTGATGAATGATATCTCTATGTTCCATCTCATCAAATGATCTTAAGACTTCATCATTTGTAGCTAATGCCATCTATAGACACAACAACTTCATATCAATCAATCCAATCTCTACAGGTAGTCATTGTGGTAACTAACCACAAAACATTACTCATTTCAATTACAAAAACAATATATTTATTACTTATTAACAATGATCTCACAAGTAATCAATAAATGATATATCACATCTATGATGAAATAATAAAAGATCAGTAATGATAGTTACAATTGAATACAAATAAATGAATTGATTAGAAGAAATCGCCAGCATTAGGTCTTTTCTTGACATTGATTGATTTAGATATAGAAGATGCAGATGAAGGGGTCGAACGAATAGAAGAAGATCCAATAGGAGATGGAGATGGAAATGATACACTTAGAAGATTATCAGTGATTGATGATGATGGAGTACATGATCCATTCCTTAATGGAGTTATACCATGTATTGATGGAGATGAACGAATCATTGGTGATCTACAATTATAGTATATGGTTATAACATTTACAAATATTGATTATTCATAAATGATACTTTGTAATGGGAGATGATCCAGTATTCAATGGAGTTCGTCCTAATTTGATTCCTAATTTCTCTTTTAATTTCATAGCTGCTGGTGATAGAAGAGTATCAGAATATGGAGTTGGAGTCTTACTGTAATACAATCAATATTCCATTACAGTACACAATCTCTACTTCTATTACAGTATCTATCCACTTACTGTGCTCTCTCAAACGTTCTCATTGCATGTTTTCTCTTTTCATTGAATCGTCTTCCAATTGTCTCTGACATTGATTGAGCCAAAATTTCACGAGCCGGAATTGCAGGGATCTACAATATCAATCAATATACGGTATCAATAGACTACAGTATACCTTAAAGGCTGGAGCAGATGATGGGGCAGGTTCAACATCAGCAGCATCTAGTCGGAATGGTGTATTATCAATCTCTCCCCATGTCATCAAAGGTGTATCATCTACACCAGGTGCAATGGTTGGTGTGGCGACGATTCCCAAAGTCTTATCTCTCACTACACCCAATTCGTTTCCTAATGCATCTACTTTTCCTGCCAATTGAACTGCTTGAGAGAATGCAGCACGAGCCATTGAAGACTGAAAGGATGAACAATCAATATTCAATATAATCTATCATGCAAATGTACATAATTCATATTCATAGGTGGACGCGTCAAAACGAATATTTTCTGCGCACAGCCTTGCTTTCCCATAGGGGCATTGCGCATAACCTTGTGTGGCAAAAATAGGACAATTTTCAGACGGATCCGCAAAAAATAGCCATGCGCACAGCCTTTCCCCCAGCTTGCCCACCTATGTTGATATTCTATACAGTGTCTTCAAGAAGTACGAAAAGATTATCTATCTATCTATCTATCTCGTACTTAGATATAGCCATTCATACCTCACTAGGCTGCATCTTGACATTATGCGGGAAACGAGTAGCATTCTTATTGATAACTCTTTGATTCCTGAATAGATATAATGATGAATAGAATGGAATGGAGTGAATATATAACAAACTTCATTTTGAGTTCTTCTTTCTCAGCTTCAGTAAGTGTAGCTCCTTCAGGATGGAATAGAACATGACTGTGTGCAGTATATGACCAATTATCCAATGCCTTTGGCTTAGCTTCAATCATTACACATTATAAAACATAATATAAATAAAAGAAGAAACGCATTCAATACTCAATGTTAAGTTTATCTGGGGTGGGGGATTTTTCCCAACAGTCCCTCAATCTGTTTAGGTCTTTAAAAAATCATGCTTAATTTTTAAAAAAATTTGGTATAATCCATTCAATCTCCAACCTTTATTAGCTTCATCATCATATTTAAGTGCCAATTGTTCATCTGCATCATGAGCGATAGCATTTCGTGTTACCTATAATTTATTCAATTTATTCTAGGTTACCGGTTTTCAAAATCCGGTCAGGCTTTTCGATTTTTGTGAAATTTTGGCTCAAAATCCGGTCAGGCTTGGTACTTTGTAACATACTTTTCGACCTATGTTCATAACATACGCGGGCGGCATTGTCGCTAAAGGCAGGACCCACCCGATTTAGCAAAAATCACTCAAAAATGACAACGATTTAGCCAAAATTCATTCAAAATGAATGTTTTGTGTCCCACCTACTCATACATTTTCGCCCCACCCACAATCTGTTGTTTTTGCGAATTATAAACTGACCCGAAATTAGAACAAAACTGACCCGATCTACATCTCAAGTACTCGAAACTGACCCGATCTTTGATGATTCTTACTAATCTCGGTCTCCCGCATATTCCTAGATGGGTTTTGAGTCTCAAAACTGACCGCATCGACAAAAGTGCTCACTCACAATGTGGGTGCTCGAAAATGTATGCATCTACTCGATTTTTGCGCCCGACCCACGCGATTTGAATTTCCAGCTACAAAACTTGCCCGCGTATGATTCATAACCACTGTAGTCTACATCCCTGATCAATGAGGATAAGACCCATCCCATGATACAATATGTGACCGAGATAAAATACTACGATAATAATAATTATTATTACTATTATTATAAATGAATCTGACCATTTCCTTATTATGTTTGTCTGCAGCATCATATAACCATTGAATCTTCTCTCGATGTTTCTCAGCAGCTAAGGCCGTCACTTCTTCGAATGATGCATTGTCTTCTAGAATTACAAAGATAATACAAGATAAGGAAAGAATCATCAGTTATATCAAGATCAATGCTAGAATTTACATGACTTTAACGAATCAGATCGCAATAATAATATGCTATGAATTTTTGAAAGGAATAATTATCGTACCAGAAGTGAACTTCCTTAGATATGAATCAACAGTAAGATCGTCAATTACAGATTTCTTCTTGACAATCTGATAAGAAATATACAAAGTATGATATGAAGATGATATTTCAT
Source organism: Parapristionchus giblindavisi (assembly GCA_943737045.1). Taxonomy (NCBI): domain Eukaryota; kingdom Metazoa; phylum Nematoda; class Chromadorea; order Rhabditida; family Diplogasteridae; genus Parapristionchus; species Parapristionchus giblindavisi. Next base: position 71,279 of record CALSFV010000296.1, on the reverse strand, counting down.
AACAACTTACTTCATTATCTCCTTCAGGATTATCCCCACAACTTGTTGGTATCTCATCATCTTCTACTCTTTCTCTACTAGGACCTGGTGTAGCAGGATCGAATACAGCTGGTGATGCTCCCACTAATGGAGTCTCTGCGAATTTTGCCTGCAAGTCATTTTTCGTCTAATGATGCATAAAAACAAAAATACTGACAAGACCAGGCGAAGTTCTTCTCTCTGTACGTCTAGTAGTTTTGAATTGCAATTGAAGCTCTCGCATCTTTGCAATATCATTACGTTCTTGCGCCTCGAGAAAAGCATTTTGGGCCTGGAAAGAAGTATTATATGAAGTAATCAAAAAAAGTAATACACATACCTTCAGCTTTGGTAGTTCGGGAAAGTAATCACGTTGAATGATTTCCTCAAGACCAGATAGATACTTTTCTTCTGGTAGAACAGTTCTAGTCTCCCGTTCTGTCTTCAACTTCTTCGGTGCTAGTTTCACCACCTTAAATTAAGAATTATGAGAAATATTGCTGCAATAGATTAAATTGTAACCTGTCCAGCGTTTGCTCGTTTAGGAACGACAGCATACTTTTCTCGTCTGTCCGCTTCGTCAAACGAAGACATGATCAATCTAAAGTAATCAAAGATATTAATAATAGACACTAACGATAAACTTCACAAAATATACGAATAATTCGAATAATCATGTTTGCGAAAACCGGCGACATAAGTCCTGATCCGGCGCAGTAGGTAATACGAGGATAATTGTACAGTATGGCACACTACGCTTTTCCACCACAAATTTTTATTTTATTTTTTAAGCTGATCGCTGATCTTTGATCTTTAATTTTAAAGTCATACTATTAATTCATTGCTCAATCTCAGGTGTTTGAATACATGCATGATATTGTGCAATTAATGGCACGATCTAGCATGGAATATACTCGAATCATGATTATCCGTGATCTCGCATGGTCCATGCGGCATGGAATCCAAGCCTCCATGTAAGATCACGAAAAAATCGTACATCATCAAAAATCATGAATGAACATGCATAATAATAAATATAAAATAAAAAAACATAATCATGCATGGAATTGATGACTCATGCTGCATGAGTCATGCATTATTAAACTTGTATCCGTTATTATGCATGGATTTGAACACCAGAGATGCGAATGTGATATCACTCAAGCCTCTCATTGGCGCGCCAGATGAGCTGCTTTTGCATAATTTCAGAGTACTCTGATAAGCATTTTGTTCTGGTCCAAATTAATTAGGGACCATTCCCTTGAGCGATTCCACATCTTCTCATCAGTGATCTGCTAGAGATCGCTACAAATCGAGACATTCTAGAGAAAGATACGAAAATTTATGTGAGTCCTTTTTTTTAAATAATACAATGAATATGCTTTATTCATAGTGTTTAAATAATTAAATTAATGATTTTTTTTAAATATCACACAACAAATATAAAACATGACACAAAGGAACCATTATGGAATACAGTATACCACTGAGCTATTGCCCGACGACCTACGGTCCAAGAATATTCGTCTATATTAATATGTATATTAATTATGGATAATTACTCATTTATTGAATTTTATTGGAATTCGCAAACAGTATTTGCTTTCAGATGAGTGCCGGAGGTGACCCTTCAGGCCGTAATCTTATCGCACTTGATGATCTAAGTATTGAGCAACTGAACAGTCTTCAGAAGCAAGTTGAACGAGAGGTATATTTTATTCACAATATCTATAAATGAACCATTTCGCTGTTTAGTAGATTTGGTTGGTTAGTAGTTTAGTATACGAATTGAAAATACAATAGATATCTTATCGATCTAGTGTTTTGTCATTGGTAGCAATTGCATACAAGCGCAGATTTGAAAAAAAATCATTTTCAAACGAAAGTTAATGTTTTTGCAATGAGAGGACCGACGATGTGATTTATCGAAAATATTATGTTGTGAATCCATCAAGAATATGGTTATTTTCTTTGTTCAGATAGAATTCTTCGCGGAGTCAATCAAACAGTTGAAGATTGCTGCTGGAAAATTCGCTAACAGTTCCAAAGCTGTTTCGGACTTATCTAAGTCTAAGAGTGGAGAGAAGGCTCTCATTCCTCTTTCGGAATCGGTACCTTGCAAGTTCATATCATTTGTTGATTGATTATTCAGATGTATATTCGTGCTGAATTGTCTGATCCTTCAAAGACCTTGGTTGATATTGGAACTGGATACTATGTTGAATTGAATCATGATAAGGCTATTGATTACTTTGATAGAAAAACAAAGTTCATTAATAATCAGGTATAAATGCATGAATTGTTGCATTATTAATGCAGTATTACAGGCTGAAAAGGTAGAATCTCTTCTTAGAGATAAGAATATGACACGACAGAAAGTAGCTGAGAAGTTCAAAGAGAAGATTCAATTAGCTGTTGCTCAAGTACCACAATAATCTCATTTTGATATCAATCGGTAGCGCTACTACACCTATATCCCTGCTAAGTAATTATGATTGTCCCATTTCATCTTATTATGATCACATTTGCTCTATCTATTATAACCTTTGTTATGCTGTTAATGGTTATCGTGATCTCGTGTCTTCGAGCCAATAATAAAGTACTTTCTGCTTATTTCTTTCAAGTTTTTTTCCAAAGATTTTTAAAGTGCGTTGATAAACGTAAAATTGATATCTGTTATATGAACGTGATGGTGACGTATAAGTATTGTAATGATGATAGATGAGAACGGATCCTCCATCTCTCGCTGAGAAACAATTCATTCTACAAGGATTTGAAAATGGAGTTGTAAGTATACTTCATTCTTTCATTCACACATGGTGTCAATAGCGAACATATTGAGCTACACGCTTGAAGAGACTGAATTAATGATGGATAAAATAAAATGAAGCCAACAGATTACAGTGACCACAATATTAATTATAACCTTATGATTTATTGACATATATTCAGAGAATGGATGAGAGAAGTCTGGAAGATTTCCGTCAGGCTCTCCTTGTTTTAGGGAAACAACCTGGAACTGCTCTATGCACTATAGGAAACACAAAGTGAGAATATTATATATACTAGAAATATGAAGGATGAATTGTAGAGTAATGTGTGCAGTATCAGCATCAATAGCTGAACCAACTAGGAGTCGACCACAAAAAGGAATCATATCGGTTGAGGTATATCATGTCTCTATTATGAATTAATAAATGATTAATCTAGGTTGATATGAGTCCAATGTCTTCTCCTTCTCATGAAGCTAATCGATTAGGTAATAAAGGACTTGAATTAAGTCGATTACTTGAAATGGTTCTTAGAGATTCACGATGTATTGATGTTGAGGTATTGCTATTTTATCTTAATGTCTCAAGATTTCATTATGTACATTAAGTTGTATTGTATATTATAGGCATTATGTATTCGTTCAAAGAAAGAAGTATGGAAGATAAGAGTAGATGTTCATGTATTAGATGATGATGGTAGTCTTGTTGATTGTGCTTCATTAGCTTCTGCTACTGCATTACAACATTATGCACGACCTGATGTATCTGTACTACCTGAATGTACTCTAATTGTATGTTTACACTTATTATATCCATCTTTAAAGTATGTAATTTCATTAGACAATAACGATATATGTCTCAATCAAACAACACAATATTGAATTCACAACCAATATATCTTATTCAGCATTCTGAATACGATAAGGTACTTGTTCCTCTATCCATCTATCATATGCCTATTTGTGTCACATTCGGAATATCCAAGGAAACGTATGTTCTCTATCTTTATCCTATTAATTGATCTAGAATAGATTATTGTATTTAGTCATAGTACGGTAGTTGATCCAACCGATCGAGAATCTCTTTATCTTGATGGTTCACTCATTATTGGTTGTAATCAAAGAAGAGAAGTATGTGTACTTCATCAATCTAATCATCTTATTCTATCTTCTAAACAGGTACCGTCATCCATTATTGATATTAGACACGATAATCGATATTGATTGTAGATCACTTCTTGTGTTAAACGTGCAATGGAACGGGTATCTAATCTATCTGATCTAGTTACTACTGTAATCGCAGATGAAGCTAGAAGGAAACATAAAGGAGATGAGGTTAGTATTATTTAATTGATATACGATTATTGATTGATTGATATAGGGAAGTGGATTCGAGACAGCAGTTACAGCTGAATTATTGACATGTAGAGAATCAAATCCTAATGAATTGGTTGCACCCGCAGTGAAGGATTCATCATTGATTGCTCATAGTTAGTATTATACTTATTCATTGATCTAATTAATATATATTTAGAACCAATTGGAGAAACATTAGTGAAAGAAGAGAATGCATTAGGAGATGGAGCGATTGAAATGGAAGGAGTTGAAGAACAGGTATGTATCATCTATATATTCTTATGATATGATTGATTTGTAAGGTACAAGCTATTGCAAGTAATGTACAGAATGTATCTATTGAAGATAAGACAAAGAAGAGCACGAGACAGGTTTCATTACGGTATATTGATTAATATAAATGAATAAATTGTAGAAAGAAATGGATGATGTAGCATCATTATTAGATGATTTGGATGGAGAAACAATAGAATTAGATGGAAATACTGAACCTTCATTTGATCTATCTATGCTTAAGAAGAAGAAGAAAAAGAAGTAGATAATTAATTGAAGATATTGTTATTGTTGACCATTCTTGTTGATTATCTTTATCATACAATCATAAAACTATATATCTTATTACAGTGATATGTAAAACACTCGTCTCTCTTTTGATAATAAAGAATTGAAAACTATATAGAAGTATGATGAAAGGGGATGATGAGATAGAATCGAGTATAATGGAAAGGAGATTCAAGTAGAAGGTAGTAGTAGTAGTATCTATTCATACATTAATACGAGAGAAGAGTTCTTCATCTTCATCATCATCTTCATTATCATCTTGTGATAATAACCGTGTTGTCTCAAATGATGACTCTTTCGAAGGAAAGTTTATGCCGTCTCCGATACTGAAAAAAGAGTAGAACACGGTCGAAGATTGAAGTTCACGCCGTCGCCCTCCCTGTAGAAGAATTAGGAAAGAATAGAGGAAAAGACTACTGTGTAGCTGCCCTACGACAAGGGGCTGCTACGCAGTCTACACTAAGAGATGAGTACAAGTGCAAGGAGAAGAGTGAGAGTTTAAGATGAAATACATGAACTTACGATGAATATATTGGAAGGAACCATAGAAGGGGTTTAGATCCAAATACTTGTCGATAGTTACGAGAGAATCCTATATCATATGCACGTTTATCAGGTCCATGAGAAAAGATTGGAGGACGGAATGCTTCTGAATACATAAGGATTACTGTATTATTGAATTACTATTGATGTAAAAGGACTAACCGAGAGTAGTTCGATTTCTCCCTGATAACATAAGATGATAGAAAAATAGACAAGATAGTGATAATGAGAACATGGCACATACAAAGAAAAGAAAGACGACATTGAATTGACCCTGCTGATTATATTAATCATAATCTAATACATACTATAACTATTACATCCCTCTATAAAAATCGTCCCATCTATCCCATTACCAACCCCAACTATGTCATTTACTTAATGGAATAAATAAATATTGAGTACTTCATTATGAAATACTTACAAAGACTTCACGAGCATGTGAACCATTCTGCCAGAATTCAATGAAATACGGTAGATCTGTTAAACCTCCCCATACACAAAGAACGAAACCGTATCTGAATAGATCAAAGATTACGGTGGATAGTCAGTTATTGATTACCCGAGGAATTGAATGAAGAACTTGTAGTTATGAAAACTCACACAAGTATTTACCCATGGGCAATGGTGATCAAATTTCCTACAACATAAAAAATGAATTGATATTATTGATGTGATCGACTTACCGTACGCATTGAGAACATATGGTACAATGATGTGATCGATCTGGTTTGACACATCTACACTTTGGACAATAACGGATACCTTGAAAGATTAATCATATTGAGCAGAGTATTCTCCTAGTCTTTCTTACCTCCTTCAAATGCTCTTGTTCTGATAGGAAGACGTTGAAGCTGTACATAACGATATATAACTTCTCTTTGATCTGATTCTTCTATTGATTCATTTAACTCGTCCAAGCATTCTTTTGATATGTAGAACTGTAAATACGACATTTTTATCAATTATAATGAAGGAGTAAACTGTAAAAATGGAAAGAAACTCACTTCAGGTGGAGGATTATGAAGTGGAGCAAAGATAGTTTGATAATAAGAAGCAACAAAAAGAATAAGAAGAATATGAAACACAAATAGAAAAATTATTTTAAGATATAATTCGTCAACTGTTACTGAAACAAGAAAGGAACAACTTATTTAGAAAATATCAGAAAATTACACGACAACTTACTTATGACTAGTTGATAAACATATGCATAATACGCCCATGAAAGGATTCCAACAACAAACACAACTGGAATCCATCTAGCTACGTTAATGAAGAAGGTTATGCACCGACTAGACCCTTCAACGTCGCATCTTCCTCCCATCGACTACGGTTACTAAACGAATATCATGGACGAAATTTAAATGGAACCATGTGAACAAGACAGTAACGGAAAGTATGTCCAATAAAACATCAAATGATATAGAATACTTTTTTTAAAAAGGGAAAAGTAAAAGAAATCGATATAAGAGATATTATAAATGATTTGACAAGTCATATAAAGTTTAAGTGGAATGAATGTAAACAGATGTGTAGTTATGGAAACAGTTCAACTCCCGCATGAGTCACGATGAAAGTGAGCTTACTGAGGAGGTATGAGACACTCTATCGTAGTCGATAGTGAGCTAATCACACACATTCTTCAAATTGCGAATTGACTAAATAATTCTGAGAGAGTAGGGAAGTGTTTAAATTGCAGGCAAAATTGAACAAGCAAAAAAGTGTATAGGCATTTCCCTTGGTTTCCAAAAATCGATTAGAAAAAATCTGATTAGTTCGTAATCAGCGTGCAGCGCAAATTGCCCAATCTCACCGTAATCTATTTCTGTAAGAACAATCACTACGGATACGTATTCCGGCTCTGGATTTCTTAGTATCCGAATTTTTGAATTTTTATTTATTTATTTGGTTTTGTGAAGCGGTTGATTCAATAGTGTTAACAACCGGTTTTATAGTTAATTATTTCAGCTCATATCTTATCCTGAGCTCATCGGACTCCCTCGTATCAATGAGCTGTAAGTAACTTTTGCTAGAATTTGAAATTAGCATGTCCATAATTCATTTAGCTCATGACTGTACTTCCGAGGATGGAGAGTGTTCCAGTTCTCCGAAGAAACCGTGAGTCATTTTTTTCTTTTTATTTCGATAAATGCTAAATGGTTCAGAGAAGAGATAGTCGAATTGTTAGACAATGGCTCATTCATATTGGATTTTAATGACGATGCGGCTGATATCGTATTAAATACATCTACTGAAGAAACGAATGGAAATACTGGGACGAAGTATGTGGTTAGATATGTTACAAGCGATGATTATCATTGATTTTAGGGGATGGAAAGATGCTATTCTAGTCAATGTTATGACTGCTAATGATGATGTACCAAAAGCACATGAGAAGAAGAAAAATGATAATAGGAGAAAGGTAGAGCAATATATTAAGTCAATCAATATTTATTTGTTTCCAGCCTGCATGCTTCAATTGTGGAGGTGATCATACTCTCACACAGTGCCCCGAACCAAAGGATTTTCAGAAAATAAAGGCTAGCAGAGATGCGTTTAACGAAGAAAAAAATAACAAAGAGTAAGCTATCATTAATTTATTGTTACTTTTTCTATAAGTATAGATTGATACACTATAATAATATTATTATTTGACAAGGTTATCACTTACAGTGTCCGTTATTCTTCAAAAGAAGATGAACCATTCAAAGCGGGTAGATTATCAGAGAATCTCCAAAGAGCTCTTGGATTAGGACCTAATGATATACCTGAGTATATCTATAGAATGAGAAAGATGGGATTTGTTAAAGGTTATCCCCCTGGATATCTCAAAATGTGAGTCGTCGTAATGTTTATTTGTTTTATTTGATTATTATTAAGTTAAGCAATCATACATTTTCGAGCACCCACATTGTGAGTGAGCACTTTTTTTTCAGTTTTGAGTCTTGAAACCTATCTAGGAATATGCGGGAGATCGAGATTAGTAAGGGTCACCCCCTCCGGTATTTTTTGCTCGCGGGGCACCTCGTTGAGAGGTCAAATCTCGCGGGGTACACCGCGAGGTGCACCACGGTGTGGAAGTGACGGCGTGCCTCGCGAGGTGGACATCAAATCTCGCGGCTCCGGTATTTTTTGCTCGCGGGGCGCACCGTTGAGAGGCCAAATCTCGCGGGGTACACCGCGAGGTGCACCACGGTGTGGAAGTGACGGCGTGCCTCGCGGGGTGGACATCAAATCTCGCGAGGCACACCGTCCCTCCTGCCCCGCGAGGCACGCCGTCGTCCACCTCGCGGGGCTCCCCGTTTAGAGGCTGCAGCTCGCGAGGTATCCCGTCTAAGTGTTCTACCCCGCGGTGTACCTCGCGGCGTACACCACGGGATTGAACGGTGTGCCCCGCGAGTAAAAAATACCGGAGGGCGCACGCCGTCCCTCCTGCCCCGCGAGGCACGCCGTCGTCCATCTCGCGGGGCTCCCCGTCTAGAGGCTGCAGCTCGCGAGGTACCCCGTCTAAGTGTTCTGCCCCGCGGCGTACACCACGGGATTGAACGGTGTGCCCCGCGAGTAAAAAATACCGGAGCCCATATCCTCCCCCCGCGAGGTTGACGACGGCGTGCCTCGCGGGGCAGGAGGGACGATGTGCCCCGCGAGATTTGATGTCTACCCCGCGAGGCACACCGTCCCTTCCACACCGTGGTGCACCCCGCGAGATTTGGAATCTCAACGGTGTGCCCCGCGAGCATTTTTTTTGGGTATTTTTTGCTCGCGGGGAATACCGTAGCCGGGTCAGTTTTTGTTCTAATTGCGGGTCAGTTCATAATTCGCAAAGAAAACAATAGATTGTGGGTGGGGCGAAAATGTATGTGGCCAATCAATAACTGGTATTAGCATTATATATTTGATGTTATTTCAGTGCAATGGTGAAACAAAGTTCACCAGATGATGTACTTACATTTCATTCTGATGCATTTGATCTTAAAGATGATAAGAAAGAAGAAAGTGAACAAAAGGTTTCATTTCATAGTTATAATTAGATAATGTTTGTATGACAGAGACCATCATCTCCTACTCTTAATCGTGACAAGATTATCTATTATTTTGGATTCAATAAATCATATCGTGCATTGAGAGATGTAAGTACATTCATATCATTCCATTCATTAGATATTATATTTATTGAGAGAGAAAAGTTTGTTGTTCCTCCATTTGATGCTTTCTGTGATTTCCTCACTGAAGAAGTCAAAAAGAACTTCTGGGAGGAAAAGAAGAGAGAAGAAAGAAAGAGGAAACATAAAGAGGAAGAAACCGAGGATACTGTAGAGAAGAAAGCACGACCTGGTATGATATTATTGATTGATTATATAGAATATTGTATATTAATAGAAGAAGAAGAGAATGATGATGTAGTAGTAGTGGATAAAGATGGATCACCATTGATAAAGGAAGAAGAATCAATTGAAGAGAATATAGTAGAAGAAGAATCTAATAATTCATCTCTTGTATCAACTCCACAAGTATTTTTATCTCTTTTCTATATCAATATAATATTATATATTCAGCATAGGTCGAAAAGTATGTTACAAAGTACCAAGCCTGACCGGATTTTGAGCCATAATTTCACAAAATTCGAAAAATCTGACCAGATTTTGAGCCAAATTTGCAAAAAATCGAAAAACCTGACCGGATTTTGAAAACCGATAACCTAGCTATTCGACCTATGATATTCAGTCTCGTCGTGTTAGTATGGGTACTCCAGTCTCACGAATGTCACGGACTAATTCATTGAAGAAAGTTCCATCTCTAGATGCTTTTGCTGTAGGAATTGTACCATTCCATGTAAGCATACTATTTATTTGACTATATTGATTGTTATATTGTAGACATACTGAGTGGTATACTGTAGTCATCATTCTTGATCAGACACATACCCATTTCAATACCTTTTTGATTCTTTTAGGTAGAAGAACCTACACCTCGTACCGGTTTCTTACAAAAAATGATGAAGAAGATCAAAGATCGATTGGGATAAGTAATAAGTATATATTTATATGATTGTTGAAACAAATTTTCTATTTTTCACCTCTATTAATAATTTTACTGCGTCAATTGCTTCTGGCAGTAGCATCATGATAAATATAATTTTCATAATGTTTAATAATAACAAATTAACAACCGAAACAAAGAAAATGATATAACTATTGACTGATCTCAAACACATGCAGTTTCTTATTAGCAGTAGAAACAGCCAAAAGTAGAGGTGATTCATCAAATTGAGGAGCGAATCTATAATTGATCTTTGATTTTCATAGTATAAAAGACTAATCCAACCTCAATCTGGTAATCGTATGTTCATCAACATTTTCTTCTCCTTGAGGTACATCAATAATCGATTGATCTTTAGTAAGAGTGACAGTACCATCAGATGATTGATTGATTGACAATATTTGAACTATTCCATTATCCATTCCAATTACGATGATGTTGTCACTATATACAATATATTTATATATACATGATATAATAATAATAATAAAGATGAATATACGATAGAGTATTAGTATTGATTGGAAGTAATCCTGTAGTAACAGCAGTTACAGAAGTTGATGATGAATAGATAGATAATACTCTACCCTCATTTCCATTTAATGACCATAGAACAATCTTCAATCAATATTTTGAGAATAAATAAAAGATTATTGATTACCGTTCCTTCTCTTGATACGGTAACAAAATGTTCAGAGTCAGCTAACCATGAACAACTCCATATAATACGAGAATGAGGTCCTCCTTTTGATTGTGATTGCCATACACTCTTCCATTCTCCTATTATTATTATATTAGGTTGTACCATAAGTCTTTTTGAATTTGGCGGTACAACTTCAAATTGAATTATCTTAGTTTAACGACGACATTGAAGAGGAGTTTATTCGCTGTTATGGTCGATGACTCGTTGCTATATTCCAGCCACACAATGGGCTCACTACTTATAGAAGGACCTGGGTTATTGTGCAAACTGTGAGGCCACCCACGTTTTGATATCTTCTTAGTTCTTAAATTTTTCATTTACTAAAGCAAGTTTGACACCTTAACTAAAGTAGCGACCAGAGAGAGTAAGGTCCAGAGAGTAAGGAGGCACAGGAAGTATGAGCCAGAAAAATTTGGCTGTCTTAGTATGACGTGTTTTACTTAGGCAGCTCAAGCGGAACCGTGACGAAGAAACATTTGACACCGCTGTGGACGCGGCGATAAGAGCTATGGCTTCAAATCTTGTAGTTATTTATAATAGAGGTCCCCGATTATATCAGTGACCTCACCTGCACGCATGCAATACATTGGCCAATTTCACACTTCTTTTAACATAGGGTACCTAAATTTCCTGATGTTTTCAGGTTTCATGATCGGTTCTGGTTTCTCTCATTTCCAAATTCACTGGCTATAATGCGCACTGTTATTGCGAATGATCCATCTCTTCAATCAAGCGACCAGATTGTCAACTCAAGCGTTTGTTCTTTTTAGAAAAATAAAAGAGATAGCGGTCTCAATCCGCAATTTTATTCAAATTCCCGCCAAATGACCACGTTTCGTCTAATCAACTTTTTGACTTTTTCAAGATTCCTTAATTCTAGCGAAATAGTGGGCGTGGATGACCCAAGTGTGGCTAACATTTAACGGGTGGTATCAAATGGCTCGCTCTCCTTTAAGGCGAGTTGCGCAACTCAAAATTCCGAAGTGACCATTCCTCTATCCTATAAGATAATTTCTGGTTTCAAATTTACTTAGGCAATTGGCCAGCATATTGTTGGAGTGCACATATGTGGGGTACACATAACCTAGTTGTTGATTGATTTTTGTAAAATTCAAGCGAGAGAGAGCCGGGAACAAATTGAACTTCAGAACTAGATTTTTCTTTTGGACAAACGGGCGAGGCATACGCATATTTAGAGGGAAGTCTGAATCGAACGTGATATGGGTTATATAGAGGGGGACACTAGTTAGTGATATGCACCAGCGCAGAGAGCTTCGTTCAAAACGGAACGAGAAACAAATGTGCAAACACAGCACTATCAAATTCAAAAAGACTTATGGCACAACCTAATACATTCAATTAATATAATATCATCTACCGTACCTTCAATCTTTGAATACAATATAGCAGTTCGATCTCTACTCACACTCAATAACCACTTTCCATTGGGTGAGAATTCACATTGAGTTACCGTAAGGGAATGACCTACAGTAATCAATGAATAGTCTACAGTAATGAATAATAATGGATTGATAGAATGATAACTAACCATCAATAATGGATGCTTTCTCTGTATATTGAGGAGGAGTCCATTTTAATATCGATGCATGCTTCGCTTGAGATGCCTACAGTCAATCACAACAAATGTTTCAAGCGTTGGAAATCAATAAATGTTAAATACCGTACCCTGCATGCACTGACTACAGTATCTCCAGTTGGATTAGACGCCAATGCATATAATTCAAATCCATGTCCATATAGTTTATGAGTCTCAGGCCATAGAGTATTCTGTTGTAGACATTCCTCTGTAGGTGCATCTGAATAGAGGATAGAGGATAGAGAATAGATAGATGAGATATATACTATAGAGTATAGAAGGTGTAGATATGAATGCTTCTTCTTCCCAATGTCTTTCATATCCATCTCCATTTCCATTCTCATCATTCTTATCATCTTTCTCTTTTCCTGTATTCGATAATCCCAATGCAGGTACTTGAGCTCCCCATACACGATCATTCAATGATACTATCTATAATAATAAATCAATAATCTATATTTATATGAATCAATTAATACTTCTTCTCTATTGAATATTTCATCTCCACATATAGATCGTATACTCTCAGCTACCGTACGAGGCATTTCGAATACTCTAAATGTCATCAACTAGATTACTGTATAAGATTGAAGAGGGGGATTACTGTATCAGAATGAAGAGGGGGATTACTGTATCAGAATGAAGAGGGGGATTACTGTATCAGATTGAAGAGGGGGATTACTGTATCAGATTGAAGAGGGGGATTACTGTAGTACCTTAGAATCTTTTCTTCAGATCCAGATACAAAGTATCCATTAGGTAATGTAGTAATACATTGTATTTCATGTCCATGTATTTGTGCTCTTCCTATTTCAATCCATTCTCCATTTGACCAATCAATACTCTATCACATCATAAACTATATTAATCAATCCATTCATAATCATACCTTTACAGTATTCCTCTTATCTTGTCTTAGTCGTGTATGAACTCGTGTAGTTTTATCATGAGATGTTGATAATAGATAAGATGCTCCTCTTGACCATACTGTATCAGTTATTGATCCACAATGACCACCACCAAATGAACGAGCACTCCATATCTATAATCAATCAATAATCAATCCAATCGATATAATGATAGTACATGATGAGATTCCTTAGTCCATGCATGTAATCCACCATAATATGAAGAGGCAACAATAGTTCTTCCATCTCCAACTAAAATTACTCCATAGAATCCAGCTGCTTGTCCTCCAATTACTCCTAATCTACACTGAAATCATCTATCTCTTCTGTCTGTAAATAGCTTCATTTCAGAGTGACATAGTTGTAATTCTTGCTTTTCCATTAAACAGATAGTAGAATGTAGCACATTTAATTATTCTTGAATGTTTCATACCGTATCCGTCCATATTCCTCCATCCAATCTATTCCACACAACAACTGATTTATCACTACTGGCAGTGATTAGAGATCGATCATCTTTTGGTCCTGAAATTGATTAATTAAAAGACTGATCTACAGTAATCCTTTACCATGCCAATGTACAGAATGAACCCAATCTTCATGACCAGCAAGTACAGCATCGATATGAACATTCATAGATAAAATGATTGACGAATCTAATCAATATCAATTAAATTCTATGACTAGTATGTGAAATCTACCTTTAGCTTTTATAATATCCATCTTCATTTTCTTCACTTCTAATCTTTTGACTTCGTCATCAATTTCTTCATTTTCTCTTCTTTTAAATCTCCATAGCTTAATAAGAGTATCTTGACCACACGATGCAAGTAGAGGTTCTTCTTTGTCATCTCCAATCAATCAATATTATGATTGATACTTGGCATCATGCCAACATACCATCAAATTCAACTGAATGTACCCAATCTTCATGAGCAGCCGGTAGTTTAAGTGAAAGTCTCATTTGATTTATTTCATTCTCATCGAAATCAATAACGCCGGAATATATATCGATTGATCTCTTTGATGTTCCCGCAGCGATTACATATACATCTGTAGTTATTGCACCATTATCAATCAATACGATCTTTCATCAACATACCATCGTGAATTTCTGATAACATTCGTTGAATATCAACAGATAAAATGAACGATTTGAAATCATCCACTAATATTTCATTTCCAATCAATTCTACCTTATCTGAATAACAATATTGACTAGAAATAGTAATAATGTTACTACTATAATTCATATTCGACACATACATATTCCATTTTATCTCAATATGAATATACCTACAATGTACTATTATGGTATAATATTGGATACCTTCGTGATATATTATCTTCCATAGATATAGTTTCCCCATAGCTCCTCCTACTACAATAATCCTTCTCATTCCATTTGTATCTTTCTCCATCCACCCTCCCACAGCTGCTACTGATACAGTTAATCCCTCTAAACGACATCTATATATTATTTTATATGTTCATCGTATTTCGATTAATCCAATGTGTGGCGCAATGGAGTTGTAATAATATTCTACCGAGTAAAATAAGATGATGAAGATTATCATTGTCGAGCTTCCACACATTGATACGGCCGTCTGAGCCTCCCGAAACGAACAGTTCTATGTTATCATTCTGAAAAATGTAGCTAGTAGATAGCTGTTCTCAGGATATTATAGCCACTTTACGATAACTAACCATAGAAGAATGTATACGTTTAATACATGTAACAGGTTTACGATGTCTTCGTTCACTGCACGAAATTAAACATGTCGATGGCTGGAAATCTGCCAATAACACATAAGCCCAAACCTATCACTAACCCGGTCGGCATCTGCCACGACCAACTCCGAATGAGAAGCAAATATAACACGGTTCGACAACTTCGAAGATGTCAAGCAATGAGATCTTGCTTCACAACCAGCAGATAAATACACCGAACGAACTTGGACCATTCTTAAACCAAGGTAATACCTGTTATGAAAAATTACTCCTAAACCCAAATGGGCCAGTCTCTGCGAGACTGGCCTTAAGTTGACTGATGTTTCTGATAGAAGTATTTACAATCGAAGAAAAACGTGTATTGCACCCCCAGTACCATCAAATAAGAAATAGCCGTTTATGTGAGAACATACACAACAACGGTAAAACAAGAACAGATGAATAACGACGCAATCAGTGGGGAAAGACGACCGATCTTATTAGAAGCCTTATCCGAACCACCAGTGTCACTTATCTGAGACGACGAGCCTCACGCTCAGCCTCGAGGAGGTTAAGGATATCTCCCTCACGGACGGGGCCCTACAATAGAATGATTCAAAACTATTAATGTTTAGGTTCTTGATTTGTGTTTGAATCACAACGAACATTAGATAAACATGTGTTTACATTTACGAAAACAGAAAGCTAACCTTGACGTTACGGATGATGGAGCGAGAGGTCGGGTCATCGATGAACTCAACGCGGACCTGCAATGCAACTACGTAGAATACTCAGAAAGCCTTTCTAAAGTCAGATTATGTACAGAATACTATTTGCTTTTACTCATCACGTAGAGTCATTAGCTCAAAAGAACTTGCTTGTAAAAAATAAACAACTCATTTAACTATTAGCAAATAACACTAAATCTAAATCCAGCCATTTAAGGGCATTTAAAAAATATCAGCCCCAAATAACCGGAGTAATCAAAATACGATCAATATTTTTTTCTTTTCAGAAAGTAGACCAAAATCCAATAAAACAAAATGTACTTTCGATCATTCAGAAGGACATACCTGAGTACACTGTCCCTGGGATCCAGTGCGGCCGAGGATCTTGGTGACCTTAGCGAGCTTGACGGGCTTGTCCATTCTGGCTGATAGATTTACCTATGAAGAAAAAAACGTAAACATTCACATTCTACATAAATCCACGCTAATTTCGATTAAAACAACCGCAAAAACTTATAAAAATGGAGAAAATAGGAGAAAAAGAAAAATTGGCCTAAATTTCTCGTGTGGTGTTAACCAACAGAAGTCGGAATCAAAATTACACATCATTGTTAAGCATCGTAACTCGGAATGTTACTACTATCGCAACAAATAATTCTATTTTTTATTTTTTTTAAATTTCTGATGCGTAAATTCTACGCTTCCATTCCAACTTACATGTAGTCTGCAGTACACTGTGAATACTGATCGCCTGAAAATCTTTAAAAAAGAAACTAATGGAAGTTTTGTAAATCGGAACATGAGTGGATTACGGTAGTCAATGCCAGTCGTGAATGATTCAGCGAATTTCTCATGAGCTTTCCATTTAAATTAATCCATTTTATCAATTTATTGAAAATAAAGTCCAGGAGAAATGCACACAATAATCAGTGCATACAGTATGCCCTATCTTCATAGACACTTAATTATCTAGATATATTTTTCAGTTAATTTTTTTAGTTAATTTTGTTTACTATTCTATAAGCAATGATATTTTTTCACGCTATTATTTATTTCTGGTTGGAATTAGTTTAAGGAGTGTGTTTGAGATAGTAATATAATGTAATGCGTAATCAGTCATGTGGAAGGATGAAATTGGACAGAGGAAGACACTAAGACAAAGAAGAGGAAGAAGCCTTCAATATGCATTTGTCTTTTTTAATCCTCATAGATACATTTTACACTCTCAAGAATCAAATACTTCCAATACTTCCATCAATTCTGTTCATTACATATAAAATATTAGTTATTCTCGTCAATATCCTCTTCTTCAATTCAAATATTCCATAGTTGCCATTAACTTTTTGAGACTTACCATTTTTTTTAAATGTAATTTTATGAATAGAGTTCTTGCAAATATAAGATAGTGAGTAATCGATGATATAAGTTATGAGATATTTGTCGTGATGTGGAATGTGTCATGAATGTTTTCAAGTCTTTCATTTTGATCTCATCAAAGGGACAACTTCACTTCTCTCATCTATACTCTTCTCTTCTTCTTTTTCTTCGTTCCTTCGAACTTCTTATCCTTTCCATTTAATCTTATTCAACTCTTATTAGATTCCCGTTACCCTTTTTATTCACTAAATCTTATTTGCGAGCCAAAAAAAACTTACACCTTTAATAGATCTCTTTCTAACTACATATACATTGCAATCCCTGATATTGTATAGATCGATGCCCTTCATTGCTATATCATTACCAACTCATGAAAATTCATTAGAATTGCAACAGAAATTTTATTCAACGGTTAGATTATTCATTATTCTATCATTTATACCTATTAATCTATTTTAGTTATACGATGCAGACATTAGAATATCTATAATATCTCATCTCCTTTGTCTTCATTCTCCATCTACTACAAATGAACCTTTATCTTCAATCTTTCAATGGATACAAAAGGTTTATTTTATTGATGGTTCATTTTGATCTTTGATCTTTTCAGTGTTATCTCGGTATACTTGGAGCGGTTCTGACTACAGCTCTTGTTATATTCTATATTGATCAAAGTTGGAATATTTTCATTCCACCTCTAATTTATGTTAATTAATCCATTTAGAGTTTGTATTCACTATTATTTATATATCTTGTATCGTAGATTTCTTACTACTTTTGTGGTGGGAACAAAGTAATATGCATTTGAGGTTTATTACTTATATGTAACTTATTAGTATTTTATGATCTTTCAGATTTCCTAAGTTTTTAATTGAATCAACATCTGGTGTCGGTTGTGTCAAACGTTGTAAATCAATACAATCAACTCAAGTTAATCTTTGATCTTTATTCTAGCCAATCATATATTTCAGAGATTGACCTTCATATTCTTTTCCATATTATCGATTTTCTGTATTTCAATATTTCTTTTATCAACATTAATAATCGATGAAAGAAAGTTTACATCAACTAATTTAGGGTTCTCATATGTCATATGAAACAAAATAATTCATTATATTTGAGATCAATTATTAAATTATCAATACTTATTATATCTTTGATCATTGGTCTTCTATCAATGATTGCATCTATGACTCTATTCACTACAAGGTTCTATTCCATCTCTATCATCTCATCAATCCATATCTTCAGGATATCTATAATCAGTGCAGAGTTTCACACACATTCTGAAGATTTCTCGAGAGATGACAATACATTCCAGGTCATATTTTCAATAATTATCAAAACAGTAAAAAAAAACAAATAATCTTTAAGATTTGTGTCACTAAGCATTATGTTCTCATTCATAGAAATATCGTTAATCTTGTGGGAAAAGTTCGTACTCCATTCAGGTTTTCTATTCTATAAACATTTCTGTATGATAATATGAATTGTAGTGCATGGCTATCAATCCATTTCATTATTGATATTATTATCTTGTATCTATTTGCTATTAGAATATGGGAATTGCGAAAAGATTATATTGTGATCAATGATCCTGGTATGCTGTAATGGATCGATAATACAATGAATATATTTAATGAAATGCAGTATTCGCAATTATACTAATTTGTCGAGATGTTTTTCTTCCATTCTTTTTTCCATTGGCGAGAATTGTATTTATCATCTCATCGTTAGAAAGATTACGGTATCTTATATTTATTGATTTTTATTTAACATCTATGTTTTAGAGTAGCATCACTACAATTTTTAGATGTATTAGTATCACTTCTATGTACAGAAAACAAAATAATGAATGACCAAGTATGATTGATCTTTGATCTTTAATTTATATGGCATGATTATAGACATATATGGTTAGTATTTCATATTCATCTCATATTCGACATTCTCATTCAAATTATCTTTCATTCTTTGGTCTTACTCTTAATAGAAATCTAATATTAAAGGTATTCTTCCATATTTGATTTATATCAATTTTATTTTCTTGTAGATATTTCTCGTTGCATTAGTAATACTGTTCATATCATTATTCACAGCACAGTGTGGTTAGATAATTAATAATTCGTGAGACTAGATCAATATATATTTATAGTACATGATAAATACATTGTATAGATATGTATAATATATTACAAATGATATAATAATTCATTCTTCATATAATTGTATAGCTATATCCATAACATTAGTTCCAGTTAGACCGGGTTGAAAGTGACATCGTCCATCTTAATTAAATGAACATATGAAATAATATTGCCTTACGTGTCTACGCCGTCACGTAAAATAGCGTTACATTTCGCTTATGTACAGTATCGGCGTAAAGTCATGGGACGCTTTTTCATTTTTTTATAACTTTTGATCCAGGAAAGAAATCAAGCTGATCTTTTGAGTCAATATAGAGAATTTATCATGAAATATTACCATGATGTGTTGGTGTAATTAACTTAGTTATTTTTTGCGAAGTGATGACGCTACCGAAGTTCACTTTTTTTGAAAATTCCCATTTCTTTAGTGAAAAGCCCTGTTCTTCGTAAACACTGTGAGAGTGGAGACCCCCACTAGAGCTGTACAGTCAAACAATCCGGAATGGCTCCGACTCCGATTTCAAGCTGTAGCAGGGTTGCAACTTTGACCTCCAAAAATTATAACTCGGCTTCTAGATGTGATAACGACCCGTTCTAAGCGCCAAAATGATGCTAGTGGCGAGTGATGTTTATCCCCGGAATATAGTAGTCATAGCTCGTCATTAGCCCTCAGGGCTTAAAAAAATTTTTTTTTGGAAGGACTGATTTTGAGACCCTACCGTTCAGAGGGCAGGTCTTCTAAAATTATGGTTTTAGCGCATGCAGCTTTGCAATGTATCATATATTTATTTCACTTATTTTGGTTTGGTTCCGATTCCTTTTTGGTTACTTGGTACAAAACTCACTTCAAAATTTACGTGGGCGTTTACGCAAGGCAAATGTAACGCTAGTTTCATAGCGTTTTTTTTAACACAGGGAGAGCGCTCATGAATACTTGACAAAATGTCATAAAATTAGGGTATTCCATCACCATGACATGGTGTACTTTAACCGTCCGCTCCCTCTCACTTTTACGTACCCTCTCTTTTTCTACATTTTCGTCTCTCTTTCTCGAAAAGAGTTTACGTGAGGGCATAATCAAATGAAATCAAATGTAACGACTGATAGAAAGATTAAAGTACCTCTGAAGTTCTTCCAGAATGAATATGAATCTGTATTCATTAAACTAATCTCAGCTAATTCTTTCTCATTATCAGATAGATCAATATTATCATTTGATATAATAGCCCCATTAGCATCAGTAGGACCATCTTGACCATCACTTCCTCCTACTAGTAATGATATATTACTATTATCTAAATTCATACTGTATTCAATATAGATTATTCATTATTCAACCTGATCTCTTTATCTTATTCATTTGTAACAATGCAGCAAGTGCAGCATGTTGATTACGTCCTCCTTTCCCACTATTATCATTCAATTGTACCGTAGTCTCTCCACCTACAGTACATTCAATCAATAAACATTACCATTCTACAGTAACTAACCATAGAGAAAAGCTACCTTCTTACTTCCCTTAAACGAACCATTATAAGATTTATTGAATACTTAACAGTATACCTTCACTTTATTCTTTAATTCATTCATATCACCTAATTTCCTCCCAAATACTTCAGCATCTCCATCTTGACTACATGATACAATCTATAATCATTAATATTCCATCAATATAATCAAATATAATAACACTTACAGTACTCTCATATCCTTCCTTTTCGAGAAAATTCTTCGATGCTTCTAATGCTCTTCTATTATTACATATAACTGCGTGGGAAACATTATTCTCAGTTGGAGAATAATCTCAAACTTTGAATATTATTGAGTAGGAAAGACCATTCTACAGTATACCTTCTCGATCAATAACATTGATTACTTCTATAGGAAGAAGTGATCTCACTCCAAGATTATCGATTACTGTAGCTGCACGAAGAGATGACTACATTATTGATTGATTACATGAATATTCTAATCTACAATATAACGATACTTACAGTAAGACTAACAGTAGGTCCTGAAGCAATAAATTCAATAGGGTCTCCAATAATATCGGATAGAATAAGAGACAAAGCCTATAATGAATGAATAATAATAATTATATTTATATTTATCATACCATTCTACCTTTAAACTTATCAGCTAATCGTCCTCCTTTTACATTTGATAGAACTCTTCTAACTGAGTTTAATTCTTGAATTGATGCACCCTTAGACACCTGAAACTTGTCTAGTTCAATACGAAATAGAATATATTCATTTACCAATGCACGTATAGTGGATAATTTCATATCGAGTGAAATATCATTGGAAGGAAGAGAAAGAAGAGCTGAACCTCCACCTTCAATAATCGATGCGATATGTGAATATATCAATATGCGAACTCGAACCTGATATAAGAACAAGAAATGCAGCATCACATTCAGCTTCATCCACCATTTTGATGACCTAAATCATAAGTGATAGAGAAATATAAGAAATAAGAAATAAGTAAAGTAAATTGTTATGTGTGAGTACTTCTTTTGTTGCATTTATTGATCGATAATCAGGAAGATTAGAATGACCTCCTTCGAATACTTTAGTTCTCAATCTAAAATATTATGACTATGAGAATAGTTACAAACTAAATAACCTTTTGGTTTGTTCATCAAACTTGGGTACAATAGTAACTCCATTGATTAATCGATCACCAAGTATCTACATGTATTATGTTAATGATCTATTGATATAATGTAGATGAACCATTTCAGCTCCAGATGACATAGCTCCGGCAGCTTTACCAAATGATATGAGATAAAGAGGAGTAGATGGAGTAATAGGTATAGATGATATACATGAATCATTCTCTACTACACTCAGTGATGACGATCTTACCCGTAGACACTCAATTATACCATGCATCATTATATATTACAGTAATCTACAGTTACATGACTATTATGTGATCCTACTGCACACATGTTGATCTTTGATCTGTGTTATAAGAGCAATGAACTAACTTTGACAACTTGTTCATATGGATTCACTGCAGCAACAGCAGCATTGAATGCTCTGATGAGTAGATCACGCATTGATTGATCTATTGACAAATATAATAGAAGATAGATTATGTAGATATAGAAGAACAAAGAATGGAGAATACAACAATGGATCATCAATAATATTAATAGATGTACAAGAATAAGTATGCACGCACTTTAAATGTAATTTTTTTTTTAAATAAATAAGTTAGCTAATAATGTGCCCTGTGGTGTTTCGGCCGCTACGTTTAGTCTATATGAATATTAATAATAGAAAGATACGGTAAGAATCCCGATACGGTAATACCTACAAATTGATAAACATCATATGCATATCATCCACCGTAATCATTCATTATAGACAATTTGAATGGAAATAACTTTATTATTGGGTTAACAACTATCATTAAAGAAGAGATGATCACAATGATTCTTTGTTTTGATTGTAAAGTAGATCAAAATGAAATGATTTAAAGATGAATGATTACTTAGAGATACTGTACTCAAAGTGTACTACAGTAATGATATGGAACAATCTGAAATCCAATTGGAGACATAGATAGATAGATAAAATGGAGATAGAGAAAGTACTTTGATCAATAGTCCTCACTCGTAAATTAGCACATTTGATGACTCAATATAAATAATAGAATGTACTATACGAGTAGACGATTAACCTCCATTACAACACTTCTATTCATCTTTTCTTTAACTCAATCTATTCCTCTTATGGTTCTCCATCTCTATCCCTCTCCCGATATCTATAGCATGGGCTGCTTTGTCGCTAGCGTCAGACCTACCAGGTTTTGACACCCGACCCATCCGATTTAGCCAAAATTCACTCAAAAATTAAAAAAAAGCGAGTAGGGATTCCCTCTCCCTTCAACCTGGCAATGTCCTACCCAATTTTAATTATCAGCGACAAAGGTTGCCCACATATGATATATAGCTAATAACAAAGAACTTGAATAATGAAGAATGAATAAATTATGAGTGTAAAAAACATGAATCAATGAAATACTCGTCACTCTAAATTGCAATATGATCTATATCAAAGTGCTCGTGCGACAAAACCATCAATTCCGATTACTATCTCACATTCCACAAATTCTTTTGATCCTGACAAGAAAGGAATACGGTATCTTATACTTAAACTAATCAATAAAGAAAAAGAAGAGTACAAGGAAGTAGTCAATGTGATTGTAAGACGAAAGAAGGAGACAAACCAAGTTGAAATAAAATAATTACGAGTCGGTTTGATGGTATGGGGAAGAGAAAGAATGAAGAAGAGGAAGAAGAGGAAGAAGAGATAGAATAGAGATGAAGAGGATGAACAATCTAAGTATTGTATATTGAAGATAGAGATATGTATGTATAATAATAGTAATGATTGAAGATTAAAGAGATAATAGGATAAAATGATCTCTATCTCTATCTCTATTACTATCTACATGTGCATATATCATAGTATGGTATGGTATTGAGTAGCATAGTTGACCTTCTCTTTCTCTTTCTATTCCTCTTACATCTTTCATAGTGTTTCATATTCTTATTCGAGAACAATGAAGAATAGAAGAATGAAGAAAAAGGAAGAGAAAAAAAGTCCTACGAAGATTCATTTCTAACAATGGTTCATATCCTTGGACTACAAGACAATGAAAAAGATTTCATGTACCGTGAATGGAAGATTACGGTATATAATGATTATGATGATGATAGGATCAATGATTTTGTAGATTTAATGAATGAATGAATCATTCACTATAGTGTTGTATAGGGAAGTCTTCTATTCACTTTAATAGGATAGTTCTTATTTAGTCCTTACACGACCTAATCTTGATTAACCTTTTCATTCATTCTAATGATGAAACAAAGAGAATGAGTAGCAGATCCGGAAACAGAGTACAAAGTTACTACCCCTCCCCCTCCTCATCCTTTTACTATCTTGCAAATGAGCATCGAAGAGATACATAAGGATAGATAGATAGTACATAGATCTACGATGTCATTGGTCACTTTATAAGTACATCTATGGAAGAAGAAAGGATAAAAGTACAATCCCTTTCATCCACAACTCCTCCCCATCTTAAGTCATTCTACTATATAAGCTCTTATTTTGTTACTTCAATCTATCCATCTCTTCATTCATTCATTCATTCATTCATTCATTCATTCATATAAATTCAATCCCTATTCTCTACCATTATCTATCTATAAATCATGATGGGGGGCGCCATATAGTCTCCTCAATTTCTTTCTTCATCATTCCCATACATCTCTCAACTCCGCCCTCTTCTATCAGTTTCCTATCAAAATGATCCATTTCCGCTGCTTATCCAACATATAAACTAGATTCACTCTTCCTTCCTCTATATACACAACTATAGACTTGTATCTATCCATTCATTCATTCATTCATTCATCTAAATATCATATACATCTACAGTAGTAACCTCTAAGTTATTAAACTACTCTCATAATATCTTTTCCATCATATCTTCTATCCTTATCTCTTCTATTCAATCATACTTCATTTATCAACTTCTTCTATTTTATCTACTTCGTACATTCCAAACGACACCTATCCTTTTTCTATCTTCTCTTATCTTTCTTCGAAATCTTGAAGAGATATCGTTACGCTTATACGAGATAACGATATATAGAGATATAGATAAAGTAGTAGTAGTAGTATACCATCATTCTCACAATGGATTATATCATTTAGTTCATAATGTAATATATGAATGATTACACTATCTTCATCTTCATTCTCGATCTTCATTTCTATTCAATGTTCTTCAATGTGTTCTCTCTACCCTTAGGGCTCAATTAACACCAAACTTCTTCCATTTCAATTCTTTTCATTCATATCTTCTTATATTCTTCGTCATCTTCACATATCAATCTTCTTCATTCTCTAAGATACCCATAATCATCATTTCTATCAGTATTGGTTTATCACCCTCCCTAATCCTCCTCTATGTCTATCACATTCCATTTATAGCTACTACTATAGTCTCCGTGGGGTACGGTAAAATACTAAATGGGATACGGTAGGATATCATAACTGGAGATAAGGTAGACATAATGAAGGTTGAGATTAGGTTACGGTACCTATTCCATTTAGCATAAATGTGTAGGTGTGGCCGGAAGAATCATTGAATCATTTCTTGACTCGTGATAACATTTCACATACGAATGAGCCAATCGAGAGGAGAAAAAAGAGCGGAATATAAATAAGAAGGAATTGATTGAGATGGAGAGATGGTAGAGGAGGTAAAGACTCAACTTATAGTCAATTCTTCTATTTATGAGAATAAATGATTAGATGAGAGAGTATAGTATATGAAGAGAGTGGTGAATGAATGAAGATGCATCATTACTCCATCTATTCCAATTACTCCTCCCTTTCGTTAGTCCATCCCTCTATCTATTGTATACAAGACCAATCTCAACTTTAGATAGAGAGATAGAGAAAGAGGATGAACATTGTCTCCAACCATTTCCTTATCCACTAAGTACCACCTTTAACTCTTTATCAATATTTCTCATTCTTTTATTTTGTGATCATATCTCAGTCTATCCATTTCTTCACCATATTTACCATATTATGCATATATGTCTTCTATGAAGTTCTATTCAGTATTCATGATTCCATTTCAGTAAAATGCAGTCCTCATTATTCGTTCTGTTGTGTGCATCAGCAATAGATTCCTTCACTCTGACAAGTCTAACAGGACAAGCTGAAGTTTCTCATTCTGGTCCCAATATGGTTGGAGCTCCTCCAGGAGATCCATCTGATAGAGTACGATCTAGACGGAGACGAGGATACTACTTCAATAATCAGGTATCATTACCTCTTTAATCTACCGTATCAATATGATTACAGTACCATTTCCCCTACCTCTTTAGTCTACCGTATCAATATGATTACAGTACCCTTTCCCTTACCTCTTTAGTCTGCCGTATCCGGCACTACTCTAGAACACCGGACCAGAACACCGGGCCAGTCCAAAAGGATGATAAAAATAAAATAAACACGAAGAATAGCCATTTATTCTAGACTATTCTACACTTTTATGTAATACTATTGGACTGGTCCGGCGTTCTAGAGTAGTGCCCCGTATCCATATGATTACAGTACCCTTTCCCCAACCTCTATAGTCTACCGTATCCATATGATTACAGTATCCTTCAATGTTGATCGAGTCTCAACCACCAAATGAATGGCTCAAGAAATGGCTTGTCTTCGAACACAATCGTTTTCGTCGTATGGTTAGTTCATTTATTACAATTCACATGAACTATTTCTCACAGCGTTCTCATGACTTTCAAAGCAAGAACGACCGCTCAACATACAAACTCTCTCGAATACAATAGTCTCTCCTTTGTCTTGCTTTGGAAGAAAAATGGCTTGGACCAGAATACTGTGTTCTTCTTCTCCCTTTCTACTTATATCATACATACTGAATGAATATCCCATTCTATTCATCATAATAAAATGGTAGAATAATGAAGGGATAGTACAAAGATGGTATGGTCATCGTGTCAATAATCACATCAGCTGAATTAGTTTGAATAGAAAAGATGAGAATGAATGAATGAAATGACTAAACCGGAAATAGATGAGGGGCTCAGAATGAGTAAAAGGAATGAACGAACGAAGAAAAAGATAAAGTGTTCACTGTTTATTTCATTCATCTAAAGGGTCTTCAATTAGATTCATTCACAATATCTCTTTTATTTCTTAATTACTAATAATCATCAGAGACTTCACTAAGTGAAATAAAGAAGATGGGAAGAATACTAGATAGCAAACCATATAATGTAATGTGATAGAGAGAATGAGGGAGGGTAGACATAGGTTCTGACACATCCCACACACTTACACCTACACACAATTGAATTGAATTCATTATCTCATTCAGGTACCAGCCTCTGATATGCATATGCTCTATTGGTCAGATGAATTATCTAGATCTGCACAAAGACATGCTGATAGATGTGACTTCAGACATAGGTACATTAATCATCTCATTAGATTCATAAATATTCATATTGATTATAGTCGCGACAGAGTGAATGTTGGTGAGAACATCTGGGCAGCTCCATATTCCAACTACTCTGAGGCTATTTCAATCTGGTACAATGAGGTTTGTATCATCTACAAGTACTCATACAACTATTCACACCTACTCTCATGTCCTCTTTACTTCAACAATCTCACTTTCTTATTGTAAAATCGACACTGAGGGTGGTAAATATCCTCAAGGTAGTCTCTAACTATACATCACTTGGTATTCATAAATGTTAACTGAGTACACATTAAGGTGAATGATCCCCGTTGTGGATGTCAACATGCGTACAAACATTGTTGTGGACATTACGTACAAGTAATTATTATTATTCTTATCTCTTGTAGTATAGTCATCATCTTTTAAAGTAGTTGCACAATGTACGAAACTGAGAACATATCGTACTCTTATCTCATATACTATACTACTTTACATAATATAATGTTAAGAGTGAGATAATGACCTTGATCTCATTTTCATCTTTTTCATACTCATAATCGATCATAGTACATAACGGCATATCAGGCCGGTAAATTATTCGTTGACAACATTCAAATGGTTGTGATCATGCCACCTTCGATATGGCTTTATTGATCTTTGATCTCTGATCTCATTAAAGGTCGTATGGGCTAAGACGAATCTGGTTGGTTGTGGATACTCTCGATGCAGAGATGTATGGGGTGTACAGGTACTCATACTCATCCATCAGTACAGTATCTAATACCGTATACCATTCAGGGAAGAGGACATCGGCATGTATTCGTATGTCATTACAATCCTCAGGGAAATACAGTATTCGTAACGAACAATGGAGGACTTTACTCGGTAAGAATGGATTAATGTAGATGATAGAATCATATAGAAGGAATAGATAGTCAGATAGGAGGGAGATTGATTCATAGAACGCAGTCTATTCCTATTCTAGGAGAAAAATGGAAACAGGGTCTACCGTATGCAGATGAATTATGTGAGTACAAGTGTGCTCAATTCATGTACCAATACTGTATAACTAGTTAATGTCGTCTTGAGTGGCACCGTAACTGTCGTGGTGTTACACCACAACACGAGTCATCCATGCACACAAACATCACCTCATGTTGTGTCTGACCATACTGTATGATTGTCTAGTCCGAGAACGACCGTATCTCCATTGTGTCCTTTGTAAACGGTAATACGTGACGAATAGGGTAGTCTCTTTACTTTCTTCATATATAAATAGTATAGATAGTAAGATATTAACGTGTGATAGATAAAGTAGTTGAGATGACAAAACACTCTTCATCTGATTTCTTGTCTTCATTGGGTTATTCCTCCCTCATTCATTCATCTATAATCAATCAATATTTATTCAGGTTCCTGCATTCACATGGGCATCAGGAGACAAGGGAAAATGTTCAGATTGTCCAGAAGAAGCCCCTGCCTGCTATCAAGGACTCTGTTATAAACCATCAGCTGATGATCCATTTTGGAGACGAAGAAATTGAATATTATTGATTGAATCATCAATTAGGAATTAAGTATTCATTATTGTACATTTCAATCTCAACATCTTTATACATTTGAATCAGGTCTCATAATCTCCCTTCATCCATTCCCTCACCTCCTATCCCTTTCATCCTATTTAGGCTTTTTCATCCATTCAGTGCTTTCAATTCCTTCTCAATACTCTTTAGTACTTCCGTTATAGATCATTCTAATCTTCATTGATATATCTAATCTTCTCTATCAATTAGTAATATATTATCTCAATCCCTTTTCTCAACTATTTAACTACTACTTATTTATTCGTCCCTATACTCCCTTCCGTACTCTTCCCTCAATTACGGGTCAACCTTACTCTTTCTACTACGTATATCGGGCAACGAATAAAGTGCATACGATTTCAAAATGTCTGGTCATACAGCATTATATTGAAGAGAAGATTCCTCTGCGTCTCTAACCTTCTCTTCAGCTCTTGCCTTGAGCACAAGAGACCATAGTGAGATGAAAGTGAATGAATGATCCCCACCGGAAGTGATACATACAGAGATAGTACACTTAATCAAAGAGAGATAGAGGGTATACCATTCCATATCAAGAAAGGGAAAGGAACGTTTCTGCTAGATCCCCTCTTATTCTATCAAGTGAGGGACTTTCCTGATACTATCAACATTCCAATACAGTATTCATACAAAATAATACTCGAGTCTACAAAAAGAACCAATGAAAGAGCTCCATAGTACAACTTCCGTGCACTAACTACTACCGGAAATGACTTTCAATGACATTCAACTATCACCAACAGACATGATTCACATGAATAAGAACATCTATATCTACAGAATACAATCTCACTAAATATTGTTACACGATGTATATTTCATAGGTAGGTTAACCAAGGAACCAATATACCATCGGTTGCAAGAATGAAACAATAAGAGACAAAGATATATTCATCTCTTTATCCTACACGATACTCTCGGACAGAGCAGTAGACAGATAATATCAAGACCATTCTTAGATATACTTCTATTTCCTCATTACTGAGAGTTAGCCTTGCGGAGTTGATATTCGACAACGATGAAAGGAGCCCAGAATCCAACAGCGAGGAAAGTGATGGCCTGTATTAATATCTATTAAGTATTGTTCATCGCAACATCCCTTCTATTCCATTATTGTACATACCTTAGCTGCGAATCCCCATTTGTTGTACACGTGGAAAGGAAGACGCTATAATTTAAAATACCAATTTTTTTAAATCCCAAAAATGACATGACACAAAAAATTCATGATATCATGATATATGAAAGAGGATATCATGTAGTACTTACAGCGCTAGCCCATCCATCATGGATGAAGCCAGAGGGAGTCTGAGGAGTCCAAGCAGTCTTGGCTGGGGCATGGTGAGATGCAGAACGGACGGCAACAGCCAAGCGAGGAGCGTAACGGGTAAGCATTCTAAAGGTATTTATATTATCATATCAATATAACATTCGGGAAAACAAGTTACGAAAAGCACATTACAAATATAAGTTTGGAAAGTTGCCACCGAGGATGAGCAAAGATAAGACAAACAACGATATATGTAATCTTTATACTAAAATGATAAGGCAAGTGTGACAATTAATGGTGCATGATCCAACATTTGTGGGTCTAATTATGCATTGCGTATTATTTAATATGCTAAGGGAAGTCTTAATACTCTGTTTCGTGGCAATTGGGGCATATACTCGTTATCGATTGAAAGAGATAAACCAACAAAAGGGAAATGGTTGGAAGTCATTCTGCTTCTCGTTTCATGGCAATACAGGAGTTATTAGCTTATATTTCATAACAACAAACGTGCAATATATAGGAAATATAAAAATTAACTGAAAATGAATAAAAGAAACGTGCAGAATCAGGAAAATTTCGCGATTACTTTTGGGAAAACACGCACGCACACCTACAGTATACTAGTCAGGTCTAGCACATTGTCTAACAATTGCAAACTGATTTTTTTCTTGGAAAAACTACAAATACAATTTTCGTAAGAACAAAATATTTAATATTTAAACAATCTGTAAAATTATTCACGTGATTAAACTGTGACTGATAATAAAAATAAAAGGAGTAGAAGGAAGAAGAAGGACGAGACTTGGTCGATATTTCACTTGAGATACATTACGATTGTCAGAACGAGGATGAGAAGTAGAATGGTTCCAAAGACCAACAAGCAGATCTTCTTCTGAAATTAAAAATATACATTGTTCTGAAAAGTACAATGTTTTCGGTATCTTTAATATAAATATTATGAATGTGCATATGCACGAAACGCGACAAATAACGATAATGAGATAAAAGGGTTCTAAATGCTTGACTGCGTTGGATTTGCATATGGTAAAAACAATGAATATTGCTCTACAGATAGAGTTAATAGATCCCTTTTATAGCATGTGTAAACGCACAATTCTCATAAATATTTTATACGGTCGATAGTGTTCGCTTCGGCGGTGTCATCAGATGTTGTTTAAATCAGCGTAATTAAAACAGCATTGGTGAGAAAATAGAGGTTAAATCACTCGGAAAGCATTATTATATATTAATTATTATTTGTTAAACATTATAATTGGTGCGAAAGCGGATGGGATTTATATAGCTATAGTTATTTTAATAGGTGAATAAATATGAGTAATAAACTAAATGCAAAAGTATAATCAGTATCTTACTCTTATTATACTAGAGATTGAAATATAAATAGAAAAGCACATTGAGAATGCAAATTACAATTCGCTGAGAAACAATCAACATTAAAAAGATCGAGCGATCCCATTACAATATATTAAATCTACTGTTTTGTAAATAAAAATATATCTGTAAACTACATTACTAATATCGATCAGTTGTGCCACTATGAATGAGATCAATCAATAAATTTACTAGTGGAATGAGTTTACCCTATGAACTAGCAAGTACACATTTCACAAAATCGACTATCTAATAGCAAAATAAGATTTCCACTACTCTATAAAGGGATAATATATAGTGAGGATGGATGGATGGGGAGTTATTCTGTTGTATTGGAGACAATGCATGAAAAGATGAAGTTGATGGAAAAGAAGCACAGATAATGTGGTCATCAGTTTGATAAAATAAAAGTGCCTAGATTGTATATAATGGATTGTGATGGAGATGCAATAGAGATAAATTAGAATGGCATTGGTATAAAAGCCATTAGCATGAGAACTCCGACACAGATTAGAATTGTAAGACAGATGAGAATCATGATCTTCTTCTGAAATAAATACTTATTGTATATTCAATCAATTTAACTTATTTATTTTTCTTCAATCAATATCTTTCATTTCACAAACATATTCACAACATCTACACAACACAAATTGGGAAGAATGAGTACATATGATTGTACTCTATCAAAGTAAATACTCATATGTCCATCCAAGTATGATGACAATGACAAGATATGAATACAATGAAGGAACAACAGTAATCACAACACTGTCTAGTGGATGATGCTCATCTAACTCAAGAAACAAATGGCACAAATATAAAATATATCACAGTATTACGGTATAGAAAGGCATTGCAAGAAGGAAGACTATTATCATTTTCTTATTACGAAAAAACCCGAAAGGGGACCGGGAATGTGGAAATAGAGGATATAAATACAATTTTCTAATCTGGAAATACTATGACTTACTTATAACAACGAATAAATATGATGCTAAATTATTAATAAATATGTTTGAATATTGTCGATGAAGCAAAGATGGACGATTACTTCGCTCCAAGAGATACAGAAACCCATATAATGATTCCTATGATGATGATGATCAAAATGACTGAGACTGTTACGATTATGCAGATCTTCTTCTGAAATTTGACAAGACAACATTGATCACAACTACACCACTAAAAGAATTACTGGAAATACAATATGAATGACACACAACAAATACAATGAAGACAATAGAGAAAGAGAGTGATAAAGCAGATGAGAGTGAAGGTAAAAGGCGAATGCAGTTATGATAACGCATTAGTGAATAAAAGAAAAGCCAAACGATAGTGAAGAAGGGAAAGTGGAAGGGAAGTATGTATTTACACATCACACACATATACATTCAATGGAAAGTATCAACAATGAACAAAGTTGCTCCCCCTCCCCCCCCCCCATAATATCTTTCACGCAATTTTCGTAATAGGAATAACGAAAAAATTTAAAGCATTTTACGTGCAACTTGCTTCGTTGTTGATACTTGCGCGACGATTCCAGTGTCCAACCATACACCACTGCACATCAATAGATAATCATGCATTATCGATTGATTGACTAGACAAGGACACAACACTCATACATCTTATAGTGAACGTACCCTTCTTGCTTTACTCTGATATTGAACTGCTTTCTTTGTATCAGCTACTGCCCGATCTACGAATTCTTTAGCATGTTCTACATTGTATTCAATACGATCAACCATCTCTCCCTTTAAAGATCAAAGATCAATCTCTCATTCATTTATAATATATACCTGACTCTCAACAAGCATAGCCATATCCATAAACATATCATGTAATTCTCTTATTGAACTCTCCAATTTCATAATATCATTATGACGAGCTTCGATATCAGCTAAAGTCTGTTTAGCTTGTTGAGTATCAGTAATGATTCCTAAACGGAATAATAGTGAATACGGTAGAATCAATATAAAGAGATAGAATACCTTGAGTGAATACTCCAGGATTACCACTCTCAATCATTTCTTCTAGATCTTCATCTCCAACTTGTTTTCCAGCTGAAATACAACCAATAAATAAATCAATATTATCGTATATTCTTCACCAATATCAAGTTGTCGTTGAATTCTTCCTTTACATCTCTCACGATAATCTGTTTGTGTCTTATTGTAATCAGTCATCACCTACAATCGATAAATTAATAAATGAATCAATACTCATGAGTATACTACAGTACTTCAACAAATCGTCGTGAGAGTGTAGAGTGTTGAGTCTTTCTAATTCTCAAATCAGCATTAGCAGCCCCTCCGGCAGCTTCATCATGTTCTATTGCATTCTCGATCAATTTCAGTTTACTGCGAACCTACAATCAATCAATCGATAATCATTCAATAAATCATTGATAGATACCGTATACCTTATTAGCAGTCCTCTTAATACTTGCCATAAGCTCATCGAGCTCTTCTTTCGTCTCTATAATCAATCAATCAATGAATTATCAATCATTTATTCATAAGTAATAGATTATTTCATAATATAACATTCATTGAATCATCTCTTCATCTCTTCATATTCATATCTATTTACACATCTGTCTATATCGTCTCTGTTCCTCCTCTTCTCACACAGTTTATTCAGTCTATCTATCCATAACACTATTCATTCATACTCAAAATGAAAAAGGTAGAAATACTGTATAACTTTGATCTATTGAACAATAGTGATTGATTAATAATACATTTAATATTATATATTTTCATTCTTTTATTTTCTCTCTTCTTATGGTTCTACAGACATGGTCGGTCCATGGTTATCCCACGGCCAAAAAATGCGGGTGGGTAACGTAGATTTTCGGGGGGGGGGGAAATAAATTTTTTTAAACTTCGTTATTATTTCAGTTTGCAATAACTACGTGACAGTTAGACTATTTAACTTACAGTAAGAACGAGAACTGATTTTAATAATATGCGATTTCGTTCAATACTGCACTAAATTACATGCATTGTATCTCAATCTGATCGGGTACCGACAGAGAAAAACATGAAACTTAAGAAATTTAGTTATTATTGCGTTTAATACACCGGCTCAGTAAGACTCCCGGTAGTGCCGGACATCGACCTCACCGATTTGGCTCAATTTTTTTTTGTGGATACCCCCATGGCCCCCCATCACAAAATGGGTGTTCATTTGGGCTGGGTCCTTGAAACATAAATGTGGCGGGTTCTCGAAATTTGAAAACTCGATTTTCGCCAAAAAAAAAGTGGAGCGATCTAGGTTCAATGTTAGTGTCGATTAATTACAAGTATGCCTAGATAACAAAAACTCGTTATAGGACGGTTCGGATATCCGATCGCAAACTGATTTTTTACCTTCTCAAAACACATTAAAATTAATTAAAATTTTAAATTACAAAATCGCACAATTATTTTTGCCTTATCTTATAGAGCAAGAAATTCCACGTCGTAAAAATTTAAAAAATCGATAGACACCTATTTTGAGAAAAAGGGGGGCCTGACTCCTGAAAAATGACTCGAAAATATTTTTGTTTTCAAACCCCCTCACGTTTGTGCTCATATTGAAGATCTTTTTGAGTAGAACAACTTTTGCGTTGGACATTTTGTCTGAAACTCATGTACAAGAGAGATACACACGATTGTGTGACCAATTTTGAGTCAAGCGAAATAAAAATATTTTTTTTGCAAAATCGTGTGTATCTCTCTTGTACATGAGTTTCAGACAAAACGTTCAACATGAAAGTTGTTCTACTCGACGAGCTCTTCAAGATGAGTACGAACATGAGGGGATTTAAAAACAAAAATATTTTTTGTTTTTAAATCCCCTCATGTTCGTACTCATCTTGAAGAGACCCCTATTTTGAGAAAAATGGTTAGGCCCATTTTTCTCAATATAGGGGTCTATCGATTTTTTAATTTTTAACCTCATTCGACGCGGAATTTTTTGCTGTATAAGATGAGGGGAAAAACGGACTGCGCTTTTTTGCTTTAAAAATATTTTATTTTCGTTTTCCTCAAAATTGCAGGAAAACGTGTGAAACTCTCTTGAACATGAGTTTCAGACAAAACGTTCAACATGAAAGTTGTTCTACTCGACGAGCTCTTCAATATGAGTACGAACATGAGGGGATTTAAAAACAAAAATATTTTCGAGTCATGATCAAGCCCATTTTTCTCAAAATAGGGGTATATCGATTTTTACCCTCATTCGACGCGGAATTTTTTGCTCTATAAGATAAGGCGAAAATAATTGTGCGATTTTGTAATTTAAAATTTTAATTAATTTTAATGTGTTTTGAGAAGGTAAAAAAATCAGTTTGCGATCGGATATCCGAACCGTCCTATAACAAGTTTTTGTTGTCTAGGCATACTTGTAATTAATCGACACTAACATTGAACCTAGATCGCTCCACTTTTTTTGGCGAAAATCGAGTTTTCAAATTTCGAGAACCCGCCACATTTATGTTTCAAGGACCCAGCTCAAATGAATACCCATTTTGTGATGGGGGGCCATGGGGGTATCCACAAAAAAATTTTGAGCCAAATCGGTGAGGTCGATGTCCGGGGTCACTGGCTCAACCCTCGAATCTTACCGAGCCGGTGTCTTAATTTTTTTCCAGCGCGTTATCCCATGGTACCTACCAGGGCTGTGCGTAAATTCTTTTTCGTAAAATTTTCGTAAAACGTAATTTTACGACTTTTTTCTCGTAAAATTCGTAAAATTTTCGTAAAACATTTTGAGCCAAATTTATAAGAAAATGTCCCAAATGTATTTCGTGATAAAAGATATGAAACAAGCGAATGTTCATAAACGACTCTCTTATGCAAAGGGCAGACGATAAGCAAGAAATTTCAGCTAAAAACTAAAAAAAGAAAATTATGTATACATCTGCAAAGATTGACTTTCCGCCAATTTTTGTTAATAATTTCACCAATAATTCAGGTTTTTTGACATATTTTTCGATTCGTTAAATTTTCAACATTTCGTAAAATTTTACGAAAAAAGTCGTAAAATCGTAAAACGTAAAATGCACAGCCCTGGTACCTACTGTGGGATAACGCTCTGGCAAATGAGTTTGACGCGTTCATTTCACATTTCCATATGCAACATTGGAATCTCTGTCGGTACGCGACAAGAAATGACGCAAAAAAATAATTTTTATACTATTGTAAAATTAACCATTTTTCGTTTTTTTAATTAACCATAGCTCCAGGTACCCCGACCATGTATGATGTCATCCATTCCATCAACTCTTCTCTTTCTATCTCTTCTTTCATTCAACATCTACTCCATTCCCGTATCAACTATAAAAGAATAAAATGATATGATATATGAACATACTAGGATCATTGACAGGATTGGATAGAATGGCAGAATGTTTCTTCTTAACTTCTTCTACATTATTCGCTATCAGATCAACACTTCCTCGAATCTCTTCTACCTGCAATCAATCAATCAACTCATTTGACATATCTACCGTGTGATTCATTATACTACATCTTTATATAATATATGGTACATGGGGAATATGAAAGATTGGATATTAATTGTGATATTGAGTATCTCATCTTGATTATCTCCTACTCTTTCTTCTACAATTGCCTTCATCCTCTTCTTCTTCTCTCCATCTCATCTACTTCTTCATTGAATGATACAAGATGAATCATTGGAGTATGAGATGAAGAATATGGATATGGATAGATGGATCAAGAGGAGACATTCACTCTCAATCAATACAACTTCTACTTCGTCTATCATAAACATCTTCACAAGTCTCAACCATACAATCTATATTGTAATATTAGTCTCCATCTATCAAATAATACTAGAGATGAAGAAATAAGTGAATGTATGAAAGTGAGATTACTCATAATCATCCATACATTATAATGTCTCTTTCTATCTCATTCAACTATTCCATTCCTTCTTCTTATTCTTATGAGAGAATAGAAAGAATAAGAAAGCTCTTCTTTCTTAGATGGAAGAACCAAGTCATAAAAGTAGTAGAAGAAGAACAAGAAGGAGAAGAAGAAGAGGAGGAATGACTCCGGGCTACTTCTCCATCCTCATTCTACTCTACTCTATTCTTTCCTATTTCATTTTAAAAGATAGATATATAGAGAATATGGAAAGGAAGCAAAGAATTCTCTTCCAATTATTTCTCACTCAATGTCCATTCTTATCCTCCATCTTTCAATCTATTTAAATGTGAATATTTGATATAAATGTAAATGAGAGTTCCTTCTAATCATTTTTTTATCTTTTCTTCGCTTACAAGTAATCTCATATATTGAATTCTTATATGAAGACATTCATTTCTTATAATAGATCTATTCTATTCTCACATATGGGAAACAAATAATCATCCATCCAACTCTCATATTTTATTCTTTAAAAAGGAGTAAAACAAGAAGAAGAAGAGGAGGAGGAGTTAGAGATAGAATGAATAGTGAGGGTGCAATATCTCAAATTACTCTTTCCTAGTTGTAGAAATAGACACTATTTCGATATCCTTCTCTCATTGACCTCATATACTCATATGACATTGTATTCTCCTCCTTCTATCTATTCATAGTTCCATCTCTCAATCACATTCAATAGAACAAAAAGTGATAATGGTGTACAAGGAAAGGAAGAGAGGAGATGCAAGTTAGTTAGGGCATTCTTCTTTCTTCTATCTAACTATATCTACTCTAATTGACACCATCCACAATGATGGAAAG
Source organism: Parapristionchus giblindavisi (assembly GCA_943737045.1). Lineage (NCBI taxonomy): Eukaryota > Metazoa > Nematoda > Chromadorea > Rhabditida > Diplogasteridae > Parapristionchus > Parapristionchus giblindavisi. The sequence continues at coordinate 32,775 of CALSFV010000296.1, read as the reverse complement.
GAGGAGAAAGGAGGAAGAGAAGAAGAAGAAGAAGAAGAAGAAGAAGAAGAAGAAGAAGAAGAAGAAGAAGAAGAAGAAGAAGAAGAAGAAGAAGAAGAAGAAGAAGAAGAAGAAGAAGAAGAAGAAGAAGAAGAAGAAGAAGAAGAAGAAGAAGAAGAAGAAGAAGAAGAAGAAGAAGAAGAAGAAGAAGAAGAAGAAGAAGAAGAAGAAGAAGAAGAAGAAGAAGAAGAAGAAGAAGAAGAAGAAGAAGAAGAAGAAGAAGAAGAAGAAGAAGAAGAAGAAGAAGAAGAAGAAGAAGAAGAAGAAGAAGAAGAAGAAGAAGAAGAAGAAGAAGAAGAAGAAGAAGAAGAAGAAGAAGAAGAAGAAGAAGAAGAAGAAGAAGAAGAAGAAGAAGAAGAAGAAGAAGAAGAAGAAGAAGAAGAAGAAGAAGAAGATTTATAGTGAAGATTTATAGTGAGTTTATAGTGAAGATTAGAATAGAAGAAATAAATGGAGGTAAAGATGATAGATGATGATGAAGAGATAGATACATATGAGGAGGAACAATGAATGAATGGATCAAGGAATGGATATTTATGAAGATTAAGACGAAGAAGAGTCACAGAATAGATAATGACAATGAAATATATAAAACTATGGGAATAAATGAGAGATTCTTAAATAGCTTCATTCATCCATTCATTCTTTCTTATATAAACAAGACTAGCAGTGCTAGGGGGATCCATAAATTGTTTTACTTGTGAGCCTTTTATACTTGTAGCGCGGGAGGAGCATTACGCTAGCGCGGAAGGGTGCTACGCACCCTTCCGTCTAGAATGCTCGAGTCGCCCAGTATGGACCCTTTTCTCTTGTTTTCTGACTTATTGTCGAAAAAATATATGAAAAACGACAACATAAAACAATTTGCTTTGAATTTTGAACGGCAAAATTACTTGGAAGAAGTTGGCGTGAGCTTTTGATTGTTTGGGGGGGGACACCCCCCCAACCCCCCATTTTCTATATTGTTTGACACGAAACACATTTGTGGACTCGTTCATAAGCTTTCCGACATTTTGTGGATGTCTTAGGATCAATGTTTGTCTCAATATTATCGAATAATTTCGTTGAACTGAATGAATGTCGCTACAGATATCAATAGAAGCGAGGTAAAAGTTAAGAGTCATGCAAGACATGTTTTCCTGCTCAGAATGGCTCAAAACAACTTGTTTCATCATTTATATCACGAAAAACTACCCTAGAACACTTTATTTCAGTCAGGAAAAATCAGCAAAAGTTTTGGATCGAACCGGGGTTCGAACCCGCTCGGTGTTTTTAGAGTGGTACCTTTTTACCTCGACGCCATGGGTTCATTTTATTTCTGAATATAGTCATATTATACACCAATCGACGCGTAAAGAGTGGGGCTACAACTTTCTTTGCTATGCAAAACGCCTAAAACAATTTTGAAAATAAGTTTAACCAAGAAAACTGGCAAAATCGTGTTTTCGCACTTTTTCGGCGATTTTTCGCGGTACAAAGAGGTCGTGCGGAGGTGAAGTGACATAGTTTTTCTAAACCAGTTTTTCAAGCGCTACAAAATGAGCATAGTTTGGAGAAAAACAAAAGGTGCGAAATTTGAGTTTTTTGAAAAAGTTTAAAATCGACCATTTTTCGCGACCGCACAGCTCCGCGAATACTAAACCAAATGAGTTGGGTCCAAAAGTAAAAAGTTGCGCCTCATCGAGTTGTACAATTTACTTTCAGGAGCCGGGACGCAAAAATTTAGTTGAGTAGGTGAAAATTGCGAAAAACCTACTTTCCGGATTTCTTCCGAGGTCTATTTCGTCATCATCCCGGGGGAGAAGATGCGCGACGTTAGCACCAAAAGATGCGCCGTAAAAAGTTGTTTCATATAAGTCTTAATCTCAAAAAATGAACGAACAGTTTTTGAGCATTTATAAAATGCAAATCTGATTTTCGCCTTTTTTTGCTCTACGCCAACTTTGACCGCAATTTCCCGGCTACCAGCAAATCGGAAAAATCGGCAAAAATACAAATTAGATTGCCCCAAGTCTTGTGGTCATTTTGATATACCAACTTTTAATTTTTGATATACTTATTACCAAGTTGCGCGCCAAAATGTGTAAAAAACCCGACATCCGTCGTTTCACCTAAAAGACGGCTCCGGATCGGCTCGTGACCAGTGCCATTCGATCCGGCGTGGTCGAAAACCCCAGTAGCCGAAATCTGGCATAAATCACCCAACATCCTGATAGAACAAATTTCAAAAAACCCATCGCAGTAAATCGGTCGAATTGCGATCTTTTATATAGGGGTTAATACAGGATGGAAAGGAATGGAGTACAAGAGACCAAGGAAGCGATATAATGAGCCAAATTAACAATAACATTCATTTTGATAAAAGAGTAAACAAAGCAGTCAATATAATAGATTATATCTCCATTCGCTCCCATTTCTTGTATAACAGATACAACTTTTTCAAATGCATCAAGAGATATCGAATGGTTGCATCCCTCCCTCCCTTGTCTACACTTCTCACAGTAGACACATCATATCACAATGTATCATCATTTATCATTACCCATTCCCCGATATGTGAACATCCTATCATTATAAAGTTAATCTCGAGAGAGCTTATCATCTAGTCTTCATTGTTACACATCATTTCCAATCATCATGATAATCAATCAATAAATGTATATACCGTACCTGTTCAAAGAACTCTTCCATATATTGCGCATTAGCTCCTCCATCAACATGGAGATCATCATCAGCATCATCTTCTGATTGAGCTTGTTTCAATGCTCCCAATCGATCTTTTGTCATTATTGATTCATTCACTCATCAATCTCAACAACAAATAATTACAGTAATCCAAACCATACTCACAAGGGAATGGTGTGAACTCACATATCCCGATTTTCACGAAAATTGCAGGGTTTACTAAATCGACTACGCTGATTTCAAATCTGCTTTAAAACCTGCGAAATGTTTTTCTGGAGCGAGTTATAGTCCGACGAAAAGTGAATTTTTAAATGTTTCATATGATTGTTCAGCTGATTTCCCTGTGCAATATGATCATAATCTTCTTTTTCCACTCCAAGCTGCATCGTGGTCAAGTCTTACGACGTTTGGTTGGTATTCCGGAGGGATCTTTTGTCATTAAAAAAATTTTATCACCCCTGAATCAGAAAAAGAAGTTCACTGCCGGGGAATCGAACCAGCCCCTTCCGGAATACCTGCAAAACATCATACCACCTTAAAATGCTGCAGTTAGGATTTGAGCGGGAATATAAGAGAAGAGAAGATCGATAAAATTCACATCGAGTGGGGAAATCAGCTGAAAATGGTTGAAAAGTAATAAAAATCGCTCTTTCCGGGCTATAACTCGCTCTAGAAAAACATTTCGCAGGTTTTTAATGCAGATTTGGAATCAGCGTATTCGAGTTAGTATTCCCTGCAACTTCGTGAAAATAGGGAAATATGAGCTCACATCATTCCCATGTCAAGTACACTATAAGGGAGATAAGATACCGTAGTAGCTATCCTATCCTATGAATCAATCGATATTCCCTTAGGGAGAGATTCGTCCAAAAGGGACCAGCTATCGATTATCTTTCTGCAAAACAGTCAAATGACGAATCCAATTCAAGCAACGAAAAGGTGAATGAGTGATAGAAAGAAACAACGATATGATGAGACCATACAAGAATATTTATCCCCCCCCCCCCTTCCTCACCCATCTTCATCTCTCTTCATCCCCATAGAAACAATCAATCACAACGACATCCCAGATGTGAAGAGAAGAGAAATAATAGATGAATAGAAATAGAAGAAGAAGAAGATGGAATAAGAAGTGAATAGAAGAAGAGACGTCCATTCCATACTCACTCATTTCTTCCTTTCTCTCCTTCTTCAGTCATCCTTGTCTCATGGGAATGAAGAGTGAGAGAGAGGAGGGGGGGAGATAGAAGACTACCAATGATATGCATGCATCTATGCCCTTCCTCTTCCTTCTCTCATATTGGTAGAGATGAGAAGATAGAAGAAGAGAAGGAAGAGGATATCATGTCTTCCTTCTTTCCTTCCACTACATACAACAATCTCCATCCTATCTTCCTCTCTCATTCGAGTACAAGCTCATATTGGAAGAGCTTCTCTCTCTCTCTTCCTCTTTCTATTCCTTCTCCCTCTTCCTTTCCATACAAACATAACCATGATTGTCTCTCTTTTACACAAGGAGAGAAGAGATCAAAGTGTGTGATGAAATATCGAAGACATCAAAACGAAGAAGGAATTGAATAGAGAATGAAGAAGAAGGAGGAGGAGGAATGAATATGATATATGTATGATCCATTTGAATGAAGAGAAGAGTCATAGTCATATATGAATCAGATGAGAAAATACAATCATAATAATGAATAGAGGATATGATAAATAGAAGGACGTTCATACTTCTATTGAAGGACGTCAACGATGAAAGAAGAAGAAGGACGATGAAGAAAGAGAGAAGAGGGAGAGAGAGAGAGAAGAGGAGAATTTAGCCACGCCTTCTTTTGATTCTCGCAAGTTGAGGACTGAGAGATAGAGAAAGAGGAAGGCTTCCTCTCTCTCTCTCTATCTCCCTTTCCTCCTTCTTCCCCTTGAGGCATAGACGCGTAACGATCGCGTCTCGAGAGACGGAAAAAGAGAAAAGAAGCGAGTCCCTCTAGCGTAAAAGGAGAGGGAAAGAGAGGAAGAGTGGAGGGTAGAGAGAGATAGGGGGGGGGGGGGGGAAGAGAGGGAGACAATTGGTCCTCTCCTCTATATAGAGAGGAACAATCGCTGCTTGCTTCCCTTCTTCTCTCCGATGCATAGCCTTCACGGGTAAGCCTGACAAAGATGGAAGACAACACAAAAAGAGTAGTCAATATATCATAAAATTCTTATCAAAGTAAAAATAATAGTTAACAATACATGCAAATTTAATGAGCGAACATGTAACGCAGAATCTACTATCCGAAACTATTACAATTATTGAATATTGAATTAGTAGTACCATGTGTGAGAATTTGGATAATAGTGAGCTATAATAGTGATTTTAAATGGCACCCAATCACCTAAACGGTCAGCAGTTAAAATCTAATTTCCTACTGTAATTTATTCGATAATTCTTTCTTTGAATGGGGGAATCCGCCGCTTGATAAACTTATATAATGGACATAAATGATTGGATCAACACTGAATTTTGGAGGAATGAATGACTAATGATTATCCTTATCTATTTTCTTATCTATTATTAACCAAATAGAAGACACATATCATATCAGCATGACAAATAGCAGTGAATTTCTCATTGTGAAATCATAACTGATAATATAAACAGAATATTGAGTTTTGTGGGGGTTGTTGGACCAGCTTATGCTCACAATGTTCTATAGGCTGTGAAAGCAAAAACGACCGCTCAACATAGAAACTCTCTCAAATGCAATCGTCTTTCGCTTGTCTCGCTATGGAAACAAAATGGCTTGAACCAGAATACTGTGTGCTATGAATATTGTATTGAATAATTCTAAATATGTACATCTCAGGTGTTTGAATCCATGCATGATTCAAGTAAAATTCGTGCAATTAATGGCATGATCTAGCATGGAATATACTCGAATCATGCATGGAGTATCCGTGATCATGCATGGATTCTGTCATTCCAAGGAAGATCACGGAAAATTCGTGTATGATCACGGAAGATCCAAGCATGATTACGAACCACGGATATTCCATGCATGATCATGCATGGAATGCCGAATCATGCATGATTATACCTGTATCCGTGACCATGCAAGAATTTCAACACCAGTGATCATCAGAAAACATTCGATAACTTAAAATTGTAGATTTTTCAAGATTAAGCTATACTAGTTTTTAAAACTAGACTAGACAAAAATATAGAAATTTCATATTGAGAATTTTCGAAAACAAAAAGTGCACGCTTAGCCCGAGGCTAAATCACACTGGTCTACTTGGCTACGAGCCAAAAAATTTTAATTACAGTAATCATCAGGGAGAATCGTGCCGAAACTTTTCTCACTGCAAGATTTTCGTTCGACTTGGTTGTTCATGTCTTTTCTCAATTTTTCTTCTTCTGTTCCTCTTTCTCGTTTCATTTGCTATCTTTGTATCATTTCTCCTTCTTTTTTTCTTTCCTTTCATAATTTATTGTGCTCACTAGAACTGAGTCAATTTCTTTACGATCTCGGTCTTTTAATATTTTCGGTAATACCTATATAATGGCTTCTGCGAACATTGATTTTACATAAGAACCAAATAAGCTATTGCGCATAACAACAGTTTTACAAGGCTTCAAGAAGCATTTCATTAATTCCTGAATGAAATGACTTATTCCGTGTATTCTCTCATTTAAGCTTGCAACTTTCCGAAAATACCGTTTGCATCAATTAGAGTAATTATCATTCAGACTTCGGTACTTACTTCCTTATAATGGTTGAGCTTCAATCATCTCTTCTACTTAAGAAACAACTTGGAGGTATATATTTATGTTCTCCCTAGAAGGTCACTTGCACTTTCTTTTTTTCGAGCTTCTTAGTTCCATGTGATGTACTAGTTAAGGTGATGCATTATAAAATAAATGCAAATATTTAGAACTGAAACGTTCTCCTGTGGATGGATTCTCAGCTGGTTTAGTTGATGATGACAACATTTACAAATGGGAAGTTCTCGTAATGGGACCACCTGATACATTATAGTATGTTCATCTATCTTGTGTCTACAATTTCATCTGTTAAGGTTGACGAAGTAAATAAAATATGTGATTTCTTTGCAGCGATGGAGGTTTCTTCAAGGCCATCCTTGATTTTCCGAAAGAGTATCCACTTCTTCCACCAAAGATGAAGTTCATTTCTGAGATATGGCATCCTAACAGTAAGATTGTATTTAGAATACACATGGTTCATTTCTAACGAATCTCTATATAGTTCATGCTGATGGTAACGTATGTATTTCTATTCTCCATGAACCAGGAGATGATAGATGGGGATATGAGAAACCAGAGGAACGTTGGCTTCCTGTTCATACTGTAAGTTAACCTCACCCATCTCCATTTGTTAATGGATGTATTATTTAGGTAGAGACAATTCTTCTCTCAGTCATTTCAATGCTCGCAGATCCTAATTTCGAATCTCCTGCTAATGTTGATGCTGCTGTAAGTATCTAATTCATTATCGTTTTTGTATTCATTCTATTAATTATTGATTGTTTAGAAGATGCAACGTGAGAATCTTCCAGAGTTCAAGAAACGTGTAGCTTTATGTGTCCGAAAGAGTCAAGAGGAATGATCTTTGATCTCTTTAAATAAGTTAACCCATTCATTTGCTCTTTTCTCTTCTCAACTTTCACGCGTATCTCCTCATATATAACATGTTAATGTTTCTTTCATCTTTATCATCAGAAAGATTAGATAATATTAGAATGAATGAAAGTGTTATCATCTCTCCATTCTTCTCTTGTATATCCTTTGTATCTCGGTGGTGGAAATTCTCTTTATAACTTATTCTATTAAATGGAGAATTCAAAGAGATCCTTGATTTGTCGGTTATCTTTCTTCTACTAAAGAATCAAACAATATTTTGAATATGCACAGAAACGAAAGAAAGGAATTTCTTTATTGTCTAGCCATGATTATTTTGTGTTGTATTATTTTATTCTATATATTCCATCATCCGATTACTCTATACTCGTATCCTCTTCTTTTTCCTGCTGCAGCAGCATTGTTGTTAATAAAACGAATAAGTTTTGCGTTGGTTGTTTTATTGATTGAACAGGCAATCGTATACAAATCGATACAGTAATACCGGGAAAAGTCTCGATATCTGTTCCAGTTAAATTCTTGCAGTGACATGACAACAGAGAAGCCGAAGATTGAAATTGTGAGTTTTCGTTACTCTGTATGGATCATACATGGGGTGCCCTCTTTAAATTTGAGCTTTTCGCAATTTGAGCGGAAAAAAGGTCCCTGCACTTCCGTAGAATGTCACCTGTGAAATTACCTTTTTTTTAAACAATTTTATGTTAGGGTGCTCCATGCACAATCGATTTCCTTGTACCTCACTACATATGATATATATAATAGATATTATTGTATTCAGTTGAATGCTGAAGAACTCAAAAGTGATCCTTCTCTATTAACTGTAGTTCTCTATGAAGAAGATCATACAATTGGAAACTCACTCAAACATATTCTTTGTATGATGTAAGTGATCTATCTAATCAATATTGATTGATTGATTAATCTAGGGATGATGTTGAATTCGCGGGATATAACGTACCTCATCCATTGGAAGATAAGATTCTTTTGAGATTACAAACAAAGTTAGTCTCTCATGCACTTTTCATTAATTTCATAATCATCAATAATTTTTTCAGGCATGGAGTACCCGCAGCCCCAATCTTTCTCAAAGCCTTTGATCATCTTGAAACCGTCTTTGCTGATATTCGACAAAAGTTTGAAACTGCCCATACTAAATTCTCTAAGTAAATTGATCTTTGATCTCTTATTCATAATTGTTTATTGTTATTCTTTGTTATCATCTCATTGTTTCTTCTTGTTCACACTTTTAATCTGTTATGAATTATAAATGAATGATCATATACATCTATATGAAATGATGTTTCTATTGTGTAATAGAATACACTCTTTTATATCTGGCATATGAATGTCCTGTACATGAACTTCAATGAATATTTCAGTAATAAATGAGTAGTGCTATAATCTCCCTTCATGTGGGACAATGTGGTAATCAGGTGTGAAGTTTACAAAATACAGATTAATACATTTTATTATTATTATTTGCTTGACTAAACATATTTTGATAACGGTGATAGATGATTGTAGATTGGTCATACATTCTGGAAGACTTTAGTAGATGAACATGGATTGAATTGTGATGGAACAACTAAAGATGAAAGAAGTCATACTATCACTGATGGTAAACCTGTATTCTTCAATCAAGTCAGTTCATAGTACTTTCTTTAGTACATATTACATTCATTGAATTCTCAATTAATGTGTATTATGTCCTGTATTTGATGAATTGATTGATTGATATAGGCAGATGATGATCATTATGTTCCTCGATCGATACTTGTTGATCTTGAACCACGTGTGATCAATGGAATATTAACTAGTCAATACTCTAGATTATTCTCAAAGGTTTATATATTATGATGATTTGAATGTCATTATAATATCCATTAATAGGAGAATGTATTTGTATCAGAAACAGGAGGTGGAGCTGGTAATAATTGGGCTAGTGGATATATGCAAGGAAAGTATGTACATCATACATCATCATAATATATCATTAATCATTATGATTTAAGTGAAGTATTTGAGAAAGTAATAGATATGGTTGATAGAGAAGCAGAATTAGCATCAGCTCTTGATGGTTTCAATTTCACTCATTCTGTATCTGGAGGTTAATTATATTCATATAATTGTATTCATGTAACATATAATATACAGGTACGGGATCAGGTCTTGGATCAAGATTATTGGAGAAATTACGTGATAGGTATATTCAGTATCTATATTATATGATCGATAGATGATACTGATAGATATCCTAAATCAATGATTCAATCATATTCTGTATTCGCTGATCAAGATGCTTCTGATGTTATCGTACAACCATACAATTCAATTCTTACTCTACAAAGATTACAAGTAGAGTATCTTCTCATTCATCTATTCTAATCCTTCTCTCTCATTCAGGAATGTGCTGATTCTGTTGTTGTTCTTGATAATACTGCATTGAATAGAGTAGTATCTGATAGACTTGGACTACCTCAAGCTTCATTTGAACATGTTAACAAACTTGTATGTAATACTTTCATTCCATTTACTTTATCTATTGATTCATTGATCTCTCATTCCATTTACTATATCGATTGATTGATTGATCGCTCATTCCACTCACTTTATCGATTGATTGGTTGATTTCTCATCGTACTTTATTGATTATCGATTGAAGGTATCTCGTATAATGTCATCAACAACAGCAACAATTCGTTTTCCCTCTGCAATGTATACTCGTCTACAACATCTTGTATCTACACTTGTACCATTTCCTCCATTACGATTTATTCAAACTGGTAATATTGATCTTATTGACCATATTTGATCTTTGATCTTTGATCTTTCTCATTCAGCATTCTCACCAATCGCCGACCCTAAGAAGGAATTTGTATCGAAGACAACAGTTAGAGATATCATGAGAACATTAATGCAACCAACAAGTATGATGGTTGGTTCATTCATTTACTCTAATAATCTTTGATCTTTGATCTTTGAAGGTGTCAACACGTTCATCTGGAGGACCTAATGATAAGTCTGTACTTCTAAAAGCTATGGCTATGTTACAAGGAGACTTTGATGATAGAGAAATTCCAACTGCTTATGAAATGGTATCCAGTTACAGTAATCTTTATGACGAATATAGTATTCTATATATTATTGATTTTACTATTCCATGTATGAATATTGATTTACCTATCAGATTCATGAACGTCGTATGATTCGAATTCCTCCATGGAGTCGAATAACTCCTCTTAATATTCATAAAGCTCCTCTATCTCCATTCATCAAACCAACTTATAAGGTTCATCTTTCATCTTTTATTCCTTTCACTCTGTATTTGGTAAATTGGTAAGGCGTTTGTCTATGAACATAGGTCGAATGTTACATATATGTCAAAATGCAGTCAAGTATTATTTTTTTTATTTTCGGGAATTTTCGGCTCAAATGCGGTCAGGCTTCGTAGTTTGTAACGTACTTTTCGACCTATGTCTATGAAACCACATTGGTTCGACTCCTTTCTAATTTTTGATCTTTGATTTTTTATTTCTTTCCCATATTTGATCTTTGATCTTTTATTCCTTTCCCATATTTGATCTTTGATCTTGTATTCCTTTCCCATATTTGATCTTTGATCTTGTATTCCTTTCCCATATTTGATCTTTGATCTTTTATTCCTTTCCCATATTTGATCTTTGTAGATATCAGGAATGTTAATGGCTAATCATACAAATATCGCTTCACTCTTCTCAAGTGTTCTATCACAATATGTTAAGTTAAGGAGTAAGAAGGCTTTCCTTGATAGGTATGATAAATAGACTATCTTTCATATTTTCATCATTCATTATTATAGATTTGAACGTGAAGAAGGATTCTCTCTTGATTTAATGCAAGAAGCTGAAGATAAAACTCGTGATTTACTTGATTTATACGATAGAATCAATTCTCCTGATTTCTTTTCTCAATCATAGTTACTTTGATCTCTTATTTATATTGTTATTTCAATTCATTATTGAATGTCCAATAATGATGTTCATTTTTATATATGAATGTTCTCAATGTCTATATTTATTGATCTACTCATCCATCTATATACTCATGTATTCATTCATCTTGTCCTTATACATTCTAATCCTTCCTTATACCCTTTCATCTTCTATTATACTCATTGAACACTTGTTCATCTTTTCTCACTTCTCATATCGAGATATCTTATTCCCATATCAACTCGTTCCTATTTAATCATTACTCGTTTATTCATCTTTAATTTGTTGATATCTATATGACTTGTATACGGTGCCCTATCGGATCTCTTATTTATTTATGTGTAAAATATTACTTGAATACAATTTAATTCTAAATGAAGATGATCTATATGTAGTTATATCCTATATCAATAATGTATTCAAAGGTTATATCAAAGAGTATTCATTCTTTCCTCTCAAGGGGTCAACTATGGAGTAGAATAAATAAAGTGAGAGTGTTCGACGTTAAGAGTTTTCTCTACCATTCTAACTCTCTATATCGAACTCTTCATTGTGAAGTATATACTTGTTAACGTATGATGTAGAGTTGTCAGAACTTGAAGTACATATCAATCATGTGGTTTGTAGTGCATGACCTTCTTTCACTTGTATATCATTACAATAAAATCAAACCACCACGTGCTTGACCTTATTTGTAATTGAAAGTGAAAATATTGCAAAAGAGCTCTGTACCTGAGTAGAATCATTGAACCTCGGAAATTAGGCCCTAGCATTTGAGGTGTCAGGATAAATCTTCATTGCTCGCACGGGGAATCGAACCAATGTGGAATGGTTACATAGACAAACACCTTACCAATTGAGCCATGAACAAGGAGTGGTCTCCATGTGAAAGAGTTACTTATGATGTATTTATAGAGGAGCGATTCTAATAAATGATCGTATTGTTACTCAAAGTAGTAAATGACAAAGGGTTTATAATTGGTCACAATGTTCTATAGGCTGTGAAAGCAAAAACGACCGCTCAACATAGAAACTCTCTCAAATGCAATCGTCTTTCGCTTGTCTCGCTATGGAAACAAAATGGCTTGAACCAGAATACTGTGTGGTATAGAACATAGCTGTGCATATACTAGTTGTAGTGATCTTTTGTAAGTTTATGAAGTGTATATTCATTCATAGTTTCTATGAGAGAATATCTCTCAATCAGCTTATAAATGTTTCATCATTCAACTGGATATGTAGTATATCTAGATATAATATGAGTAATCGCCATTGGCAAAACAGTTAATTGCTCGTCTTACAAAGTTCACAAGTAAAGAAATAGTGAAAAGAGTAAGGGAAAGAGATAAAACTTGTAAGATTTTTGTGTGCCTAAAGGGTGTATTGAATATAAAGATGAAGTATGAAGATGGTCCCGCCTTCCCTTTTCTATTCTATCATCATTCATCACTTGTATCTATCTCTATACAATGTTTAATCATCCCAATCATTTGTAGTCAATCCATCTCTTCCCCTCACCTCATTAACCTTCACTTCAATTACTTGTATTACTAGTCTTGGTTCTTTCATAGTCTTCCATCCATTCCAATAATCAAATAGTATTTTCTTATTTCGATAACTCTCTTAATATGAATTTTCGCCCATCTGAAATCTATTTAGAATACTGTATTGATTATTTTTATTAATAATATTGAAATATGATAATATGCATGATAAGATTCTTCTATTCTTTCTTCATCATTCACATCATATCATTCATCTCATCACTCATTCATATCAACAACTTCTTTTACATTCAGTCAATTCTATCTATCACCTTATATAAATACATATAGTACTTTTTTTTTATTTCAGAAACTTGTCTATTGGTTTAATCAATAATGTGTAGTCTATTGATATTGGTGAGTGCTTCATACATTTCTATCATTACTTCTTTCTAACGACAATCTTGTAGTGAAAGCTAATCTTTTTCTCTCGAGATTATGAATTAATTATCAATTCGCCTTTACCTTTAATATTAACTTATTCTTTCATTAGAAAACTATTGCAAAACTTATTAATTGGTATTCATTGAACTTATTTTTTCGATATTGTCTTGAAGATGAAAATATATGTGTTTCAGTTATCATTATTATCAATTGTAAACGGAGATATATCATATTTACTTGAATCTGATCGATTATTGGTATGTATCATATACAATGAATCGATAACCGTGTTTGTGTTGATTGAGTATTTCACTTCCGGGGGGAAGAAACAGAAGATAGATAGAGTATTCAACTTGTTTAGGTTCAAGAAAAGGAAATATGAGAAGCGATGAACTGGTTGAGAGAGATGGAAAGAGAGAATGTCAAGAGGTAGAGAATAGAAGAGGGATAGGGTGAAGAGAACTGTCATCTTTAGAAGAACAACAACATTGGTCCTATATCATGTATAATAAATACATACTTTTGTGAATATATTCAATGAAATTAACAATATAAATTATAATTTAATAAAAAATCATATATTTAATGAATAAAAGTTGTTTATCTAAAATGAATTATTTTAAAGAATCTTGAATATAATTTAGAAAGGACCTGGTGTTCGTGCTCGTTTATCTCCAAATGGTTTGTCTCATGTATCTAAATCAATATCTGTTGCTCTTCTACATGAAATTGTTACTACGAACTTTCCATTCAAGACTCCTACCTATACTGTAATCATTCCTTTACTAATCAATCAATATCAATCAATATGATTAAGATGAATCGATCAAATGTTCGAGTATCATCATTCAATATCATATCTACGTTTATTCCATCATCTTCTATTCCACAAATAACTCCAATTCCATCAAATAATATTCATGCAAATATCAATGATGTATCTATAATGTTAGTTATTATTTTACTATTTGAATAATCAGATCTATTAATTATTAGATTACTAAGTGAGAGTGAGGGTACTTTATCTGATGGTTCATTCATTACTCCTCTTCTATTAAATGCAACTAATGCTTCATTATCTGTAACGATCACAATATCTTCTGATCTACATGGAAATCCTTCACTTAAGGTTAAATATTCATTCTTTCGCATATTTCATATTACAGTTTGAATCTTCGTTCACAAAGATGCATATTCGTATACTAAATTCTTTAATGTGTGATGTTTGAGATGATTGATTGTGATATTCCAAATGGATTTCCAATGATTGTATCGTATAATCGAAGTTTGGGAATGAATTCCAGAAAGGAATTAGTGGTAAGCTCAAAGATCAAAGATCAGAGATTAAATCTAAACATGATTATAGTCACTTGCTTCACATGATGCTATTAATATCTTCCAAAGTGTCATATGTCCTAGATTGACTCATTTGATTGATTCAAGAATTAATGGAAGATTCGGAGTTCTTCCACCCAAGTTAGTCTTCGATCTTTAATCTTTGATCTTTGATCTTTAATCTTCGATCTTTCGCTTTTCAAGGATGTCCTTAGCTCAGACTGCAAATGCTGATTTGGTGAAGATGATTAGTGAGGGAGAGAAACTTCGATCAAGGTAGATCATATAATGATTAATCTAATCAATAACGATGACATTAAGGAGAATCAGTGGAGTTCATCACATTTCACGTTCTCTTCAAAGAGAAAAAAGACAAAATGGAAGTCCCACACTGAGTAGTCTTATGAAGCAATTTGATTTTGTAAGATTGAATTATTATTGAAAGAAAGATCAAAGATGAATTATAGACTCGAAGAGAGAATCTTTTCCTTGATTATTCAATGACTCAATCTCCTATTGCAACCAATGAAGGACTTGATATATACTCTTCAGGTTAATTATTTTGACTAAAATAAATATTGAAATGAATAATAGGTGAGATTTCAACAATCGATGGGAACACTCCATTTGGACCCCATTCACTACCACAATTTATTGGAAATCAATCAACAATGCTACAGGTTACACTTATTCATTCCTAATTTATTCTTTGATCTTTGATCTTTGTAGATTGTTCTATCCGATTTTGTTCCTAATTCGCTCATGTATCATGGACACAGGTAATATTGAATGAGTTGATCTTTGATATCTTGATCTTTGATCTTTTGATTCAGAAGTGGAATATTCAATACTCGAATTGATCCTAGTACACCTCATTTTGGTTCAATGATGAGATCTTCTTGTGATCTCTCAACTGGTTCACTCTTTTGTATTGGAGATATATTCCCAACACTAAGAGATACTTATCCTAATAGGTACATTACAGTATTCTCATTGTCATATTGATCTTTGATCTTTGAAGAGGAATTGCGTTCTTATTTTCCACAACTGCTGCACCTGTATTGATTGTTCGTCCAGAATCTGAAGGTTGATCTTTGATCTTTGATCTCTGTCGTTATTTTATGACTTGAGGTGGAATCTTCTTCCAACTAGCAGGAATGATGGAAGTTAGAATAATAGATAATGTAGGAATAGAAGAAGAAGGGGGTAGAATGTCATTGGATATAACAGGTATAATGAAGATAACCTAATCAATACTTGATCTTTGATTTTTGATCTTTCAGGCACAATGAAGATGAGGATGAACAGTAAAGTAGTCAAGGGAAAAATAACATTGAATCGAATTAAGATGGTTTGATCTTTGATCTTTGGTCTTAATGAGATAAGATAATTGTAGACAACACAAACACCTAAAGTACTATCACAAGATGAATTGGATGATGCAGCCTTCTTATCTCATGAAATTGTTCAGAGAATGGTTTCATTTACTTCAATAGATCAAACTCATTTATTCATTTAAGACTAATGATATTCTGAAGGATGGTATTCCAATTCCAGTACATCCCCTATTCAAACTACGATCACCAAAGGTCAATAAATTCATTGAAAGATCGATGAAAAATATTTAAAAAATGATTATTATTATTATTATTATCTTTTTTTAGTTGACATTAATGGACAGATCAATTATAATCTCGACCAACTTCGAATTGAATTCAAAGTTAATCCATCAATTGACATCAGAGAATATGAATAGAGCTGTTATAAGGAAAAGACATTTATAGATAAAATATTCTAGATTGTTAGATAGATAATTCATTCAATATCTTTGTATATATATGAATAGGTCTTTTATATCTTCAACGGGTATTGTACATTTTACTCACAGAGAAAATTCTCTTACGAGGTGTTCTGTTTTAAGAAATTGACTTCTTATAACAGAATATCAGAAATTGAATTTCTTACTTTTCAAGAGCAATTTTCGCTGATATTTCTTATAATTAAGAAAATGAAAAGTAAGAAATTATAAATTTAAGTAAATTTTCTGTGTGAGTATGATAATGGTCTCATTTGTAAACATTCTTAATAATATCATCGTCAATAAATCAATTCAATACTTTTATTTCAAAAGATCAATAAACAACTTATGAATAACCTGTTCATTAAATGAATAAAACAAATATAAATGTAATAGAGTGAAAATATAATCGATCATTCGCTACATTAATTACAACTATCTCTATCAATATTCTGTTTGAAATCATAGAAATGAAAAAAAACTATAGAAACACTACAGATATAATGAATTAAGATGGATGTTATGACAAATATTAAGAATATTATAAAGGGTAAGTGAAATAGAAGATGACATGTATAATACCATGAATGAGAGAAATGAATGAATACTCGTAATGAATACTACAAATAGATGAATCATCTATATTATAATCAATGACCACCATCTATTATTCTTTTATTCGATGAAGGAATTATTCCATCCGGTCGTTCTACACGATTGATATCATTTACAACCTAAACAATCTAATAGATCAAAGATAAAAGATCAAGTTATCATACCTGTACAGCCTTTTTATACCATTCATCAGCATTTTTATGAATATCTTCTGTTTTCTTCTCTACAATCTCATCTGGTTTACCTTAAATTATATTAATTAATAATATAATTCCATAATTGATATATACCATAATTAGGAGGATTGGCATTAGGATCATATCCGAGTTTCACCAACATTGGAGCAATCTAAATATTACTTGATATAGTATTGTAATAAGAATATGTTACCGTACACTAGCCATATCTTGTATTACATCCTGTGGTATAACTCCAACCCATTTAGATAATGCATCTACATTAACAGGTTTGACAACCTCAATAAATCAATATGGATTAACATCTAATTGAATATAATATGATTATATTACCTGATCACTACTTCTTTCAACATTAGATAAAGATATTTCATTTCCAATATGTTGTTCATGATGCAATACAGATGGATTCCATGGTATATCAAGGAACGATAGAATACGTCTCATTTGACTCTCTGGATGAAGTACTAAATCTTCATATTTCACCTAAACAATATTAATGGATCAAAGATCAAAGATCAATTATAATGTAGACTACTGTACCTTGAGACATTTATCTCCAACAGAATCACATTGATCATTCATAAATGAAATGGCAGTATTCCATTTCTCGAGTGATTGACGATATGATGTTAGATCGAATCCAGTTATTGTTACCTTTATACAAATATGTAAATGATAGTGTATTTAGAGTCAAATCATCTTATGTACATTAAGCATTTTCATATACTCATAATTCGAGGATCGACCCACTATAAGGCTCATTTTTATGCCAAAAATATTGACCGTATAAAATACACTTGTTTATTTGGTACGAGAGTAGCCAACCACTGCCACAATGAATTTCTATGTTTAGAGAGGGAGCACCGGTGAGAGAGTAGGTAGATCAGAGAGAGAGAGGAAGGAAAGGAGGAAAGAGTGGGGAGTTAATCGATAGTTCTTCCTCTGTTTAGCAGCAGTAGCAATGCAATTATGCAAGTACATTTTATACGGACAATAACGATTTTTTCTAAATTGACCCACCATATTTCGAAAATCGACATTTTTTTTTGAAAAAAAAATAACTCAACAAAAAAATTAAAAAAATCGTGAGAGGGTGCGGAAAATGTATGATGTAGATATGAGAGAGATGAATGAGTGTAAATACATATCCATATAACATATATAATACCTCTCTAGTAATAATAGAATGAACAGTTGCTCTTCCATCTCGAATCATAAAAAGATATTTAGCATTCGGAAAGATTTCATCTAGAATTAATCGATGAGAGATTGAATATGTAGATATAAAGGATAAAAGTAAATACAAACTTAGATATGCAGCACTCTTCATAGTGAATGGATCCTTATTACATAGACGATTAGCTGCTTTACCATGACCAGCTATGATCTAAATCAATCAATATATTGAGCGTATAAAATTCACTTGTTTTTTAAAGTACGAGGGAATTTATGACTTTACGCCCGACTTCTATTGTTTAGCAGATCTACTATTTACCGGCTAATTCAAATACATGGCTTTGGAGTGATCTTTTTGAGTGTTGTCGTTTTACCATCTAATTCAATTATGTATGAAAGTATCACCCGGAGTGTATTGAGGGTTAGCCAAACGAGCTAGCCCCACCACCCCGAGCATGGTACTGTATCCACACAAGTATTATTCGTATCAGCTCCATTACAATCAGCTTTATCGTAACAAAAGTGAACAAAATGGCGTGCCAGAGATGGCAAAGTGTTCTACACTTATTGCATACTCTGCCGTCAAATGGATACAAAAACCTTTATTAACATGGTGATATAAATGACCAAGTACAAAAAAAAGAATAAACAAGTAATGAAAAACAGATTTTTAAAGAGGGAATGAAGACTTGATTATTAATCCCTTCAACGAGGTCAACGAGGTACGAGGCCACTTTTGGGGAGATGAAGAGAAGGAAGAATAGTGTGAAGAATGGATCTGAAGGAGAATACAATTTATTTTCACTAACAATAAATTATATTTAATACCAATAAAATTTCCTTAAGGCCTTGCATCCTTACTACATTCAATTTATTATCTCTAACACCAATTACTTATGTTCTAGCTCCATTACTAACACTCATTGTCAGAATAAGCAATACCGTAACCCACTCTCATCAGCACGAGCTACCGTAACTTAGACTACATATTAAGTTCCGAAAACAATACTCACGATTGTTGACTCCTTGAAACGATGGTTGAATGGAACTTCTCGTATTGTTTCCCCCATATTACTAAGAACTGATCATCTCCTGAACGATCAATCAATTATAGTCATACATCCAATTACAGCAAAAGAACACTTGAATAAGTTGACCATCCTAACGGGTACAGTCTTTTTCAATAAGGCATGACCTTTTTTTTAGATTTGCAATAGATCAAAAGATCAAAGAGATCACAAGATTGCATTGAAACAACCAATGAATTCAGTAAGATATAGATAACATACCGGCGTCCCTTTGGGCACGAGCTCCCGGATCGCTGACAACACGGCTTCCGACGGTTTCTGGTCAAACTTAAATCGATAAAATTTCAATAAAGACATATGTATCTGTGCCTCCAACTATGCTGAGCTTAGGAATTTGCATCCATACCAATTATTATAATGTTCAATCCCGTTTCTCATTCAAAACGCTAACACTATCGCCTTTAACTGAGTTATTCCATTTAACCAGAACTAAGACACATGACATCGATATAATTAAATAAATAAATATTTAATAAAAAGTACATACCTCATCGTCTATATTCTCTTCGTTGGCGTCTGCATTCCGCGCCTTGAGCAGTTTCTTCTGCAAAAAGACCGATTTATTTATTAATATAACGTGTCCAAGCCAAAGTTTTACGTCTGACACAACAACCCTATTGCAATATTTAAAATAAGCTTGCTTACCTTAACCCAGTTCTTATTTCGGCGGGGTTTTCCTTTGTCCAATCTCCTCCATATCGATTTGTTCTTGACTGAAAACAAGCAAATCAAGCCTTAATCACCATCTTGATTCTTCCTGATGGACGGCTAGATCTTTCTTATAACAGACCAGTAAAAAGGTAGCGAACTACATTGCCGTGTTGGTATGATTTGGACTATTTTGCCAAGTTGACAAGTTATGCAACAAGAGCCTTGTTATAAGACGTATCAAAATTAAATTAAAAATGTACAAAATCAACAAATCATAAAAGATAAAACCGTACGTGTATCTTTGATGATTGAACAGATGTTGAGCCATACCGGACCAGGTGCACAAAGTATGTCTTCAGTACATCCGTTGTAGTCTATGGGAATGACCAGCGGGCACTTTACGAACGCATCGTTCACGAGGAAGAAGTGGATTTCGGAAGTCCTCACTCTATAAATAGTTATTTAAATTGATAACAATGCCATTATAAGTGTAATTATAGTAATATCAAGTTTAATCGCGGTATAATCGAAACGAGAGAATGGACAAAGGAAAATTAAGAACAACCTCGATATTAATTTGCCTGTAGATGGTGTTAGAAGCGCTTGCCGCCGGCTCTTCTAATGTTCCAACCATTGCTAACGACGTTACTGAAGCTAAAACAAGAAACAATTAGATACCAAGTAAGGAAAACAATGATAAATGCGGGCGAAAATGAACGTAATTTTGCTACAGAGTGTATTGGCCAAGGAATTGATGAACGAGCGTTGAACCACTCGCATAAATGTCGGCAGAGTACGAAAGATTGATATAGAAACAAAAACAAAACAAGATAATCACAGAACAAAACAAAAAAGTAAAAAAAAACTATCGAGTTGTACGAATGTCGAAATTGAAAATATTTCGTTCCGAGGGTGTTAAAGTTTACGAAGGGAAATACTGTCTTTACTCTAAAATATCTTTTTCTTATGCAAGTACATTTTATACGCACAATACACATTATATTCCAAGCCAAACAAAGAACACGAAAAAAAGAAAAAAAATATACGTTTCGCTATGAAGTCTAACACACATACGCAGATAAAGAAATGATTGAAATTCAATCAATTCTTTATCTCCATATAAATAAGTGTATATCTAATCAATAAATGATAAATCTGAGATGGGAATAAGATAAATATAATAATTGACATACATACTTCTAATACAAATGAAGATATAGCTCTATTGATTACATCTCCTGTTACACCTGCTTGTTGTAATCGATTCCATTCCTAAATTATATATTAATGTACAGTATTCCTTCATATACAGTGAGCCATGTAGAACTATTCATTCAATTTAACAAGGGGATGGTCGCAACTGGTCCTGGACATATGAGATGGCAATAACATGACTTGGATCAGTTTTCGATACTGATTACGAATCCGTTTCCAGAAAGTGCCTAATCGATCTGATTTTCGAGGAAATTGATATTTTAATTCGGAAATTCGCGTGGTTTTCTGCGCAAACCGTACGGATGGGCTGGTGAACTCATCTATAAACTATCGCAATAGTTTATCTTACATTGCCGGATCTTTCCGATGCAATCCAGATGATTTGTGAATGAAACTACACGACTTTTCGAATTAACAAGCCAAATTTCAATACCGAATTTCTCGGAACAGAGGGCGATTAGGCATTTTCTGAATACGGATTCGTAATCAGCATCGAAAACTGATCCTAGTCATGTTATTGTAATCTCATATGGCCAGGACCAGTTGCGACCATCCCCTTGTAAGAATTATTTGCACCGTTTCGTCTTGTTCTATTACTATAATAACGTCGATAAATCATTTATGAACCTATAGTATCCCCTCATATAAATCTACAGTATCTTTCATATGAGCCTACAGTATCCATTCATATCAATATCTACATTATCCATTATATATATATATATATATATATATATATATATATATATATATATATATATATATATATATATATATATATATACAGTACAGCCCGGTCGTGTTTTGTGCACATTCTGCGCTGCGCTCCGCAGCGGGGCGCATTTGGACGCATCACTTATTTCCTTTGCGTATGAATATTTTTGAATTCTCAAAGTCTTAATCATGAGTTTTCGTGGTGAAAAGTTCTTTTAATGACTCAAGAAACTGAAACAAAATTTTTATTAATGAGAAAAAACAATTAAAAGGCAAATCACACTGGTCCGAAAATGATGGGTACTGTAAATTTTAAATTAGGTCTTACGGCGATCGTGCGATCGATACGCAATATTACAGTATACCTTTCCAGTAAATTAATAGTGATCAATTTCGGACCAGTGTGATTTGCCTTTTAATTGTTTTTTCTCATTAATAAAAATTTTGTTTCAGTTTCTTTAGTCAACTTTTTATCACGGAAACTCATGATTAAGACTTTGAGAATTCAAAAATATTCATACGCAAAGGAAATAAGTGATGCGTCCAAATGCGCCCCGCAGCGGAGCGCAGCGCAGAATGTGTACAAAACACGACCGGGCTGTACTGTATATATATATATATATATATATTCACGTTTAGCGAACAAATTTTGTGAAACAAGAAAAGAAGAATGATAAAATAAATAGTGAATATACATAGAATGAGCATATA
The DNA here is from genome assembly GCA_943737045.1 of Parapristionchus giblindavisi. Lineage (NCBI taxonomy): Eukaryota > Metazoa > Nematoda > Chromadorea > Rhabditida > Diplogasteridae > Parapristionchus > Parapristionchus giblindavisi. The sequence goes on along the minus strand of CALSFV010000296.1, from coordinate 10,010 downwards.
TTCATATCAATATCTACAGTATTCATTCATACCTTTTCACTTCTTTTCCATTGTGCCCTTAATCCCAATATCCTTGGTATAACTCTAGTTTCTTCACCACATCTAACATCAGGATGAGCATCTAACATTGCTCTCATTAGAGTTGTTCCTGATCGTGGAACTCCTCCTATAATACAAATCAATATATCAAAGATCAATTATAAGACAAACCAATGAATATAAGTGGAGAATCTTTCGTAACAGGACCATATTCATTAACAATTGTATGTTCTGGATGAATTATTAATTCATCTTCTTTATTCTTCTCTTTTAATCCAAGAGCTCTTTGAACATATAATTGAGGTGATGAATTTATCTGGAAAGTAACATTTATTCATGAATGAATGAATGAATGAATGAATGAAATATTAAAGAATGGAATAGAACGTTCGCCCATTCTACAAAAGTTTCATTTATCAAAATGTAATTTGAATGTATGGATAGAGATTGTGGTTAACATTGTATGGTAATCCATAACATATATCACATCAATGTATCAAGAGATATTGAAATAGAGAAGGAGTAGAATGATTCAATACACCCCCATCAATATACTACAGTAATTCCACATTTATAATTCAATAACATCAAAAGTGCAAATTATATAAGACTCTTTTTTTATTATAAAATTCATAAGAATCATGTTTCTTTCCAATCTTTCACCAAAAAGCTCTTAAAAGACCTAATTAATCACGTAGAACAAAAGATTAAATCGATTTTAGTAGAGTATGCGATTAGAATCAGGGCTGGGATTTTTTAAAAATAATTTCAAAAAAAAATTTGATAAAAAAATTCAAAAAATGCCTCAAAAATTTTTTGAATTCAAAATTTTTTTGAAAAAATTCTTTACTTTGTTTAAAAGGATAATAAGCAATTCAGACACATCATTTTTGCCTGAAAAGTGGTTAAAACAGTCAATTACGCAATAAACTGAATTCTGAAACATGAAAAACATGATACAATAATTTTTCACTTTTTAAAAAATCTACGTCAGTGCACTCGGCACACTAATCAACACTAAAACCCTTAGAATCCTCTTCATCAAGACCGTGAAAAATGATAAAAATGGGAATTTTGTTAAGTTTTGTCAAATGTTGTCACAATTTTTCACAAGTGTTTCATTTTTTGTCGTTTGAACGGTACTTTTCTTCGTATATTCTTTTTTGATTTTGAATTTTTTGAAATGGTCAAAAAATTCAAAAAATTTTTTAAAAAAAACCAAAATCAAAAAATCCCAGCCCTTATTAGAATAAAGAATGAAATTGTCTAGTATGATCATCATATGGATTGTGTAAACTATACATTATATTAATTAATATAGTAATCATAATTGAATATATTCATAATACGATATCTAGAAAGAGTGTAGATATACTCAAATGAACGAATATTAAATCCATTTATGGAGTAGATAATATTAATAAGTGATATATTCACAGCTACATCATTAGAAAACTAATAAGTGGAATATATTTGATTCTTTCTATTCAATATCGACAAAGGATATCATATGATTACGGTCTAATACATTTCTATTCTAACCTCTCCTCCTCCATATGGAATAATAAAGTAGAGTATTCCCATTGATATCAATAATATAAGACATATCAATTGTATTCGTTGTCCACGACGAAACATCTGAAAGAAAGAATACATTCATCTATAATATATCAATTATATCATTGAATATGATCAATCTAATAAAGATCATTCAACTGGTGAAGCAGCCAAACAACTTTTAAACAACTACAGGTACATCCCAAACCCACTCTAACAATATTCCATTAATTTTGAATAAAGAATTTGTCTGAGCATAATAATAATAATAATAATATTTATTTCCTTATGCGATTAAAACAGATGAAAGAAAATGATAGATGTAGAATAAATAAATTAATAAGGGAATGAGTATAGCTGCAATAACTGGATCACAGCATTGGGGGTTGGGGAGGGGGGGGGGGGGTATGGAAATTTTACTGGGTTTTAAAGGGGGAACTCAACCATGACACCATGATCCCTCTCTTTGACGATAATTCAGTGCGATATGGTACAAGTGAACATGTGAATGCAATGTGCAGTGCATAATTAGAGTGAGCATAGGCGGGCGCGTGAAAACGAATTCTTTTTGCACACAGCCTTGCCTTCCCTTGCGGGGCCTTGCGCATAGCTTTGCCTCGCAAAAATTGGAACATTTCCAGTCAAATCTGCTAAAAAATGACCATGCGCATAGCCTTGCCTTACAATTCCCCAGTTTGCGCACAGCCTTTCCCCCAGCATGCCCATCTATGAGAGTGAGGGAGGATGCTTGTGTTGTATGGATGCTTATCACCGGGTGGAGGAGGCCGTGATAAAAATCGTCATTGAGAAAGTCGAGGACCAAGGGTCGGAAGGGAGTTCATGAAGACGACTACTAAGGTGCAATGGTAGGACCTACTGAATGTGAGATGTGAAAGAATAAATAAATGAAATGAGCATCAGCAGTCCATTTGATGAATTCATGTATCATTACATAGATACTAAGATATTTGAATAGAAGTGATATGTGAAAGTATGAAAAGAGTGAGGGTAATGATATAGTTATAATGGAGGAAGAATTACAATGATTGAAAAGAGATCAAACAACACTCAAATATCAATGAGAAGAGGAAGAATGAATGAATGAGTTAAATGAAAATAAAGGAAATGAAATAGGAAATTAATATATTCATTTAATTGTTTCCTTATACATCAAGATCAAAAAGGAATCTAATTGTCTATATTATCTATTTCCTCTTTTATCAATACTAGATTGTATAAGAACTAAAGAGAAATAGAGGGAATGTACCAATGGTAAATAATATCCACTAAATAAGAGAGAAAAGAGGGAAGAAATAAAAGAAGAAGATGAGGTGAGGATAAATATGATATTACTTATATGTATTAATCACTTACGATAGATCAGATCTAGAACCTTCTTCTTTTCTTATTCTACTCGAAGGATCATACCTTAACAATATCATTATTATTATTATTATTATTCATTATTAGCATCATTCAAGGGGGAAAGGGTAATACATAGATCATCGATCAAAATTATTGTAAAATTACACAGTCAATTATAAGAAATATTCCATGTAATCTACGAAGACAAAAATATCTTCAAAGGCCCCAATCTGGGCTTCTGGAGTAGAGGGAAATGCCTTATATATTGATCGATTAAAATGAGGAAAGAACAAAGGAGATGTTGAAGGGAGAGAAATAGTCGAAATATGGAAATATGAAGAATGATGGATTGGAGAGAAGAAAGTGTAGAAAAGAAGAATTGAGAGAAGAACGAAAATAAATGAAGAAACGAAGGATAGAAAAGAGAAGTAGAGGAGAAAGCTAGACAAATCATGAATAACGTGTCACAATGTTGAAATGTAAGATATTTCATTTAAAATAATTCATTCTCAATTGAGAATGAGAAATAATAGAAAGGGAAGAGGATAATTATACCATTTAATAACTGAAATGGGGTAGTCATTAAGGAGCCAAACAATACATACAAGGATAACTTTGCAATAAGAAGGAATAAGGAGAGAAAAGATGCAATGAAGAAGTGGAAGACGATGGTAATGGAAAGTAGGACGATATAGAGAAAGAAAGAGAAGAGAAGAGAGAATAGAAAGGATGGTCAATCTCTCCCATCTCCCCTTTTATCCTCATCCTCTGTGCACTTCTTTCTCATTCTCCTCATCCCATCTTTTTAAGCCTGTTGGGTTATAGCTCTATGATCTTCTAGGTGGATTTAATTTTGAATGTGAAAATTCAGAAGCAGAGAGACAATACATTTTCGGTTCTCATAATTTCTCACACATTTTCTTACGGATTTTACCGCGAATATTAGAAAGATCACCCCAAAGGAATCATAAGAATTTCGAGAAAGGAAAAATACAAACAAGTCAACAAAAAAAGTTTAAGGCAAGAAAAAGATTGTTGAGCCGGCGCAGTAGGTAACGCTAGGTAGTGTGAAACTCACTACCGTAAGCCACACTACTTCTTCGCACCACACCATCAATTTTTACAAGTTGATCTTTGATCTTTGATTTGATTTAAATTATAATGTTAATTAATTTGGCATATTTAATTCGATTTATAATTACGCACTCATAAATACATTCATGCTTTAATTGATATTTCATAAAACTAGAAATATTTTCATTGAAAAGACAGATAAATATATTTATATATGTAACATTCTCACACTGATGAAACAAAAATGATTGGATAAAACAGAAATTTCCTTGATTTAATCATCAGAATTAAAGACTCATAACACTTTCAGTCAATAATATAAACATTGCATAAATGCTAATTTCATATTCTAGAGTTTTCTTTATTACTCAGGCAAACATTCGAATGCATTTTGCAGCTAAGTCAAATGCACGTGAGTTGTCAAAATAAATGCATTTTGCATGCATCTTACATGCATTTTTCTTAGCTTTTCGTAGCTTTTTCGTGGCTTTTTACCTTTTTAGTAGCAATTCTGTAGCAATTCTATAACTTGTTGAAGCTTTTTCGAAGCTGTGGCAGCAAAATGCATTTTTGGAACCTTTTTCGTGCCATTTTGTCTTCGCTTAGCTGCAAAATTCATTCGACTGTTTGCCTGAGTAACAGGAGAAAATCAAGAAGGCGTCCAGGAAACGGAGATCATGTCAGAATGCCCCCTCATTCCATTTGCATCGTTATTCATCATTATAGTTGAAGTGTAACAAGGAAGACTAGACGACAAGCTCACTCGAGACGAACTTTATCATGATAGGAGGGGGTTTATATAGGGGAATGGGTCATGGGGAATGACGATGCAAATGGAATGAGGGTTTCCCCTATATAATCTTCCTCCTATCATGATAAAGTTAGTCTCGAGTGAGCTTGTCGTCTAGTCTTCCTTGTTGCATCGTCAACTGTTGTGGTTTATATAAGTAGAGAAATAAAGCGATCGACATACATAAGGGATGTACATTTTCGTTTTTTTTTCGATATATTCTTTTCTTTTTTTGTGGATCCTGCTTATATAGTGAACCTGCACCCTTTTTACTTCGCGGGCATGGACACCTCCGATCAATCACAAACACCTTTAATCCTTTCATTCATTCGGAGAAATCCTCTATGAAGTGTATTTGAAGATACGTGTCATTCGGAAGATAAAGTCAACTACTTTTCATTTATTGATTATGTGAATGCGGCCATTCTTCTGCCTTTCTTTCTGTGAATCGGTCGGTTGGACTATTCTCTCTCCATTCTTGACTACACTCGTCTTTCCATCAAGAGATCAACAGTTGAGTCCCCTCATAGAAGACTTTGGAAAGTCAGGAGCGGCACTTCCATCTTGTCAAACAGGCCTATTGGACGAGCAACAAAGTTTTCGTGGGTTATTTCACTATTCTAATCAAGTTTCATATGCGGAGGTTATCTTGAATGGAGATGAATTCTCTCATTGTCAGAAACGAAAGGATAGATCTTGTGGATAAGAAGATTCCCCCCTTTGACCCCCTCTGCATTTAATACTGTCAGGATAAATATTATTATTTTTATAAATGTATTCTATTAGGTCAACCTAATAGAATAATAATATTCTTCTATTCAATATAATAATAATATTATATAATAATATTCTATTAGGTCAACCTAATAGAATAATAATAATAATAATAATATTATTATTCTATTATAACAATAATATCTATCTGTCTTTCTTCTTATTATTCTTCAAATGAGCAAAATTTTCTCTTCATATTTTTCTCTTCATTTAACAGTTTAACAGTTTAATGACCTTTATCAAGCACAGAACCATTGGGGGAGGGAATGGTTGCCACTAAACGACAGATTTGTCTGGGCGTGCTGAGGTCCCATACAAGGGGCATAATTCTCTTCATCTTCTTCATCTTCTGATCAGCAATTAAGACGTTCTTCAGAATCAAAGCCGCTACACTTGATCCTTTTCGAATAGTGAATCATGAAACAGAATTGAGAAAAATTAGATAGAGATAACCCACGAAGTCCTCGCTCAATACTTCGTCAACAATTGCTTGATGATAGGCATACCACTCCTGACTTGCCTATAGTCTTCTAGGAGGGGATCTTTTTACGTTGTTGATGTTAATTCGGTAAGAGTAGAACAGACGAACGAGAGATGGACCGCTCACAACCGAGACAAACGCAAAGAAATCATAAATTCATAAATTAATTCATAAATTATCATATCTCTTCATAAATTTGAATATATATCTTTAAAATAATGACAGAAATATCTTGAATCAGTAGAAGGATGAAGTAGAATTCAAGATTATTCTATAAATATGGACAAAATGTATTAAAGAATGAATGATGATTTACAAGGGAAGTCTTTTTAGTCTCAGTGAGATTTTTGAATAAGAGTATTTTTCCTGGATAGGTATAGGAAGGTGGGCATACACAATGTCACTTAAAAATTGAAACTCAACGCTTTGCAACGGGTAAATTAGAAACATAATAATGAAACTGTCGATTTGCACCTAGCACTAATGCAAACATAATTTTGTAAATGTATGCACTGGAAGTGAGAAAGGGGAATCATTAACATAGAACGAGAATAATGGACTCTTGATTATAGCACTGCTTATGTAAAACTGGCCACTACTTCAGAATAGCACGGCGGTTCAATGAAGAGAAATCCCTACATTTAACTTTGGCTTGAAGCCTCTTGCATTACGAAAAATCGGCAAAGTTGATTTGAACTAGGCGGGATTCGAACCTACGAGGTTCGGATAGATACACAAAAGCTCTACCCACTAAGCCATCTCGTCATTTCTCGCGAATCGTAAAACTCGATGATAGGTCTAGTCAGAAGCGAGCGCTCAGATATACCGTAGTCAACTTTCGCGCTGGGAGAACCTAGATGTTTTACTGCTTATCATCACTCAGTTTGCGATACTTTCTTTCTCCGGCAAGAGCTTCTTAGTTACTATCATTGAGCCACCGTGAATAGGGTACCAGTCCAAAATAATAGTATAATTGCCTAATATAAACGTCCTTTCTTTTGTGTTAATTTCATTTTTCATGTCCTTTTGGACTTGCCCGGTGTACTGGTACCCTATTCTGAAGTAGTGCCTAAAACTGACTATAGTGAACTAAAAATTTGGACACGACGATTTGGAACCAAGAATTTGGAGCCAAGAATTTGGAACTAAGAATTTGTAACAAGATTTATCGGAACCCTAGATTTAAAACCAGTGTTTTGGGAAACAAAATTGCACTCATTGTCAATGAACTTGAAAAAAGGATCCTAAAAATGTAGATGGAGATGTAATGTAATGTGCAATGTAGGAGAATAGGATCACTAACTAAATCCTTTTTCTTCTTGTAGAGATATCCGCCGTGGAAATACTTTGTCTTAGCAACTCCAGGAGTCATATTAGCAGACAAAAAAAGAGGCAGAATGAGATGACACACTGCGCTCGAAAAACGTGGCATATGCATATTTGAACATGTAAAATTGTAGATTAAAAAAAAACTTTCGCGCTTTTTGTGCGATATTGAATAACCCTATTTTGTGTCCCAAAACACTGGTTTTAAATCTAGGGTTCCGATAAATCTTGTTACAAATTCTTAGTTCCAAATTCTTGGCTCCAAATTCTTGGTTCCAAATCGTCGTGTCCAAATTTTTAGTTCACTATAGTCAGTTTTACATAAGCAGTGCTATAATCAAGAGTCCATTATTCTCGTTCTATGTTAATGATTCCCCTTTCTCATTTCCAATGCATACATTTACAAAATTATGTTTGCATTAGTGCTAGGTGCAAATCGAGAGTTCAAAATAAAATGTTCCAAATTTGTGGATCTAAAATTTAAGTGACATTGTGTATGCCCACCGTATAGGAAAAATATGATAGGAGCCAAAAAATTAGCTGCTGTCATGCACTTTCAGATTTTATATAATTAATTTTAATTTTGTAAATTTTTTAAAAAATGTTGAAAAAAATCACAAAACGTAGGTGACAAGTAGTATGTGAAATAAGGAGCCCCTGAAAGAGCCGTGAAAACTTAGCGGCGTCAAAAATAATGCATGCACAGTTGAAAATTGCATTTTCACAAAATTAAAATTAATTATAAAAAATCTGAAAGTGCATAGCAGCAGCTAATTTTTTGGCTCCCATCATATTTAACCTACACCTATCGAGGAAAAATACTCTTATTCAAAAGTCTCACTGAGACATAAAAGACTTCCCTTGTTAGATTAGAAGAAAGTGATATAATGTAGAAAATTGTTTGAATGATCAATACAATTTAGTCTATAATTCATTCTTTTCCTATTCATTCATCTTTGATATTTAATCTCCTCAACAACACAATAAAATGTGTGAAAATTGGTAATCCAAAGGTGGAAAACAACGATTTCCTCTTTAATATGAATAAGAATATGAAGAATAAGAGTTCTACTAAAAGTTTTATGTGACATTTGATCATTTGTGTGTTATTGCTTGCATTATTATGTATAGTAATCAATGAATGAACAAAATATTATATAATCTTAATAGATAAATGAATAGATATTGATTGAATATTGATTCTTATTCCATTCTTTTCTATTTCCTTCATCTTTCCATTCAATTCAAATGATTATCTATCTCATAAGTGGTCTATACTCAATACTCAATGATATATCAACCAGTTCATTCTATACTTCTTCCTCCCACAGTTCACCCCCCCCCTAACTCTCCCTCTCCCTCTTCTTCTTCCTCCCTCTCCCTCTCGACCTCCTTCTCTCTACCTCTCCTCTCCCTCTCCCCTTCCCTCTCTCTACCTCAACTCTCCCTCTACCTCTCCCTCTCCCTCTCTACCTCTCTAAAAGGGCGTGGTCTTGTTCTTCTTCAATCCAAATAGGGGCGGAGTCATCTTCATAGTTCACATCTTCTTACTCTTCTTCTTCTTTCTTTAATCATCAACTTATTCTCTATATTCTCATTTTGTTCATTTCTTCCGGAACATCAATCTTCTTCTAATGGCGCACTAAAAAATAGTGGAAAACGGAAAATGGCGACTTTCCAGGGTCTAAAAATGTACCTGGAAACTCGAAAATTTGAATTCGCGGGCGCGAAAAAAGGTGCGGGAATTCAAATTCTGGCTTTCCAACTGCGGTTTTCTGCGGTTTAAAAAGGATGTTAAGTAGAAATTCAAGTTCCTACGCTTCATAAAGGTCGAAAAATGAAATTTCGGCTTTATTTAAGTTTTATAACCGCAGAAAATCGCAGTTAGAAAGTCAGAATTTGAATCCCCGCGCCTTATTCGCGCCCGCGAATTCAAATTTCGAGTTTCCATTTTCGGTTTTCCAGTGTACTTTTTTAGACCCCGGAAAGTCGCCATTTTCCGTTTTCCACTATTTTTTAGTGCGCCATAAATCTTCCCTCATCACTACTTCCATATCTCCTCTCTCTCCCTCTCCCTCTCCCTCTCCTCTCCTCCCTCTCCCTCTCCCTCTCCCATTCTTCTTCCGACCTCTCATCAACTCCATCCACTATTGATTATTAATCATTAAGAATGAATCTATCATATATATTAACTCTTCTTCTATCATCATTCATTACTCTATCTAAGGTATCTTTCATTTCTTATTCATTCTATTATGAATGTAGAAGAAGAAGTTCAATTGAACCAATTTAAGAAGGGAGATTGAGAAATAATAGACTAACACATTGTAAGTGTAAGATGTTAAGGAATGATTGAATGTGTGAATGAAAGAGATGGTTTATCTTCTGAACTCTCAATTAGATTCTATTTATATGAATGAAGTTGATATGAATATCATTATAGACTATTAAATGTAAATGTACAAAGGAATCAGAAACTGTTACTTGTATAGAAGAAATGTGTGAAATGGAAGGAGGATGTAAGTATATTATTTATATTTATTATTCCATTATTCATTATATTCATGATTAATCGATTAGTACATAAGTCCTTATCACTCTCTT